>OZ022258.1:23591381-23998515 GCA_963978905.1 Trichostrongylus colubriformis | reverse complement strand
GGAACCATAGAGACCTTTGGACTGAATAAAGCGCACATCATGACTCTGATCAAGGAATGTTTGCAGTGCAACATCTTTAGGTGGTCGGGTACATATTACTGTCAAATTAGAGGTTTGGCAATGGGTCAGCGCTTAGCTCCAGTACTTGCGATTTGCTTTATGAGCAGAATAGAAGAACCAGTACTGGAACGCTTACCATTGATGTACTGCAGATACATAGATGACTGCTTCATTATAACATCAACACAGTCCGAAATGGATGAGTGCTTTCGCTTAATGAACCAGCAGTCGCAGTATATCAAGCTTACAAGAGAAGTACCACGCCATGGTTGGCTTCCCTACCTGAACACGCAGGTGAAAGTGTCCGATGGCATACTCAGTGTGAAGTGGTACAGGAAAGCTAGCTCTAAGAACATCTTGATTCACGCCACATCTGCACATCCCACGACTGTGAAACATGCAGTTGTCAAGAACATGTTCAAGACGGCTGCAAATGTGTGCACAGGTCCGACAGAGCGGCGAGAGTCTATACGTCTAGCTTCTGACATAGCTGCATCAAACGGCTATGTTGTACCAGAACGTCGTAGAAGAATAAGCACTGGGCACCGTAACATACCGCGTCTTAATAAGGTTTCCTTATGTATACCTTTTATCTCTGACAGAGTAACTGCTGCAATTCAAAGATGCCTTGTTCAAGCACAGCTGGATGATGATGTTGTCTTAGTGAGTGTCCCTAATGGCAACATCAAAAGCCAACTTGTACGAAATAGGCTCTACGATAAGCGTTGCGTGTCAGAGAATTGTGTTACATGCCCGTATGGTACAACTGGGGGTTGCGCCAAAATTGGTGTAATCTATCAAATTGAATGTCAGACATGTAACGCAACGTACATTGGGGAAACTGGAAGAAGACTAGCAGTACGTATCAAAGAACATCTTGCTGGTAAAAGACTAGGTAACACAAGAACACCTCTGGGGAAGCACATGACCGAGGAGCATGGCGGAAACGACTTTGATGTGAAGTGCAGTATTCTAGCATGCGAGACTGAGATTTCCGCCAGGAAAGTGCTTGAAGCGTTTTGGATTTCTGCAAGAAATCCAAGTATGAACAACCGAAATGAGTGCTTATCCATTACAAATGATCTCTTGCCATTTGCGCCACATTGCGAGCTACTGATATGATGAGGGAGACATGCATGTCCCCATTATACTATATATGTATAAGGACAGCACGGCATCCCTCATTCACTGACGACAGCTGAAACGGAGTGGCGGCGTTCCGCTCCCGCAGTGGTGGACTGGGTGAGTTATGTTCTTTCGTACAGGGTTCCTCCGGCGGTTTCCGTGAGTTTCGTCAGAACCGCTAGAGGGATAAGGCGTTTGTTGGTGTAGTAGATAGAATCCTAAATCTTGAGCCACGTTTAGGCCTTTGAGGAAGACGATCTGGTCGAAACGTTAGGCCGATAATAAAGTTTCCACCTAACAACCTCGTTGGCACACTAGAAAATTATAAACGATGTGTAAGGAGTATTTCTATGGGCTTCCAAGCGGGTAGGAGATTCCTCATAATGAATGCCCAACGAAGAAGGCTACGGGGTCTAATCCCACGCTGGGCGCATGGGTCAGTCTCATACTAGAAAGAATGAGGATTTGGAAGGTGGTTTGTCCAGATGGAGTACCAATAAATGCGTGGGAGTTGCTAGGACAGTAGAAAATAGAGTGACTTGCCCGATTTCTCAACACCATCGTGTCGCAGAGTGCACGACGCGATGGTAATTTCCTGTCCTGATGGCGTACAACTGGTTGTGTACGCTCCTCATGATTCCTGTCCTACCAACTGCAACGTCTGTTGCTAGTACACCGTGAAGCGCAGCCTGAAAGGCATCCATTACCTTTTAAAGGCACAATTCACGATAATTTTCACGCCTCGTTGCGCTTCATAAAGACTCTGGGAGTGCTAAAGAACACAAGTGTGAAAAAGAAACGGCGAAACTTTCCGAAAACCTTGGAAACGAAGCGTTTCTGACCTCTGGATTCGACGAGTTTGCAGCTTAAAAGCAAGTAATATTTGGACAAGTTTTTACGTGTTAATATCCGATAAGGTTGTTTTTACAATGGAAGTATCTCCTATCATTTCTTATCGCAGTCGATATCATGCCTCTCATTACACGTGGAAGCCACCGCTTACCAGCTGCTTGAATCGAAGATGGGGTGTGGGGCATCTTGAGGAGGTGGCCGACATCTTATTCACATGTCCCTTACGCGTTAAGCACCCACCCTCGCGCCGTGATGACGGCACACGCTTTGCCCTTGTGGAAGGGGCTATCAGCTCGTTGATGGAACCAAGGTACTCATATTATCGTGAACCGTGCCTTTAAGCGGGGAATCATGCTTCTGTATGAGTGATGCCGTTTCTCTAGACTCGTTTTATGTGTGTGGGCTACTGAAATCTGCTGCAAATGACCCACCAATTAATTCTTTATTGCTAATGCATTATAATTTCACTACCAGGCCTATAGTTGATCAGCCAATGTTGTTTATCTAGATTTGGCCCTATTTTTTTCGTAGTTCTTCAAAAGACTCATAACAACTCACTAGCTAATTTTTTCCCACATTTCAGGTCCCGATCTTGACGATCTTCTCGATTGAGGCCATGCAAGTTCCAACGTCACCTTCACTTTTAAGGTGAGGCGAGCAACTGTTAATGCTGATGGTCTTACTCCGAATTCGCTTTTGCGAACTGGCTGAACTGTACATCCCTCGCACAAGTACTAATCCCTAAGTGATGATTCTTTGTAGGACACTTTACACACTAACTCTTTCTAACAAGATCCCCGAAAAGTTATCTTCGATTATTTCTTAATTTTGAATCAAGAGTCCACAAAATGAAAAATATATAATAGGCACGGAACATGAACTTACGGCAATTGCCCCGTCTTCAAAATCTACCATGACTGTGATGACGGAATTGAGGTGCCCTTTCCAGTATATTCACGGCAGACGTATAACATGTCAATATATCACATATTCCATCTTGGCAAAAGGAAAGCGAGTTCCGCATCCCGTGATCCTACATCACCAATAGCCCTGCTGCTAAACTCACCTTCGATATTGGTGTGCTCAACCTGAAAACGATATTTTTTTTAGAAAACGAGGGCGAGCTCGTTCGACTTATTTTCCCTTGACTCTCAGATATGATGACAAAATGCAACCAACCAAAGGATTTGGCAAGATTTTGCTAGACATTAATGAGTCGATCTAGGACTCCACGTGTGTATCCACTACAGGGTTGATCGTAGAGGTGAAAGTGGTGCCTCTTAGCCTACCCAAAGTCTGACCTGGTGGTGTATCTATCTTATCCCGATCGCAATAGCAGCAAGGTAAGCCCATAGCACACTCGATACCAGTAGCTGGTCTAGTAATCCACTGAAAATGTTCTCGTGATTGTAGAAGCCTATGAGTGGATTAAGTCTCAAGTTTTTCCCGATATTTTAAGCTCTGTGGTGAGGACGCCGAAACGTTGCCTCGTATACATAAAATGGTGAGTCTTGGAAATGCTCCAATGAAACTAGCCACTGAATCTATCTGTAGCGGAATCAAAAGAGAGTCGAACATGGAATATTTTGAGAGTGTGTTTTCTCTATCTAATGTTGACGACTTGTGAGCCATCGATGAATCTCACCATGGTCAAGATCTTCCCAAAAGCGAATTATCAAAGAATCGTCCACAGAATGTCAGTGATTCTAATTCTTCTTGGAGACAACGTTAGGGGATAATGTGGTTATTAGAAAACCCATAAAAGAAGTCATTCACATGGAAACTAGGGGCCTTGGAAGCATATGGCGAATTTCCCGTCAAAAAGCGGCCCCCGAGCTGTAGTGACAGCGTAACGATTAACAGCTGACACCTTTGAATGGCCCAGCCATTAGGCGGCGTCGTTTCTGGTTGGCTGCGATGAGAGTGGCCAAGAATATGCGGCAGGACTGAAGGTATTGCGAGGCGCGTCCTCAGTTTTGGCTTGTAACTCACTCCAGAAAGTGGATGGCCCCGCCATTAGCTGTCGTATTTCCAAACATTCCATTGTGCTTACTTAGCAACATGTCAATGGAAAACTAATCTGGACTACTTGTGACTCCCATGAACCGAAGGGCCAATCCTCAGGAAGCTTCCCACAAAAGACCTTCCTCGGAACCGGGCTCCACTGTTTTAAGCGGACCTTGATACCATAGGTGCTCTGAAGCCCGACTGCGCCGACAGAAGGCTCCATATTTTTGAAGGTGAACGTAGTCAGCCACAGCTTGTTCCCGCTTTTAGAGGAACATTTCGGGAACATTTCGCCCCAGTAGTTTTATCTCTTTCTTTTCCCTATGTTTCGTATACTTGGCGGATTTGAGCCGTGAGCAAAATTACTTTTTTGGCATCCCCTGTAGAGAGGTAAACAAAAACAGAAACATTTGTTAATTCCTGCTTGTTCCCATTTGGATGGAAGGATGCCTGCTGTATTCGGTTGTACACAAGTGCAAGCGTCAGAAATTTAAAGGCATATTTCAGGATTGCCTTGAGGGGGTCAAAGCGCCAAATATGAAATCAGAGATGCTGAGGATTACGACGACAAAGAAAAATCCGAAAAAAATCCCCGAAAAGGGCAAAAATAAGGCCTCCTGTCATCCAGCCTCAGACGAGATTGCCCCATGAAAGCGAGCCTTTGAATCAGTTCCCGCTGGCTGGTATCAGAAGGAATTCTGGGATATCACCTGTTTCCTCATGTCAACGTCTCCTTCACCATTGGTATCTCTTCCTTATCTTATGTTATCACACAATGCGTAGGCCTCATTTGCCACGTTATTGCCATCATTGCCACCGTCATTGCCAACAAACACGTCTGAGATGGGCGCGGCCGAGCTCCAGGGTGAGGCTGAGCCGGCTTTAAGAGCTCCGCGCGCTGCGATGACTCATCATCGCGCTTTGATATGTGGACAGTCTCCCTGCCCCCTTGGGGAACTATTAGGTCATATGGAAGGGCTGCAATGTTTCCCTAATCCTGGAATATGCCTTTAATTGAGTGAATTAAATAGGTAAATGATTAGAATCTCCTTGGAATTCGGCAATACACCCGTAAAAAATGGAAGACAATTAAACCTAAAGCAAGTAAGTTAACAAAGGAAGAATCTGCAGTTGCATTGAAAGGCTGAGATTCAGCAACACCAATTTTGTTACCCAATAATTTGTCCTGTGGTGAGAAAAACATTTTATCTACTCACCATCAAATACCATATAATTAGGCAGTCAAGGTTGGTTTATCCTTTCCAGTCATCTCAGATTAGAGAGTACCCAGCAAGCGTCTCCAAAAATAAAAAAGAAACTAGAGAAGAACATCAATTAAAATATCAATCGAAATTACGACAAGAGTATTTCCAGCTCTTTGCTTTGAAAAGAACTACAAAACTTTGGAGCTAGAGCATGCAAACAATAAGTAGGAGTAAAAAATCAATGTGAAAAAAGATCAATGTGAAAAAAGGAACAAGGACTCGACAAGGAAGGGGAGGAGGAAAAGGAAATTTAAGGAGAAGGAAAAATGATTCATAAAACCGAGACACTGAGCCAACTTCCTAAGCTTCCAACCCTCAAACTTCAAAGGAAACACAACTTGGCATCCTACCCGCAAGCATTACAGAGAAAATGAAAGTAAGTGGGCAATCAAATAAATATGTAGGCAGGCGCAACGTCTCCACCATGAAAAATAACTACTTCTCTGAAGCCTATTACCAGTCCCTTGCAACCTGAGCGGAATTCAAACCAACTCCGACGAATCGTGCTGTTGGCGCCGCGAGTGTGACTTCGCAAAGGGAAATTTCGAGATGAGGCTACATACACCGAGAAATGTTCAAAAAGAAAAAGGAGAAAACATGGACCTCGAAATCGAGTTATCACGAAAATCGCAGTTAGAAGCGATGGAGAAGCTCAAGCCAGTAGCCTCGTTAAGTCGCTGTTGGAGCGCATTAAGCGACAAAAATGCCTAAAAATTGCAAAAGTTGACCTTCTCAAAAGATAATAACTTTCCCTGCAGTTCATACCTTGAGACACTAGGATGCTCTTTGGAAGCTCTAACTTTTCCCTTTCAAGTGAATGTTTCACTTGCTCCAAATATTAACAAGTCCGAGAGGTGCGCGAGAGGAGATGTATGAAAATTGCATGAGGGTTTTTTGACTTATAGCGACTATAATTTTCTTATGCTATATGTTTTTCAGCCGGATGTTTTTTTCTTGGAACGATAAGCTTTCCAACATTCAAACCTATCAAACTCGTTTGTATGCTGTTTGTAAATTTGTATGTGCGATCTTGAGATATTCGAGTAGAGGAAATGTCGAGGAAAAATGCTTTCCCCATCAAAAGCGAGACAGCCTGACAGAGAGTGCGTTGAAACCTCCTTAAAAGCATCCCCATGCTTTTCAAATAGTCCTGTTAGCAATACATTAAATTCGGCATCTCGCGTCGTGCTCTGGATCTGAGCCATGCCTCCTACCTTTACACCGATGGGTGCAACTGAATGGATGTTTGGCCTTACAAGATGCTCTCCCTTGGCTATCAAATGACACATATATTTGGGACTTCAGGGAATCGCCGTGTACTAGTCTCCTTCCGTAACCTGCAGATAAAAGTGAGAGGGTGTACCACCGAGCAAGATTTCGCTTTAGTTGTGAATGGAATAATTAAATGGTAATGTCTTATTCTCGGCAGCCGTTCTTCTCAAACAGGATTCACCTGACTTTGACGATACCCTCAATTTGATTGTACTGTGCAAGATGAAGAAAAAGAGAAGATACAGCCGCAAGTCAAGTAATATATTTCGAGTGAGGTTAATATAATGCATGCAAAAGTTCAAGCAAGTTTTCTTCGTTATATGCGACCAGGCAGACGTGATACGCAGATGAATCATTCTCTTATGCACTGGATAAGCATATCATTCTGGACATAGCATAAACATGAAGTGACGGCGATAATGAATTCTTCGAATAATTTGTCCTGCCAAACAACCGCGCAGAAAGTCATGGGCATCCTGCTTACATAGACAAAGAGGGAAACGAGAACGAGCAAGGGCATCTAAGTTTCTCGACTCGGAGTCGCATTAAGGGTTTTTGCGGTAAAACGTTATCCGCTCTTAACAACTTCAGGACCTGACTCCCTTCCTTCTAGGCCATCAAGGTGTTTTTACTGTTCCCGGCAATGTCGATGCCGAACACGGTTTTTAACAGGCATTAGGTGCACAAGAGGTGAAGAGAGCACGCAAATGAAAAAGGAACCAAATTAAACTTTAAAAATGCAGGAAGTGAGGCGTTCTTGACCACAGGCTTCGACAAGCTGGCAGCCTAGAGGCAAGCCTTTGGGAAAAGTAAATCCATACGGCTGCTAAGAGAAGATCTTGAGATAGAGAAAGCAATAATCTCTTCTTCTGGTGCTTTCAGTGATATGATGACCACCGTGTAAAGAACCTTTGATGAGGCTTTAATTTTTATTTGCACATTATACAGTAAACCATGTACCACTGCAACAAAATTGAAACAACGATTTAGACTCCAAAATATGTTTTTAATCAAAAAATTCAAAAGACCCTCAAGTTTTTTTGGAATATTTTTGCAATATTTCGGTGTTTAACACCTTCTTCAGGCCTGAAACTGTGGACATTAGCTCAATTATATGATATACATTGTATATCGATAGCTTACGGCCCCGTCTCAAAATTTTTTGGCGTCACTCACCCTGTCAAAGACGTATGGTGCAGAAAATAATGAACTCACCCGATCGTACCCTCGAAGGCAGTGTTAGGGATAATTTGATTGTTTCATTCCTTCCACTCTTTAATACTGCCGGTGGACGTGTTCACCACGAACGTCATTTTGATCGATATGGCATTAATACGATACGATATGTATCATTCACCTATCATGCTCACTACTCTACCCCTCAGTCATTCCTCGGCAAAGTCGATCCTAGGAGGCGGGGTCGGCCATCCAAAGGCGTCAGGTGTTATCCGTTGCGCCGTTTCTACAGCTCGGAGGTACTCTCTCTGACCAGGATTTCACCACTGATGGCCTTCTTAGACCTGTAGTTTCCATGTAGGTGACTTCTTTCAAGGATTTCTGAATAACCACATCACCGCCAATGCTGTCTTGAAATAGTCCAGGACGCTAACGTGACTCGTGACTGGCTCGACACTAGATATGAGAAAGAACATGCAGTAACCAAGAATGATTACTGTGATCAAGTAAAGATATGTAGAATGTCAAGTAGTTCGTCCTTACTATTTATTTCTGGTGATAATCGCTTCATTCCAAGGGCCTCCAGTATTTTCCTCTCTACAGGATTGCTTGAGCGGTGCAATACTTTAGTAACCATTGTGGCGGGGGAAGGGGGGGGGGTGTTTCATGGCACGTAAACTTGTACGATGTTTGGAGAAGCTGCTGTTGGAATAAGAGGATGGATCTACTTATGCTCTGCGGTGTTCGTCAATACATCTCAAGCTCAAGGAGATTTATGCAACAGCTAGGCAAACATGGATCTAATATGACAGAACAGGAAAGGAGGGGACTCAGAAAACTACTAGAACGCAAGGGTAAGCTTGGATACAGCGTAGGGGATAAATGGAGGTTTCTTCGTGATGACCCTGAATATGGATAAAGCAGTCACTATTCGCAACTTGGAGGATCGTACGACCTTCAGTAAATCCTCCCTCCAATCGTTTGAAGGCAGCATTAGGGGAAAGTCGGACGAAAAGTAAAAGAAGTAGTGCATGTGAAAGTCGAGATGCTTAGTAACAGGACAGTGGAGAAAAAAGGATGGAAATGGCCAAAAACCCGAGAAATAGGACCCCTTTCCCACCGTTCCATCAAGAGGGGAGTAGTCTGATCTAGTTTCCCATTGGCACGTTGCCAAGTAAACACAAGGGAATGTTTGGAAAGACGACAACATCTATTTTTAGAGTGAGCTTCAAGCTTAAACTGCGAAAGCGGGCCGCAAAACCTTCGATCCTGCCGCATCTCCTTGGCAGCTCCCACCCAGTCAATCGGGAATAACGTCATCGGGAGGCGGGATCGTTGTATCCAAGAGACGGAACAGCTGGACGGTTGCGGCGTTTTGCAGGGTTTCTACAGTCCGGAGGGGCGCTTTTTCACCGGGATTTCGCCACAGATAGCCTTCTTAGGTCCAGGACTGCCATGTGAGTGACTTCTTATAGGAATTTCTCCATTACCGCATTACCCCTAATGCTGTCTTTAACTGGGCTGCAAAACAGCTTGAAACAACCAGCAAAACGGTACTGAGTAGAAAGTTGGAAAAGAGCACGGTAGGGCGATTCATATCATCTTCGCCGTATATCCCTGCTTACTGCTCACTCCTCAGAACCCATAAAAATGCGGTTACTGAATTAATCGACCTTGCTGATAAGGAGTTGTGGACCATCCGACAAAATTAGTTGGTCACCGGTCAAAATCTTTCCCTCGCTCCTGAGCTACATAGCATCACATTTGACTGATAGTGGAGATTTCACAGCTTCTCTTGACCAATGTAAGCTTCCATTGGAGTCGAACTATGCCAGCTTTAATGCTGTATCTCTGTATGCCAATGTCAACAACCGTGATGCAATTGAGGTTCTGTTAGCCCTCTGGAAACAATACAAAAGGGAGGAGCGTCCTAGTCTATTTCCAGACAGCATTGGCGGTGATGTGATTATTCAGAAATCCTTGAAAGATGTCACCTACATGGAAACTACAGGCCTAAGAAGGCCATAAGTGGTGAAATCCTGGTCAGAAAGAGTACCTCCGAGCTGTAGAAACGGCGCAACGGATAACACCTGACGCCTTTGGATGGCTGACCCCGCCTCCTAGGATCGACTTTGCCGAGGAATGACTGAGGGGTAGAGTAGTGAGCATGATAGGTGAATAATATCTATTGTATCGTATTAATGACATATCGATCGAAATGACGTTCTTGGTGAACACGTCCACCGGTCAGTATCAAAGATTGGAAGGAATGAAACAATCAGATTATCCCTAACACTGCCTTCAAGGGTGCGATCGGGTGAGTTCATCATTTTCTGCAAAATACATCTTTGGCGGGGAGGGTCACGCCAAAAAATTTGAGACGGCACCGTAAGCTATCGATATACAACGTATCATATAACTGAGCTAACCTCCACAGTTTCAGGCCTGAAGAAGGTATTAAACACAGAAATATTGCAAAAATATTCCAAAAAAGTTAGGGTCTTTTGAGTTTTTTGAATAAATATTTTAGAGTCTCAATTGTTGTTGAACATTCAGATAATCAAGAGACTCCGGAACAGCACAATATTAAAACTGAAACAATTCAACTACACCGACAACAAGCATACTGTGCTGGATCGAGTTCCATTTAATACTGATCGCATTGTCACAGCTCTCTGTTACGAATAAAGTTGTTCCTCAATTTATTAAATGCCATCTGCATTGATCTCCACTGGTAGGGTGGTTGATCTAATTTGAAATAAAATTTTATTCAGTTGTATTTCCTACATAGACGAGGTAGCTAACGGTACATTCTGCTTCTCATTTTCTATATAACCTTTAATGATTGCTGAGTGAGCTCTGCAATAAATAATCCCCTTGAGGAATCCTCGACTCCCGGAGTACCCTGCCCATGAAGCTCAGCCGGCTAATCCGAACAGCGGGTGATCTCTGTCTCTGAGCGCTCTGCGGTACTTTATCTTATCATCGACATCTCCTTGTGGAGTAATCAATGCGAATCTAGTCCGCTTCTGAATGGTGTGTAGCCTTAGTTCGAATTTTCGCTTTGCGGCGTCGCACTTGTGGCGCCATGAGGGCGACTTGCCACAATCGGTTGGAACTCCGCTTAGGACGCAAGGGCCTGGTACCATGAAAATCCTTCAAAGAAATAGCTGTCTATCGCATCATTATCTGAATAACTTTTGTACCCTGAAAAGTGAGAATTTGGGCGTAAAACCTTGAAAGGAGTGTGTGCAATGTACGCAACTATAAGCGAAGAAATCCACCGCGCGCGACCACGCGAAAATTCGACGTGTGGCTATACACCAGCTTCGAATAAATCCATGATCTTGCTGGCTCCCAGTTCCTTAAGAGTGTACTTACTTGCTCCCACGAATCCAAAAGTCCCCATTTCCGCTAATTCCACAACATACCCAACTTTTCACGAACTACGCGAATTTCACTTATTTCACTCATTCTCTCATTCTTTCACTTCACGCTTCATATTAGCGTTGCCTCATCGTGAGCCGTGAAAACATGGGCATCAACTGTCTCTGTTCATATCACCCATACAGTTTAGTGTATCAGTCCTCCTTCACTCAGTGTAGGAGTACACATCTCATTCATTCATAGCATCTGTGTCTCCTGCACGGTTTTACAAGGAAGGGTCTCCTCTTTCTTACTCACCCATTATCACTGTAACTACATTGCAGTGAAGTAAGTGCATCTCAAACTCAAAGTTGACTGTGTATCATCGGATGCAGTCACTTTTTGCAGAGTTGAAATTATTACTCGATTAAAACTCTTAAAAATCGAGAAGGAAAAGGTAAGTTGTTTGGGTTTGCATCACATCAATCGTAAGTAGATGTCACTGACCGAAGGAATGATCCTAAAAATTCAACACAAATCGTGATAACAGCATTGAAGCACTGGAATTGAACATTTACGTTGTTTATCAATATACCAGTTTTGTTGTCGCTGTAACACTATGAAATTATGAGAGTGTAAAATAAGTGAGTGTAACGCCCTGTACAACTATGTTAATACGAAAGTAGATACTGACTAGTCGATATCGATGGAAAATCTACAGCGAGATCCGTGGAGTCCTGTGCGTTAGCGAAGCTATTACCTCAGACACCTCACACTCCCTGGGAGCCCAGAGAATATAGCAGTCGAAACATTTTGTTGCCACTGATATCGTAGTAGGTGGTGTGATCACTAAGCACCTAATGCATGCTGCCATTAGTGGCTTGTAATTTTGTTATTTAACCATTTTATCTACGTGATATACCTCGCGCATCGCTCGGCACTGCTATGAGCGGGCTACGCATAAGGTAACCTAAAGTCGCTCAGCGATGTGGTCGACAAATACAGCGTACAACTTACTTGAATTAACAGTTGTGCGAGTGGACCATTCTGCAGCTGTGACCTGTTAGCTGTAAAGTTTGAGGTTCTGCGACGCTACTCCACTGATGGTGTGACCCATAAAACTTTCTGGCCCTCTGCGCATAATCTTAAATTGACTGAGCTCACTATACTTATTGAAAGACTTGCAATCATTTTCACTTTCTCAATTACCTTCAACCGGCATAGTTTCTCTAGCACCTCTCACATCGTCGCACCTTTCTTCTGTGCTGACACCTAGTACAGCATCAGTACAATGCAAAATGGCTGTACTAAGCTGGCGTTTAAATAAGTAGTTGGTACTATCACATCCGTAGATTGGTACTGCTAACCATTTAGTTGCTCATCGCCGTCAGTGGTTATTCTTCTCTACCGACTCTTATCACAACCACTTATTTGCGGACCAACAGACAGACTTACATCTTTACATATTTACATGTCGACCTACATACCTATAAAAAGACACAAAAATTACGGGTTCATATAATAGGAAGATTATTGCTTTCAATATCTCTACAGATAATCATCATTGGAAATGAAGATAGTTTGGTGGTCATTCCGTTTTGCTGCACCATGACGGGACAGTAGCGATATAGGTTCACCCACTGATCATCTCAGATTGGTCAATGGTCGTCATTTGGGTAGCGGTAGGTGTCGGACACCGTTCAACTCACCCGTGCCGACTCCCAAAACTATATCAAAAGTCATCACTTGCTATCGTCCACTATTTGGTGTAGTCCATTTACACCACATAACGCTGATAATTAAAACACAACTCGGATATGTGGAAAGCTCAACGCTTCGGTACTATACGACTTTTGACACACATTATGAACCTTATTACCTTACCAGTTGGGCTATCGCAAAGTACGTGAACAACACGATAGAATGATCAATTGGGAAATGGTCGATACTGACCAAGCCAACCGATATCGAAGAAGTCCATATTGCACAGCTCCGCATTATGCTAAGTGCAGTACTGAGCACTAGCCACACCATTATCTCTTC
This sequence comes from Trichostrongylus colubriformis, assembly GCA_963978905.1. Taxonomy (NCBI): domain Eukaryota; kingdom Metazoa; phylum Nematoda; class Chromadorea; order Rhabditida; family Trichostrongylidae; genus Trichostrongylus; species Trichostrongylus colubriformis. The sequence goes on along the minus strand of OZ022258.1, from coordinate 23,985,349 downwards.
AAAAACCTATCACTATTTATAGTTCGACATAGCTCACAGTCGAAACATTCCCTTGTTACTGATATCGTAATGGAAAGTATATTCGCTTGCTGAGCCTTTAGTGCTTAAAGAAACCGGAAGGGGTCCGAAACAAGAAAAAGATGCAAAGAAATGATCATTTTGTAAGGAAAACAGAAGATTAGAAGCTATAATCGGCGAAAAAAGCCGGATTCAAAAGCGCGACGCTGCGGTGTGTATTCGCATCCCATTCGCATCCACACACAGACTTTCCGAGTTGTCCGCTGTAGGAGACGGGCCGCGGGCCAACGTTCTCGCAGCGCAGTGGAGTGGCCATTCCCAGCTACATTAGCATTCATGTAAGTACATCTAGAACAATATAAGAAACAAAAAAGGAAAAAGTAAAAGAGAAAAACAAATTCGTAATAGAAACTTCCCCTCTTGGCACCATGCCAAGGCTCCAAATTGGCGTGCAATGGCGGCCACTTAAACTCGTCCACACTACGTCTGTTTTACCGTAGGCCGAAATTACCCCCTTCCGGTGTCTTTAAGCTATCGTGTGTCGATAATCCAGTTATTTACGGTTTTTGATAGCTACTGATTATCGCCGCAGCCCGCGATGCGAAAGTTACTGCAAGGATGCTGAGTTATAAGCAAAAGCTTCGGTGTCGGAAGGGACTCGAACCCGCACTTCATCCTTTCTGGGGATATGTGCTAACCCATTACACTACCGACAGCCCTTTCACCTTAGGTCGGCTTCTGAATGGTATATTTACCATAGCTTATCAGCACTCACACGTATACGTGTTGAGCCGGTTGGCCAATATCGGCATCAAACCGTGATTTTGATATCAAAATCAGTACTAAAGCTTTCAGCTTCACGGTTCGATGCCGATATTGGCCAACGCGCTCAACACGTATACGTGTGAGTGCTGATAAGCTATGGTAAATATACCATTCAGAAGCTGAATAAGATGAAAGGGGTGTCGGTACTGTAATGCATTAGCACGTACCTCCGGAAAGGATGAAGTGCGGGTTCGAGTCCCGTCCGACACCGAAGCTTTTGTCCATAACTCAGCATCCTTGTAGTAACTTTCGCATCGCGCGCTGCGGCGATAATCAGTAGCTATCAAAAACCGAAATTATCAAAACCAGTTATTTGCTACTCTGATAAACGCCACCGCATTTACCTCTTGTTAAAAATGCTATCAAAAATCAATGTGAATGGATCAGGAATGAATTGTGTTTATACTAATTTAACCCTATGGCTGAAGTGGTCACTATTAGGGGTGTGGATAGACAGATCGATAATTTTGTGCTCGATTGCATCGAATAGTAGCAATTTGTTCTCTTGCTGAGCATCTAATTCTTACATGCTGATAGTCTATCCATGTGCCGAATCTCGATGCTGTCGTTTTTGTAAACATGCATCACTATTTGGAACTTCACATGGTCTAACGGTCGATACCCAGTATTGCTGTCGGTACCGCTTGAGAAAATGGATCACTTGCTTTGCTACCACAAATCTAGATCGTATCTTGATTAGCCTTATCAATGGCAGTGTCGAGAGAGTGCATCATTATTCGGAAAGCTAGGTAGTTCAGCTGTCGACACATTGGCAATTGATATCAGAGGATAATCAAAATCACCTAATGGCACTGAGCGTTAGACGCTCTCACAGTAGCGGTCGTATCCTACTATATATAATCCGCACTGTAGCGGTCGTACTATGTCTGTGTGTGCATGTCCGTCTGTTTGTCACGAAATTCATATTTCGCGTCGCAGCGAAGCTGGGACCACGAATTTTACAGGTAATATGGGGTCTGTTAAGGGAACGCCAGTAGTGGTAGAAAAGTGATAGCAGATGATAGGGGCTTATATGGGGCCTGGAAAGACGAATGTGATCAAAATGGTTTCGCCCTTCGCTTTGCCTCCAGAGCGTTGAACCTCATAGGTGTTGTGTGGGGTTGCACGGGAACATTAATGGTGGGTGATACGCATGGATAACGGTTGATAAGGTTCGATAAGGAGCGAAAAGGCTAGAGTCGTCGAATCCGTTTCGGTTTTTGGATTGATCCTGGAGCTTTCATACTCAGTTGTTTTGCAGTGCGGGACGGGGACATTGATGGTGGGTGATGCAGCTTGATTACGGTTGATAAGATTAGAGAAGGAGCGTCAAAAGGCAAATGTCGCAAAGCCCTTCTCCTCTCAAAGATAGTGGAGTGTCCAAAATTATAGTTGTTGTAGGACGTGGTACGAGGACCTTAATGGTGACGGATTGGATCTGATAACGACAGCTCAGCGCTGATAAGAGCCCTCAGGAAGTGGGTTGGGTAAAATCCAGTACACCGCTGACTACCACTACACGACCGTTACAGTAAAAGCATCTGATGAATAGTGCTACTAGGTGAACATATTTTGATTAAGTTCTGATATTAGTTGCCGATGCATCGACCGCTAAATTGCCTAGCGTAAACCAACATGTAAGAATTAGGTGAGTAAAAAGTCACTGAGTAAAAATTTGGCTCCCAATCGAAGCAAACGAACTCAAAACCGTCCATCTCTAAACTATCTGAACTCCCAATAGCGACCACTTTAATCATAAATCCAGATGACTAGAGGATAAACACATTTCATCCTTAATCCATTTGCACTGATAGTCAGAATCATTGCTAAAAGCATCGACCGCTAAATCATCTGGAGCTCCGAAAAGTGGTGGCCCTCTTTGAGGAAGCGATATGCAGAGGTAAATGAATAGAGTTGTCGATAAACACTAGGCTTAAGCACTAAACGTTCGGCGACTGAACTTACTTCGTTATCCATTAGAAATAAGCGGAAATCCTACAACTTTTCAACTACGAGAAATTCCAAATAGTGACAGGTCTTCGTAGGGAGACCAGTCGAGTATGCGCTCAGTATCGTGCTTATCACAATGTGAAGTTATGCGATATGGACTTCTTCGATATCGTTTGATCACTACCATCGTGTTATTCTCGGAGTACTGGCGATAGCTGAACTGATAGTATTAGTAAGCGGTGTATTGCATTTCATCACAACTTACAAATGTCTCCTATGAGCGGTTGTAAGCCGTCGTTATCAGTTTCGATAAGTCACCACTAACGCCCTGTGCCCTGCAGTACCTGTGAATGGGAACATTCCACTGTCAGCCAGAAAAAAGAAACAGGTTTGGCGGCATTTGCCTTCCAACGCACCTTATTAAAACTTAACAATCGTTATCGATTCGGATTACCCATTATCAATCTGCCCGTTCCACTCAGCTAGTCACCAATGAGTGCCACTGCAAATTTGGTGACCTTCGCTACTCGAGGCTCATCGAATCTCATCGACACTTATCAATTTGAATTACCCACTGTTAAAGACAGCGTTAGGGATACTGTGGTTTTTGGAAAATCCCCAAAAGAAGTCACTCACATGGAAACTATGGGCCCAAGAGGCTTATTTATTGCGAAATCCTCGTCGAAAAGTGCGCCTCCGAGCTGTAGTGACGGCGTAACGGTCAACAGCTGACACCTTTGGATGACAGACTCCGCCTCCAGGCGACGTGATTCCTGGTTGGCTACGATAAGAGCGGCCAAGGATGTGCGGCAGGATTGGAGGTATGGCGGGAAGGTATGGCGGCGTGCTTTCGCAGTTTTAGCTTGGAGCTCACTTCAGAGAATAGATGCTATCATATTTTCAAAATTCCCTTGTGTTTACTTGGCACCATGCCAATGGAAGAATAGCCCGGACTACCTGCCTCTTGACGGAGAGGTCGTCCGCGTCAAGAATCAACGATGGTAAGGGGGTCATATTTCTCGTGTCTTCGGCTATTCCTTACGTTTCCTCTTCACCGTGTATTGCTAAGCACCTCGACTTTCATATACACTACATTTTCACTTTTCGTCCGAATTTCCCCTATCGCTGCCTTTATTGTCACCGTCCTACCCTGCTAGTCATCAACGAGTGCCACCGCATTAGGATCAATCCGGAAGGCAAAACGGATGGCGAAACGAACTTGGTGGCATTCGCCTTTTTCACCGCGCACCTGCTAACTGTGATGGACCTGATTTTCAATTGTTCACTCTCCTGTAGGAGCTGAAAGGGCTTTCCCCTTGCAACACCCTTAGTTTTTTTTGATGGCCATGTATTTCGTTTTTCAGAAACCATATCATGAGCAATTAGCGCAGTTCCAGATTCAATAGTAAAAACCCTCTGCTATGTCGCTACGCCCTTTTATGGACACTGTTAAAAAGCTCACACAATCCTGAAGTGCTTGCAGTAGTGCCCTAGACCATTGCGCATTTACAAAGGAGCCGAAAAAATTTCTTGAAGTTTAAAGTTTTTATTTTGCAAGCCATCTGGTTTCGTATGAAGTCTTACTGCCAAGATATTCTTTGAAAATGACAGAACTCACCACGTACATAGTCACTCATATTTTGCGCCACTCAGGGGCTGGTGCATTCGCTACTTTTCCCTATTCCAGAGGAAAAAGTCAAGGTTAAAGCAGCGAGAACCATTTGATATGATTCCCATGTGCATGCTTTTTTTATGATTGTATTTATGGGAGGAATAGACTTGTTAGTAACCAAAATTTTATTTACCACCCTTGATAATCAGAATTTTTCTTCAGTTTGCAGGACATATTCTATAACTGAAGAAAAACAATGCATACAAATAATGAAGTTAAGGCTGAACAGAAACCGGTGAGATACCGTACACATTCATATATGTAGTGTTCTGTTTGAGAGAATATATTGGAATATATGATTTGAATATATACATCTCTTACAAATTCAACATGTCCAATGTTATATGTACAACCTTTCTTCTTTGTTCTCGTAATGTATATATACATATATCAAAAAAGAGTAAGCAACGTCGCACCGTGGAAGGTGCATGTTTCCTCTGTGACCTCTCGAGTTGATTACGAACGATTTATGTATGTAATTACGTCATCAATACATCAGATAAGAAGCACAAGTTTATACAAGTATGGCAAGTTGAGTAGCAAGCGAACACGTTGATACAAGATAGGAGAGATCACATGCCCCAGGCGTGATGATGATGAGATCTCACGCCTGTTGGGCCACAGAAAAACAGGTCTGGGTGGAGGGGCGAACCGCCATGAAGAAGAACGCGATGGAGGGTCGCGACCATCCTCCGTCGCTGCTGCCAGACGTCTCCTCGATTGTTTGCGCTCCGCCCTGAAAAGGGTTGAGTCATGGAGGTCCGAAAAGCAGCTGTGCGCGCTTACCGGGCGCGCTTACACCTCCCCCTTTACATCAAGTCCGTCCCGGACTTCAAGATTGAAAAATCGAAGCTTACCATCGGGGCGTGACTAATCACGGATATACCGTTCCAAGTCCTTCGTTGGGACGACGGCTTCGATTGATCTGGCCCAGTCGACGACGCGTTTCCAGAATGGCACGGTTTCGAGAGAGGCGACGTGCCCGAGGATGAACTGGCCATGGCGGCATCGAGACAGAGCGACGTTCATCCGCTTGTAGTCGTCCAGGAAGTCCGCTGAAGTGGGAGAAAAGTCGGTACGGGTTGTTAAGAGTATAACTACCTCTTTTTCTCTCCCTTGGACCGCGTCAACGGTCGTAAGCTCCACTTCCAGCTGTTCCAACTCGTCCTTGAGCCGCAGCGATTGTTCCCTGTAAAACGAGATGACACAGAGCTGAGCTGGGCTGAGGTTCCTGGAAAGAAGAAGCTTTATCAATTGGATGCAAGCGCGCCCCTCGCTGATATTGAAGTGAGACCGACTAGCAGCTTTCACCGAGGTGCCGTTTACGTCGATAAACATAAACGGCACGGCGGGGTTGGGAAAGTGCATAGCGGACAGAAGCAGCTGGCGCGACGCGGGATCCGCTCCACTGATGAGGGCGCCATCGTACGCGACGATGTTAGGGAACGCGTTCAGCGACGGATGGGCTCTGAAAGTAGTGACCAGCGGGGCTACGGGCTACGAACTCTTCGAGGACCCTCTCCTCCTGGCTAGCCGGGTCCTGCCCAGTAGTGGCAGCCCTCACTAAGGTCAGCAATCGATTAGCAAAAGTGGCCGAAGATTCACCCGTGAGCTGTTGACATGATGAAAGGGCCTGCAGAGCCATATACCGGTGCTGTGGCCCTTCAAAGGACCTCTTCAGGTGGGCTACGACAACGTCATAATTGTTGCGCTCTTCCTCCGTCAATTCCTCAACCTTCTCTCTGGCTACTCCATCTAAATAACCAATCAGGAAACATGACTTTTGCTGGGAAGTCCATGACGTGGACCGCATCCTCATTATATCCTCCAGGCGGCGCAGCCACATGGAGAACTGAAGAGGGTCTTCGCCTGACCCCACAAAAGAAACAATTCTAGGTAGAGGCCCATCCGGGATCAACGTAGCTACAACAGGGATACGATCTATGCGATCACCTACCGCAGAAAAGGACTCATTAAGACCAGCAAGTAAACTAGTATTACCTTCGGCGATGTTGCGGGCCAGTCTTGTCGTTGCTTCTCTCGATTCCGTCCAGACGTCGGATATTGCTACCACAGTGGCGTCACGGAGAGCCTTAGCATGTCTGCCCTTCACAGTTGTATCGTCACCGAGGTTGGTGAGGACTTGACTAAGTCCTTCAGTAACAGTAGCAGCGGAAGCTGCTGTCTCCACCGTTTCAGATGGAAGATCCGAATCAAATCTATGTATGGGGGCATCCGCCCGAGAATCAGCAGAATGTTCGCGAAGACGACTATGAAGGCTCATAGGAATAACTAGCTTATGACTGCGAGGGGCAAGCTATATGTATGCACTGTATGGAGGCGGCGAAAGGGGCGTGGCATTACAGTACCCCCCTGCCGTCAAGTCGCGATGGAATCTGCCGGATTAAAAACAAACTTTTTGACTCATCCAGGGGATCTGGCGCACAGCTACGGCCAGGTATCGTCTTTCATCCGACCCCCCTGTGGTCATTCCTGAGTACCTGCTGGCCATACCACCGGGTCTCCTCCCAAGGCGAAGTGTCCTCGATATTTCCTCGCTTGCATGTCCAGCCGTCGCCGCCGGTCCGCTTCCCTTTGGCGGTATTGTCCTATGTTCGACGCAAGCGCATCTCGCGCAGACAAATATACGAGGAATCAAAAGGGACCGGCAACGAACACGTTAAACATGTCAAAACGAGTTAGCGCTGGTTAACTCTCGCCTTACACGTAGTTCAGCTCCACGATCGGCCGATATCCGCTATCACTTAGTTGGCCGATTTGCTATAGCCAATGCCGGCCCAATGGCGCAGGCCGGGTGATCGCTGTCACGGCGAGCACCCGGGGTCCGGGGGTTCGCAAGTTCAGATCCTCCGCCGCACACCGGGCTTGCGGGCTCCGCTACCGTAAAGGTAGTGGATGCCCGCGAGCCAATGGTGTGTCCTGCATCATTTGGCTCGGTGCCGGTGTCTTTGACACCGCCAGCCGCCTTCCAATTCGCGTGAAGGTGGCTGGCCCCCTCAGTTCTCCTAATCAATGTAAACTAAGGGGAACTGGGGGGGCTCCTCGAGCAACGTACTAGCGGCGTTTTGATTCATCAATAAATGATCTTTGTGGGGGGCCACCCGGCCATAACATAGAGCCGCCTAACATTCAATCACTGCACACTCGAACTTTCTTTTAAACACTTGGGAGAAGCACACTTATTCCTTACATCACACAATAACTGCATGCATGCCAAATGTAGAAAATACATCATTAAGCAAAATTATCTCAACACTGGTACCTTACTCGAAACGAAATCCCCGAAACGTCAATATACCGAGTCAATACAACGTAGTCAATACTCACCTCTTCTTCCATCTCTGCCGGCTTCTTTTCCTCGGTCGCATCTTCCTCGCGACAATACTTCTTCTGTTTGAGCTCCTGCTCATCACCACGTCGACTTTTGCTGCGCAGCCACGACGATTTCTTCTATCCTCCACTTCCCTGAAGTGGGCATCCATTTCCCTGAAATGGGTATCTCGACCTAGGATCCTTCTGATCAACGTATTCTGACGTGATCGATTAAAAAGTCTAGACTTGGGACCAACCGGTCTTCCTTTGTGCGCAAATCAGTCTTTGACTGACTAGGGTACCCTATAAACAAACGAAACACAAAGAGGGCGAAGGCTACAGTAATCATAGAAACCTGAAGAAAGAATTTGCAGCTGCATAAGGTGCCAGAAATAGAAGACAGAAATTTTTGTGGCAAACGACCAAAAGAAGATTGACAGCTGCGTGGTCAAATCAAAAAAGGGATTACTGTAGTCTCCGCTCGGAGACATCTGTTATGACGGTCCGCTTTTTGACTTTCAACGGAATGACTAGCACAAAGTGGCGCCATCTTTGTGACTAGCAAACCAACAGAACCAAAATTAAAGAAAAGGGACCTACCGACTAACCTGTTCCTCTGCCGGCAACGAGGGGTGAACCACTCGCTGCTACCAGTAAGCAACGTCGCACCGTGGAAGGTGCATGTTTCCTCTGTGACCTCTCGAGTTGATTACGAACGATTTATGTATGTAATTACGTCATCAATACATCAGATAAGAAGCACAAGTTTATACAAGTATGGCAAGTTGAGTAGCAAGCGAACACGTTGATACAAGATAGGAGAGATCACATGCCCCAGGCGTGATGATGATGAGATCTCACGCCTGTTGGGCCACAGAAGAACAGGTCTGGGTGGAGGGGCGAACCGCCATGAAGAAGAACGCGATGGAGGGTCGCGACCATCCTCCGTCGCTGCTGCCAGACGTCTCCTCGATTGTTTGCGCTCCGCCCTGAAAAGGGTTGAGTCATGGAGGTCCGAAAAGCAGCTGTGCGCGCTTACCGGGCGCGCTTACAAAAGTAAGTCGTCTCGACGATAGAAAAGATATTAAGAGGGGGCCGCTTCAATATACAGGGTGTCCCAGGTCTGATGTAATGTATATTTATAACCAGTTGGCTGGCATACAACATGTTTGCATGGCATAACTTAATAATGTAGAAATGCAAAATAGTCTATGCTGACGGCGATTTTAAATCAGCCCGTTTCGCACTCTACTAGTATGTAATGTGCGGAATGTTGTGCGCCCCACAGCTGGTACATCATAAAGGAGCTTCAGTTCCTGAGGGAAGCACGGAAACGTGGACCGTCAAAAAATATTAGGTTGTTCCAAAAGTCTTGTCATATTTTTCCAAAAAAATCAGTAACTCTTGTTCACTTCGAGGCAGGTCCAGGCGGTTCAGGAATATGATAGAACGTTCCCTAAGCTTTCTAGGAAAATTCATATTGACCCACCAGATCCCGTGGAGAGAGCTACAATGCCCGTTGTCGATACCCACCCAACTCGCGGTGTCATCTATTATGAGCGGTCTTGCGGCACCAAAACGACGAAAGCTTGCCACTCCATCAGCGCTGCATTGGGCAAAGATGTGTGAGCTAGGAGACCGTGCACCGCTGGTTCATCAGCTTCAGCAACGGCGAGATTGACATGAAAGACAAACCACGCTTGGGACTGTGCTGGTTCTGGGACGCGGAAGGAATGCTTTTCCGCGAGGTGCTGGTACAAGGCAAGACAGTCACCGCTACCGTATGCACCCACCAGCTCCAGCAGTTCGTCGTCGCTGTTCGAGAAAAGCGCCGAAAAAGGTCCGCGGTCACCCTCCTACATGACGACGCCCGCTCCCATTTCCTCCGATTTCGCGAAAAGTGCCCAGGCCAAGCTACAGGAGCTCGGCTGGGATATCCTGCCCCACCCGCCATACACTCCAGACATTGCCCTTTCTGACCAACACCTTACCCATCCTCTCGAATCCTTCCTGGCTAAGAGAAAATTCCTTGATTATGACTTGCTTGCGAAGGCGATCGCTGACTTCTTCGACTCTCAGAACCCAGAGTTCTGGGAGGAGGGAATCAACGATTTTCCTATAAAGTAGCAGAGGGTTGCCGATAACAATGGTCACTACGTTGTTGCCTAATTGTTATTTTTTGGACGAAAAAAAATAAAAAGTGAGATCGAAAAAAAATATGACAAGACTTTTCGAACAACCTAATAGTTCAACAATAAGGCAATCGCAATCAAGTTATTTTTTTCGCTAAGCTCGAAAACTATTGATCTAACTCAACGTACTGAGAAAAACTTCAATTCAGAACAAACCATAGAAACCTCACTGATCAAAAACGGTTCGACTTCAGTTACAATAGTCAGAACATGCTCTAAAAAGTCCCTTACTGACTTTGAAAGGGGTGCACCAAATACGCTCAATATGACGACGCACTCTTCTTACTGTTACAAACAAAATCCGAACTCGATCTTTCTCTATCAGTCGTTATTAGTTCTGATTACCCACGTTATCAGTTCTAATCACCGACTACTGATGTCCTCGTACCACTCCCCATAACGCTTCCAAAACTGGAATTCTGGGATTAATGGTACGCGAGTTATGAATGAGTTTCTGGTTAAGCTCACGGAGACACATCAATTTCACTTGTAGCTTTTTTGCAACTGCACCGATCTAAGAGAAATTTTAGTATGTTGTACTTCGAGACACTGCATACTTAATATACTATTTTGGCGCTCGACGATGTAGTTTAGGTGGTTATATGAAACCAGCTGGCGGGCGCACACTACTGCGCGCGATTCGTGACGATGTTGTGCAAAATGGGTTTGTTCGGCACGACCACAGATTGTATGGAGTTGAATGGAAATTTCCTTCCCTCTGCTTCCAGCTGAGCTATTGAATTGGAAAAAAGCAGAGAGAATGGCGTGATAAAAAACATTTCGGTATCGATATACTTCACCCGCTTTACATCGAACCCATTTTGCACATCATCGACATGAATCGCGCGCAGTAGTGTGCGCCAATCAACTGGTTTAAGCCATCATTGGGAGTTTGGATAGCCTAGAGATCGATAGTTTTGTATTCGATTGCATCTTCTGGTAAAAATTTGTTTACTTGCTAAGCATCTGACGCCTACACATTGATCATAGATCCATACCTCGATTATCGATGTTTATCGTTTCCATAAACATGCTTCACTGTTTGGAATTTTGCATAGTCTAGCGGTCGATACCCAGTTTTGCTGCCAGTCCTGCATCAGAAAATGATTCCGAGTGAAACGCTTGCTTTGCTATCACAAATATAGGTTGTATCATGAATAGCAATGTAGATCGCAGCATCAAGAGAAATGCACCATTTTTTGGAACGCGAGGCAATTCAGCGGTCGATACATCGGCCAGTGATATTAGAACAATCAAAATATGTTCACCCAAAGGCACTGAGCCTTGTCAGACGCTTTTGCTGAAGCGGTCGTATAGTAGTAGCAAGCGATGTAAAGGATTCCATCTCATCCAATTCCTAACGGTTTTCATCAGCCACTGTAAGCCGTTATCAATTTCACTGAGACTCCTGTACCCAGCAATACTATTGAGGTCCCCGTACCCTACAGTACCTGCGAATGTGAATATTCCACTGCTAGCCGCAAAAGCGAACCGGTCTCGGTGAAATTTCCCTTCTCACGCTCCTTATCGAATCTTATCAACCATTATCAATTTGGATCACCCACCACTGATGTGCCCGTCCCACCCTCCTGAACAGCAGTTGCCTGAGTGTCAGAGTTACGGAATTAACGCAGAGGCGAAACGGATTTGACACATTTGCCTACTCATGCTCCTTATCAAACTTTATCAATCATTATCAAATTGGATCACCCACCATTATTGTCCCTGGCCCATCCTGCTGAACACCCATGAGTTTCAGCGCTCTTGGATCAACCGAAGTGCGAGACGAATTTGACGACATTTTCCTTCACATGCTCCTTAGCAAATCTTATCAACCGTTATCAAGCTGGATCACTCACCATCAATGCCCGTCCCACTCCGTCTATGAGTTTGAGTATGAACCCCCTAGGATCAATGCGTGAAGCGGAACGGATTCGACGACTCTACTTTTTTAAGCTCCTTATCAAACCTTATCGATCGTTATCATGCTGAATCACCCACAATCAGTGTCCCCGTCCCACTCCGCAAGAGACCTGTGAGTATGAGCGCTCCAGGATCAATGCGAAAAGCGAAACGGATTCGACGTCTCTAGCCTTTTTACGCTCCTTATCGAATCTTATCAACCGTTATCAATGCGAATCACCCACCATTAATGTTGCCGGCTCACCCTGCTAAACACCTATGAGTGTCGGCGCTATAGGATCAACCTGAAAGGCGAAACGACTTTGGTGACATTCGTCTTTTAAGGCTCCTTATCAGCGCGTATCAGCTGCTATCACTTTCGGTCCACCACCGCTGGGGTTCCCTTGGCACCCCCTATATCACTTGTAAAATTCAGCGTCCCAGCTTTGCTGCGACGCGAGATATGAATTTCGTGACAGACAGACGGACACACACACATACACACACACACACAGACATACTAAGTGAATTATATAGAGTAGGATTTTTTGTTTTTGGAGTGCCATCGCTATGCCGTCCCGCTGTGCCACTGTCATCAAAAGTCGTGGTCTTTCTACAAAATATCAATGTTCTCTGAGGCTTGCTCGTTTTGTTTTTATTAAGAAAGCCGTTTTTCTAAACCAAGCCTTTTACTTTTTTTCCGGTGGTCTTGTAGTAAATTCTTGTAAAAAACCATGAGAAGTGTCAAACGGCACTCAAGTGGAAGGAAATATTGGCAATAGGTTCAGACACCACAAATTAAAATTTTGTCAAATTTGGTCAAGTAGAAAAGAGTTATGACAAAAAAGTTTTGGCCGAAGACTTTTGAGCGCTACTGTATATAGTAAGACCATTAGAAGATCGTCGCTAATTTGCTCACTGCTTTAATCACATCTTCTATTACTACACGCAGCAATCATATAGCAAGTTGTCCTTCTACGAACACGAACCGAAGTCTCTTCATGACCCAATCGCACGGTTCTCGCCGTTTCTCCAAGTTTTTCCCGAGGCATCAACTGCTCGAAGCCACAATTGCTAGCTCGGCAGACCCTGTCTTCAGTCAAGGGCCGCGATATGAACTATCACGTGGTATACTTAATCCTGATCGGTTTTTCCAAAGAAACAGTGATACACTGAAAAACTGGTGCGAGTTATTCTAACCTAGAAATTGCTATAGTTTTCTACAGCTTTTTTTAATCCTTCTATTACTTCGATGGTACTGTAGCAATAGAACTGTAGATGCGTCAAATCAACAACCCATCTTGCACTTCTAACTTTTCGAAATCGTGTAACAACTGTGCAGCGCTAGAGTGGTCTGAGCAAGTGGTTCTTGGAAAGCATTACGACACGATAATTGCGATACATCGCCGAAACACCATTTCAGACTTACAAAACAGTTCCACGTAGACCAGAAGAATTAAGACAGGAGTCGCAAATCACAACCACAGGCTAAGGCGGCCGGTTGAGATCACCGTCTTCTGATTCAGTGGGTGGCTTCAGATGACCCGACCCAACGGCACAAGGCCGATGGTGTTTTAAGCCCGCACAAGGTGAGAAAGGGGCAAATCGTTTGTAGTGGCTAGGCATTCCTCTTTCCTATTAATTTTTGGGTTTTGGGCGACAATCCAAAATGTTTTTAAAGTTTTGCGCATTAGGGACCCGATTCTTGCGATAGGATCCCAAGAGACATTTTAAACTCCTCATCTTTATGACACTGCAGCCGGTGAGCACCCAGGGGGTTTCGGACCTGGATCCTTTTAGGCCATTGAGGTGCTCTTTGACCCTAGAGCATAGAGACCTCCCGGTAATATAGAAAACCCCTACTAAATCGTCGACCAGTTCTGTACTGTCGTTATATAGACGACTGTTTCGTCCTGTTTGACTTAGAAAGAAATGGATACGTGCTTCAACGTTTAAACCAGTGCTGACAGTTGAGCTACGGATCATGATCTCCGAAAGCTCCCACTATGATTACCTCAAAAGATTTCACCTCCATGGCAAACAGCAGGAGAACTGAATGTGGAAAATGCAATTTTTGGTGCCTTATTGGTAGTGCACTGCTGAAAACCAATAAATCATTGAACATAGGCGACATTTAGGATATGTTATAGGCAAATGTCAGAACTGTCCAGTGCGGTGGCTTTCAGCAAGACATACCCGCGTTAACCAGGGATTTTTACGAGTAGATATCACTGACCGGAATAAAGTTTATCGCCCAAGGAATGGAATTAAGTTCCTGTAGTGTAGCGGTCAAAGCGTACTCGGGCAGCTATGTATGAAGTCGTGTCGTCGACATCACTTTTGAACGAGTTTGGTATCACATGTTAGAGCAAAGTTTTGCTGGGCTCAGCCGTATTGATCCCGAAGCATCATAGCAAGCGCTTCAGCATGTAGCAGCATACCACTGCGTCATTCGTGTTCACGTCCCATCAAGCAGTGAACCGAAATTGAGGAAAATAAACAGCATATGATCACTTTCCTCAAATTATTACTGGGTGCTGCTGGCCGGCATACCAACATGTTATGGAGATCATGTATCCTACTCGCGGATCTCATTCGCCACAACCGATCTCTGAGATCGTCAGAATTTTTTAGTTATTAAGAAAGGACTTTAAGATGCGTGAATTTCCCATAGCGAACGATATAAGGTCGCGCTGCTAAAGCTTTTACCTTTTTCGCCTGAATATCAAGATATTGTGAGCTTTCTCAAAGAAACCGGAAGGGGTCCGAAACAAGAGGAAGATGCAAAGAAATGACTATTTTGTAACGAAGACTCAAGGTTAGAAGCGATAATCGGCGAAAACCCGGATTCAAAAGCGCTTTGCTGTGGCGTGTATTCGCATCCCATTCGCATCAACGCACTGACTTTCCGAGTTGTCCGCTGTAGGAGACGGGCCGCGGGCCAACGTTAGTTGTAGCACCTGACTCCCAGCGCAGTGGAGTGGCCATTGCCAGCTACATTAGCATTCATGTAAGTACATCTAGAAACAATATAATTAAGAACAAAGGAAAAAGTAGAAGGAAAAAACAAATTTATAATAAATACATCTCCTCTTGGCACCAAGCCAAGGCGTCAAATAGGCGAGTTTGTGCAATGGCTGCCACTCAAACTCGTCCGAACTATTTCTGTTCTACCGTAGGTCAAAATTACCCCCTTCCGGTGTCTTCAAGTGACCATGCGATTCGGTAAAAGAGAACCTGCCCAACTACGAAGGAGCAAGTGTGAATATCCTGTGTTGGTCTTGGAGTTGTTGAACGTTTATTATTACGTCTAGTACAGTTGGCGGTAGGTGGTAGAATGCCCTATATAGCGGGTGCACTTGGGTAGTGCATTGTGGAAGAGTGTGGTTATTATCGGGTGTGCCTCTCAGTATCAAGCGAGGTCACACCCTAGGTGCTCTCTCAGCTAGTAAGTGCAGGCTATGTGCTCGTGAAGTGCCTGTGGGAAAGTGAGGAGCGCTGGATGAAACGATCAGCGCGGGGTTTGGTGGGATACCAGAACATATCCGACACTGTTAGCATGAAGGAACATTAACCAAGGTGCCCGTAACTTTAGGACACCCTGGAGCAAGGAAATAGCTGCATGTTTTATAGCTGGCTCATATACTGTGTGTGTCACAAAATAGGCATTTCAATTAGCAGTGAAGATTTTATCTCTTTATGAACCTTCAATGAATATTTAAACACCTGTTTAGCTGGTGATAGGATAATTTGTTAAGAGGTTCAACGGTAAAAACTACAAAGAAAATCGCTGATGTATTCTGTTTCGCTCATCCGAGACTGCTCCTCGGCTAGGTTTACAAATTACATCGTTCCTATCGATATTGGGATAGGTGGTATGATCACTCAGGTAGCGTTCATATTGCCGGAGTTAGCGTTTTCGAGGACTTGTGGAGTAGAATTAGCTATGTCTAGGTACGGAGAAAGGTGGAGTTTGCTCACCTGTGAATGAAAAGGAATGAGATGTCTCCTTCATTGCGATAGCACCTGAGGGAATTGCTGAAGGAATGTGCAGCACTAGAATCAGTGGTTTCATCGATGATGAGTAGAGGAGGAATCTAAGTTTCCCTCTACTCACTAGCGAAAGAAATTGTTCCTGTGTTTGAATGAAAATGCTGTTTCAGGTTGTCGAGAACATAGAGGTCAAAAATGGTATCGCAGAGGTCATGTCATATGAGCAATGTGACTTCCAGCCTGGTAGAAGAATACATAGTTTCTCCGCTTTACACAAGAAAGCTGACCTAACTCGACCAGTAGAAGCTACAGCCGTTGCAAGCGTCTTCTTAGAGAAGGACCTACGAAGTAGCAGTACGGAAACATGTCGGCTCGATGATCATGGCGAAACCCTGTTGACCGCACGACTTGATCCCCGTTCCAGCATTGACTCCAAGGAAGTTCCGAGGATAGAATCCAAGGAAGTTTCGAGGATAGTATCTAAGGGAGTTTCAAGGATAGAATCCAAGGAAGTTTCGAGGATAGAATCCAAGGAAGTTCCGAGGATAGAAGCTAAGTCCAAGTTAGGGACCGCAACTTGTCAACTTTCAAGGATAGAATCCAAGGAAGTTTCGAGGATAGAATCCAAGGAAGTTCCGAGGATAGAATCTAAGGAAGTTCCGAGGATAGAATCTAAGTCCAAGTTAGGGACCGCAACTTGTCAACCAACAGAAAAGCAAGAAGAGAAGTGCATTGAACGAAAGGTCCAACCATCAAGTCGCCGTAGGATATCAAACGAGATTTTACGGAAAAGCGTGGACACGATAAATCATGGTGTAAGTGATGTGATATTCCTCGATGTGATCTTATCTATCAAATACTGTCGTTGTTGCTGGCCCGAAAAATCTTCGTCTAAAATTCCGCTAGTTTGTTAAAGGTTGGATTACTATTCACGTGCCACTTGTATCATGCTACCATCTTAAACTGATACTTTAGTTTTTATTTCGTGATGCTGAAATCAAACCGATATTTGTAGGTTGAAGGTAGAGCTGGTCCCACTTTTCTTTACGGACCTGTCAGTGCATGTATGTATGAGTCGGGGGTGTATGTACGAAGCTGTCCACTCCTTGATAAAATTATTCGGTTCATGAAGAACCACTTGATCCCTGGAGTTTCACTCTGGGGCTATAATACGATTGTGATACACCCACTACTTCATAATGTGATCCCATAGTACACAAACTACCATTTCAAGAGAATATCAGAACATCGAGAAATGCATAGAAAACATACAGCTCAGTCGCTGTGGGAACCGCATCAACTAATCACACACCTGCTACAGTCCATTTCAATTACGGCTGGCAGGGCGAGGCCTACGGACTTGTATCGATCTCTCTCACCCCGCCACACACTCTCACCCAACTCTGTGGGGCACGCCCCGCCAGCCTACGGGAACAGGACTGTATATATAATCCCTGGTACGATCACGACATTACGAGCCGTGACTTGCTGCTTCAAAAATTGGTCGGAACTGCAAGTGAGGCTAGTGTGTTCTGTCACTCCAAAAGTCAAAAAAAAACCATTCATGGCAAGAACACGGCCACGGTTCGATAAGGATAATACGACGCCAAGATGGCGCAACCTGAGATTCCGAAGCGTTGTTTGTAAATACCATATCTCTTGCCTATAGCTCACCATCTTTGTACATAACAACCTTCCCATCGCGAAAATCAGGAGCCACCAAAATCGGGACGTTAACTGAAGTTCAAGTACAATATATGAAGAATGTGCTTTCTCAAAATTCAAAATTGAAAAGTGCTAGCCCCCTAGAATGTTAGTACAATTTCCGTCCATTGTGAATAGTTAAATAACCGCGGCGCCTGCTACTGGCTTCACACATCAATTTAGTGTTTTTCAGGAAGGTTCCATAAGGACGGCATTGAGCATATCAACCATTACAAAAAAGGTGAGCACAGCCTGCTAGTGCTAAATTCAGAACTTTTAGCGCACGATTTTTCGACGATGCTGTCTCTTGGACAAGTGGATCTGCAACAGTTACGCATCTAGTAGTCCTTGTGCGCATAACTGTAATAGGACATGAATTCTAAGACAGTGGATGCGCCAATATAGTCAGCTGTTGGAATGGAAGAGAACGTAGGGAATTAGGTAGGGCGAATGAGGAAGAAGCACGCAAGGACCACTTTAACCTTAGGAACTTGGACCATCGTTCTACCAACTAATTGGGGTGGAGGACATATTCATCCGCGCTTCGTATATTTGTCGTATTTATGGAGAGCACTAGGATGTGGTGTTCCAGTGATACGCAGTATAGGGCGAAACCGAGCAATGATACGGACGGAAGTAAGCAGCATGATTAGGGTCATCCTATTTCCCTTCGATCGCTGGTTTTACTACAGTCGCGTAACAATCGACCACTAGTATCAAACGGTAAGTCAAAGTAAAAATTATACACAGCTGAGAAAACCAGCTGGATTGATGGCCACTATTGATGTCCATGCATCAACTGATGGGCATCAATCAGTAGGTCGATCGGAACTGCTCATTCCTGCCATCTTTTTCCGTACGCTGCGTTGGCATGTGGTTCTATATATCTACCTCTTCAGCATCATTAACTCGTTGGAGTAGTCCACTGTAATCTCCGGACTCCACAAGCCAGACCTGATGTTTTCGATCGATACAGTCCATAGTCCCAATCTATCTGTATGGATAAAAACTTCAAAAACGCTGACATCCACCTTTTGTCGCTCGTGCTTTTTGCCGTTCTATAGTAACTGGGAGCATTCCACAGTTCGGTTCTTATTCAGGAAGCTGGAAAGTATTCCTTCTTACACAACAACAAAAGCAAGCCTGAACCATACGTGACTAATTTCGAAGAGCCTCATCCATCTGATTTGGACCTTGACCTATGCGTAAGTGTTGTTCTGTGTTAATCTCCATAATAACCACTCTACATTCATTGAGCGAGTTAAAAATCTAGCTATATCGACGGGACCTCGGCAAAGCGCGATCAATTTTTGTTATATTATGCCAATACATGCTTGGGACACGTTGAGTACTTAAAGACATCATTAGGGGTAATGCGGTAATGGAGAAATCCCTACAAGAAGTAACTCACATGGTAGTCCTGGGCCTAGGAAGGCTATCTGTGGCGAAATCCCGGTGAAAAAGCGCCCCTCCGACCGCCTCCTGTGATTTCGCGATCCCGCCTCCCGATGACGTAATTCCCGATTGACTGGGATGGAAGCGGCCAAGGATATGCGGCAGGATCGAAGGTTGTGAGGCGCGCTTTCTCAGTTTTAGCTTGAAGCTCACTCCAAAAAGTAGATGCTATCGTATCTCCAAACATTTCCCTGTGTTTACTTGGCAACATGCCTATGGGAAACTAGATCAGACTACCCGCCTCTTGACGGACAGGTCGTCCGCGCCTAGAACCAACGGTGGGAAGGGGGTCCTATTTCGAGTGTTTGGCCATTTCCATCCGTTTTTTCTCCACTGTCCTGTTACTATGCACCTCGACTTTCATAATCACTACTTCTTTTACTTTTCGTCCGACTTTCCCCTAATGATGCCTTTAATAAATTTGGCCCCTAGTTTGGAATAAGAGCCATTCCCATCATGCAGAGGTCGTCGATGAATGGGGCCAGAATTAATGCAGCTGTTGACTGTATCACAGCCAATCACTAAGCTACCGTTTGACGTGCGAATTTCTTGTGCCACTGACTTCCACAAGTTGCCCGATTGCTTACTCAGAGGGAATAGTGAACACAAGCGCCTCGAGAGGAATCTCTGGGGTGCGTTGATATCCAGCGCTGATTTGGAGTATCGAGGCCTCGACGAATCGCACAACTCACTGACCATGGGAGAAAGAAAGCGAGAAAAGGGTCAGTTACCAATAAGCTATAACATTCGGCCTAAATTTTCGAAAAAAAAATGCAAGAAAATGCAGATTCGCGTTTTTCGTTGTAAGAAAGCTCCTGCTCAGAATTCCTACAGGGTGAGGCAAGAGTTTCGCCGTCTGACAAAGTGCCACCATGCTAGGAAGGGAAGGAGTATCAACATGGGTTTCAATAGCATATGAGATCAACAAATAGTTTTAAATAACATATCATAATATACCGCGGAATTCGACAGTACTGCCTTTGGCTTAGGCGCACCACGAAGAGGGGCAGGAATAGCTTCTGCTGTCGTCCGCACCTGGTCTCCAAACAAATCGTCCCATGTCCTCGTAGGAGTAGAGTCAGACGCAGCGCTTGAATTGAGACGGGTACCGCAGGGCTATCCCTTCAAGTTGCTCGAAACGGAATAGTCAAGCAGCGTAGCATCGAGCAATCTGGAGGAAGTGCTGCTGCTGTTCGCACTTACAACTTATTCTAGCACCTCGGTAGAAGTACACACATTTCATTTGCGGTAGGGGCTATCTATGTACCTATGGGTGAAGCCAGTATAGATGGATTGTTGTGCGCCTTTACAAAGGAATTTACGGTTCCTTATGGCATCCTGCACTTCGGCACGTGATGTTACAGCGCGCAAGTTATGTAGGTGTAATGCTTTTTTTGGTTGCTCTCAGGCCCTCTGTGTCCACTTTCACTTCTCTTTTTTTGGGGGGCAGGAGCAGGTATGGCACACCTTTCCGTGTAAAAGCTGTGTCGTGTACAGCGTTTTATACCCTACGCTACATTTCGTCACCCCCTCTACCAAATGTTTTTCAGTTGAAGTTGAATAGGCCGGGATAGGTGAAAAAGTTGGACTCCGACGACCTCTGTCGGATTTCTCACCATAAACATTTTTTAAGTTTGTGAATGCATTCTCCTTACTCTTAGAAAGAAGACGATCAGAAGCCAAATGCTCCGCGACTAGACATGAAGAAATTGGAAGCGTTTTTCAATAAACCTCCCACTCCTCCTGAACGTAAACCAAAACCCGGTACGAAGGTAGTGTTTGTATGCACCATACTTTAAAATGAATGCACAGTTTAGCACAGTCAGCCGGAGCGGCTCAGTCGAAGCCAAAATCGGTGACATCGAGGAAATCAAAGTCTCTCCGATTTTTGAGAGCCCTGACAACTGCTTCAACTGCTTCATCTTCTGAAAGAGCAGAGAAAACAGGGGAGCTGAGAAAGAAGCTAAGGACGTTGCGGTCGAAAAGGTTTAGGAATAAACGTAAGTTGGCTATCGTATAAGTTTGCAGCGCGTGAGCGTGCGTTATGTTCGCTCAGTTGGTATTGGCTAGCGATGGGACCTTCTTTGACGATTAGGTGAAATTCCTAATTTTCCTGAAATTTCTCCTATTCTTGTTGACGAGCTTCATCTTTACAGCATCCAGAGAGAGATCCAAAGAGAAAAGAGAAAGATCTAAGAAATGAATGAAAAGTGAAACCTGTTAAAAACCGAAAAGAAGTAATTCGTAATAATGAAGTAGCAAAGAATCGACTTAATAAAGATTTCAAGTCGTCGCCTAAACATGAGCGATACTCAACCAGATTTCTGTTTTGATATAACGTTTCTAGTTTCTGGGTGCGAATACGTCATTAAAGACACCGGAAGGGGGTAATTTTGGCTTTCGGTAGGACAGACGCACTGTGGACGAGTTTAAGTGGCCGCCATTGCACGCCAATTTGACGCCTTGGCATGCTGCTAAAAAGAGATGTCCTATTATAAATTTGAATTTTCCTTTAACTTTTTACTTTGTTCTTTCTTATATTGTTTCTAGATGTACTTACATAATGCTAATGTAGTTGGGAATGGCCACTCCACTGCGCTGGGGGTCAGGTGCTACAACTAACGTTGGCCCGCGGCCCGTCTCCTACAGCGAACAACTCGGAAAGTCTGTGTGTTGGATGCGAATGGGATGCGAATACACACCGCGGCGTCGCGCTTTTGAATCCGGGTCTTTTCGCCTATTATAGCTTCTAACCTTGAGTTGAGTGTTCGTTACAAAATGCTCATTTCTTTGCTTCTTCCTCTTGTTTCGGACCCCTTCCAGTTACTTTGAGGAAAGGGCCTCTTGAAAGCCGCACATGAAATGCCCTCTTTAGCCTTTCATTACATCACTGTCGCAGTCAATCGAATAGCTTCAGAATGAGCTCACAGCAAGCATGCTTGAAGTTTTAGCCTTCATGGAATTATCTCTCTCCCACATAAAACCCAATGAGATGCCTAATAATCGACACCCCTGTTGGTGCTTCGCAGTGAGGGCGGGTGGGAGGGGGGCATCTTATGAGAAGTTGCACATCTGAGCATCTTTGAGAGGTCAATCTGCATATTCAGGCGTATATTTTTGCCTACGCCTTAGTGGAGGGGAGAAGGGTTCCTTTCCCCTCCTAGGTTAGGTTGCAAATTAAGTTTATAGTGAGAGGCCCCCCTGATTGCGATAGCATCTGCTCCCTTCCCCATGTTTTTCTGCGTATGTTAATCTGATGATCTGTGATAAGGGCCTTGTCTATGAACCTGGTGTAAAGGAATACTCCGATCAATATTACTGGTGACTTTCGGTGTAGCAGCAGGTTCTACACCTTAGAAACCACAAGTATGCACAGTACCCCCTATCTCATGCAGATTAAACCGCATAAGTGCCACGTACTACACCTGTTCTGCTTAGACACCGATCGCGGTGGTGTGTCATTTGCAAAGTTCTTTGGCTTCTGCAATGCAGCTCTACACTAGTTTTAGAGAATTCCGACACAGGAGACGTATGAATGGCCTTTTGAGAGCAGCGCTTACCCAGCTTGACTATTGGAAAGTACACTCATCAGCGCGGCTATTCCGTCATGCACTGTGTACGTCCTTCTTGGTTATTCAGAGGGGTGGTGGCTTGATACCGGATACCCTCCGCAATTTCCTTTTCAGGAAAATCCTTGCAATGCGACGATGAATGTGGGAACGGTGCGATGAAAATCTCCTTCAAAACTTGTCCGCAACCTTTGCACATGACCAACCACTTACACACTGATTCTCTACTTACAGATTTTCCTTTCTATGCGTAATACACACTTTCATCGATTTAGGTAGCCGACTTCGCAAAACTGTAACAGTGATTGTAGACCTTCCAGATTCGGGTGCTGGAGGTGTTCAAAATACCGGCTCAACAGGGAAACTTCGACGACTTCACAACATGGATCACTTTCTTGTTGGGATCTCATTAGAGACCGTGTTAGGGATATTGTGGGTGATAAGAAATCCTAAAAGGAGTAATTCAGTGAAAAACTACGAGTCTGAAAGGCCTGTGCATGGCGAAACCCCGCGCGGAAGGCGCCCCCTTGAACTGTGGCCGAGGCGGCCTCGCCAGGGCAAGCCGCCTCGGTTTAGGGCAGTCCACCTCCAGGCGACGTGATTAGTGGTTGGTAACGGTGAGGTTGGTCAAGGAAATCGGCAGGATTGTAAGTATCGCAGCGCGCTTTCTCACTTTTAGCTTGAAGCTCACCACATGTAATTAGATGCTGTCGTATTTCCGAACATCCTTTCATGTTTACGTCTTGGTAATGCCAATGGAAAACCTATGCGGACTACCCCCTCTTGACGGAAAGGTCGTCCGCGCCCAGAACCATCGGTGATAAGGGGTCTTATTTCTCGGGTATTTGGCCATTTCCATACGTTTTTTCTCCACCGTCCTGTTACTAGGCATCTCGACTTTCATATTCACTACTCCTTTAACTTTCGTCCGAATTTCCCCTAAAGCTGCCTTTAAGGATATCCGGTAGAAACAATGGCGCTGCACGACTCAGTGTGACCTCATTCTTTATGAGATCCTATTTGAAGATGCACTAGTGGTTGCGGTAACTTCTACATGACTGACATACAAAACTCCTCGGATCGCTGATCAGAAACACGCTTCTGCATGACGGACGAGTAAACAGCGTGAACCTTAGGTATCATAAATGTGAATCAGTGTATGCGCCAGTTTCTGGCAGCCACAACTAAGTCATTACATTCCAAACTCACCAAATATTTCCACATAGACTAGAAGCATTTGGATAGGTGCCGATAACCTCAAGTGTAGTCGGGTTTTCCTGCAAGCACAAACGGCTGTAGCTGAGACTACCGCTTATATGCATCAACTGGTGGTGGCTTCAGATGACCCGAATCATCGACATGAAGCCGATGGTCTTTTTAGCCCACACAGGTTGATTGAGAAGCAGAGAAAGTTTGTTTCTTATGGCTAGGCACTCCTCTTTTCTGTTCATTCTAAGGTTTTGGGCACTAGTCCAAGGTGTTTCTAGATTTTTGCGCGCTGGAGTCTGGGTATCATGCGACAGAGTCCCTGTAGTTACTTGAACCACACAATCGTAAGCGGAGGCACCCAGTGTTTCGGACCATAGAATGCTTTCTTGATCCTGCAAAACAAAGGCCGTCCTGTTTCCTCATCGTGCCTATCTTCACAGAGCTTGCAAGATATCAAGTAGACCACACCGGACTCATGGCGGTCCCCCCTCACCTTTTCAAGCAGTTGGGTAGCCAAGTTGATTCTGCAGGACATTCACATCCTTTGAAAACCGTTCACATCCTTCTGTTCTGTATTTCCGTTATATACATAAAAAACCGATTCGCTGTGCGCTCGACCCAGAAGGGATTGAGCATGTGTTTCAACTTGCTCGAAAACCACGAGCGGAAAACCAGTTCACACGAGGTAAGCCCATGGCTTATTTATTCACCATACAGGTGCAGCTTGAGCGTAGTGGCAATTGCAATCGATCAACACGGTATGCGGAAGCTAGCAGCAAAAATACCCGGTCCACTGCGGTAGTCACATCCTTTGAAAACCAAGCGGGCATTTATCAAGAACACTTTTAACACGGCTAAACGGATGTTATCAGGCACTCACGATCAGGCAGAGGCAAATCCTCTGAAGCTAGCTCTGAAAATAATGCTGTCAAATGCCAAAACCCCAATCAAAGAACAGTCTCTTCCGAATGTCACCAAATCTGTTTCACCTTTCGCGTTGATTCTAGAGCGCAGACACTTACAGGGACTTTGCGGTGTAGGGCGGAAGCAGTAGGTGATCCAGGCTGATAACTCTTCATAAGATTCGATAAGGAGCGTCAGAAGACAGATGTCGTCAAATCCGTCTCGCTTTTCGCGCAGACCCTGGTGCATTGACACTCACAGGTTTTTTGCGCGATGGGATGGGGCATTGGCGGTGGGAATCCCACTTGTGAGGGTTGATCTGTTCGGATAGGGAGCGTTAGAAGGCAAGACTCTCCAAATCCGCTCCGCTGTTCAGGGAGTGGAGTGTTCACAGGAAGGGGATGGTACGGGAACTTCAATGGTGATTGATCGAAATTCATAACGACTGATAAAGGTTGATAGAGTCCTCAGCACTTTGATGCGATGAGAGTCGACAACGCTGACTACGACAATACGCCCGCTATAGATAAAGGGTGTGATGCGCGGTGGCACTGGGTGAGCATATTCCGTTTATGTTTTGATATCAGTTGCATCGATGTATCGTATCGACCACAGCCTTCCAAATAATGGCCTGTTTTGATACTGCATTATAATCAAAATACGATCTAATTCCTAATAATGCGAAGCAAGTGAACCGCTTTCTAATGTGCTATTAGCACCAACAAAACATATCGATAGCTAAAGTGTCTGAGATTCCAAAGAGTGGTGAGTCTTCAGAAAAATGATAAGTAGTCTATGAATAATGGTAACTGGTCAATGGATCTGCTACCAAGAATTAGAATAAAATGCTCATTGAGATTGCTCCTAGTCGATGCGTCGGATACAAGGCTACCGAACCCTAAACGTGCAAACTGCCAGATAGTAACCACTACAGCCCAGCCTTAATGAACAATGGGTCACCAGACTTTGATCCCAAACCGATACTAGATGTTGTGGAAGGTATCCACCGCTAAATCATTTGGACTTCCGAAGAGTAGCAGATGTGATATGCAACTGAATTGTCAATCAATATAAAGTCACTTTTCAGAATTTCCTTGTGTACCCAAAAACTTACACTCACGCTTGGGTAAAGGTACAGCCTAAGTGGTGTCGGTCGAACTACTTGACCACGCGGGACCTGCACTCTTTCTGATATATTAACCAGTAATTTGAGTGTCCGCTTGTCGGTATGTCGGAATGTTAGTATGTATGTGAATGTGTTTGTTTGTCTGTCCTTCCGCAAATGAATGATTATGATGAGGGGGTCGATAGAGAAAAACTTATGGAGATAAGCAACTATATGGTTAGCAATATCAATTCAAAGATGAGTTAGTGCAAGCACACCTTCTTAGCACACAGCAGCCATTTCGCGGTGTGCTGGAGCCGCACTAGGTGTTAGAACAGAGGAAAGTGGTGGACGGCAAGAGGACATTTGGGATAAAGGAAAGGAAGGTTCGGTTCCGAGGAAAACGAGCGAATGGACGCTATGGCAAGTCTTCCAATAAGCTATAGCTTTGTCAGATTGTGTACAGAGGGCCAGAGACGGGTCATGGGTCCCATCATCAAAGGACTGTCAGCGCCGCAGAACTTCAATTTTCATAAATAATGGGCCGCATCTGTGGATGAAACTACTCGCATACGTAATAATTCAACAACGTTGTGCACTGTATTCGCCAAACCACACGCTGAGGAACTCCCCTTCAATTATTTCATGCACTGCCCTCTCCTAGCAGTGCCAAGTGATGCGCAAAGTACATCGCGTAGCCGAAACTCTCCATTACATAAAACACTTTATGTATGTGTTCGTGGTCATCGGTATGTTTGTCAAAAATAACCATTCACGGGAAAGAGCTTTAATAACTAGTAGTTAGTCTACGGTATGCTGATGCAGTGATGTGTCAGCCCAGAAGAAATGTGAGAAGAAATGAAAGCCGCCAGAGAAACAGCACACAGTTTAGACTAGATCAGTTAAAGAAATTGAGCAAATAAAAATGACTGCAAGTCTTACAATAAGCATGGTCAGCTCAGTCGATCACCACACTGTACGCAGAAGGCCAGAAATGGGTGAAAGGCCACACTACAGGAGTATCGCAGAACATCAAACTATAGCTGATTGGTCTGATCTGCAGAAATATCCACCAGTATAATCGTTCATTTAATAAAGTTGTACGCTGCATTGGCCAGACTACATCACAGAGCAATTTCTATTCAGATTATTATATGCGTAGACCACTCCTAGTCGTGCCGGCGTTAGGTACATCGCTTAGCTAAATCTTGTGCTGTAAAATATAAATACCAGTTGAGCAATAGCACAGCACTGCCACGGTGGAATTCTCTAATATGGAAATGGCCTTCTGTCCGATTAATGCCAAAGAAGTCCATATTGCATAATTCCACACTGTGACAATTGTAGCACTGAGCACTAGCTCAAGTGGAATCTTAGGGAACATCTATTACTATTAGGATTTCACGCAGTTTTCGGTCCGAACATTCCTCCCTTATATCGAAGAACTAGCCGTAATTACACCGAGCATCTAAGTGCTTGGGCATTGCTGTTGGCTGATAATTCAGTTGCTTACCACTGCACATCAGTTTGCTACTTTTCGGAAGTCCATATAATTTAGCAGTCGACTACTTTGTTACAACCCATGAAGGATCAGGAATTAATCTGGTCGCTCAATGATCATTTTACAATTGGGCTGTGGTGGTCACTACTTCGGGGTTTTGGTAGCTTGCGTCCGAAATGTTTAGATTCGATTGGTAGCAATTTGTCCGCTCAGTGAGCAAGTAATTCTTGTGCATTGGTAGTGGATGCATTTTCTAGTGATCCAGCTTCACTTCTTTGATCATGTGTCGCTATTGAGAGTTTCCCATAGCTTGGCGTCCACACTCCTTGTTGCTCCCAATACCGCATTAGAAAATGGTCCACTTGCTTTCCCTTCTGCAAATCTATATCGCAATTTGATCCTTCACGTAGATCGCGGTGTCAAAATACGCCATTATTTGGATAGCCAGACAGTTAGACCGCATTCATAGCCATGGTGATTGGCGCATCGGCGCGTAGGCGCATCGGCGAATGTGCACAGGACACACATTGATCACAATTAGACGCCTGAGCGCCGATGCGCCGATGCGGCAATCACGATGGCTATGAACGCGGCTTACTGATATCAGAACCTGATCGATATACGCCTAACCAGTGACAGTGAGCATCATACGCTTCAACTATTGGTCGTATCTTAATAGTTGGTGTTTTGTAGGGGTTCTTATCTAGTTGTTGGTGACTCTTGATGGCCCTTATCAGTCATTTTCAAATTCGATCTGTCACCATTAAGATCTGTATACCACTTACTACGACATCTATGAGTGTAAGGGTCAACGGTAAAAGCAAACGATCCCTATTAATTATCAATCGTCATCAGTTCAGGTCGTCCGCCGTTAATGTCCCCATGTGTCTGTCTCCTTACGCTCCATATCGGCTCTTATCAGTTGTTATGAGGACCGGTATCCCACCAATAATGTCCCTGTGCCATCCCTACATCACGTGCAATATCTTGGGTTCGAGCTTTGCTGCGACGTGAATAAGAATTTCGTAACAAACAGTCAGACAACACATACCTGGAGAAGTATGTACAGTCCATTTCTGAGCGCCTAGCAGGGCGTGGCCTACGAACTTAGATGAACGTGTATTAAACTCACCCCGCTACACACTCTTACTCTCGCCACGTACTCTCATTCTCGCCACTCTGCCAAGTCCGTAGACCACACCCCCTGCCAGGCGCTCCGAAATGGACTGTATAGTTGATACCGAATATATATACCGACTTCTTCATTATTGGGCAGTGAATACTGTGAGATAGCTCAACTTCTTTCAGGATTCAGGGATATTTCACTTCCTGTCAGTAGAATTCATAAGGCCGGGTGTGTACCCTAATGTCAGGACGCCGCACCGCGACGTTCTCCGCGCGACATTGGCGCGCGAGTAGTCTGCCCTCGGTGGGATTCGCGTGTAATTGCACAAAAAGGGCGGCGATCGTATCGACGCCTATTTTTATTCACTTTGCCGCTATATTGGAGTTGTTTTTGTATGATTTTCATTTGATATGTATATATTTAGCTCACTTTGGTGTTTCACTGTTCACATTAGAAGTATTAGGTCTATGCAGAATAATTGGCCAAAACGGACTACTTTTTTCAAAACGCCATAACTTCGCTCAGACACAACTTTATTTGTCGAAATAAAAACCATTCGAATCTACACAACCTAGCCAACGACCTGGTAAAGAAAATATGCCATCATGATCAAATTCAGGATTGCGAAAATCAATGAAGTCAACGATGGCATTTTCAACATGCATCGTTTCAACGAACTCCTTCTGACCCAGGTTTGCATCGAGAACCGGGAAAAAGTGATAATTCGTCAGAGATAGGTCTGAGGAATAAGGGGGGGGGGGTGAGGGAGAGTCTCGATCAGTTTCTGCCGGGTGACTTGCGAACTGTGGGGTTTTGCGTTGTTTTGCGCACCCAGTAAAAAAATGATGCAGTTAGGCATCGAGTCTCTCCCTCACCCCCCTTATTCCCCAGACCTCTCCCTGACGGATTACCACTTTTCCGGGTTCCCGATGCAAACCTGCGGCAGAAAAATTATGCACGGTAAAAATGCCATTCTTGACTTTATTGATTCTCGCAATCCAGAACTTGATCGTGATGGTATATTTTCCTCACCAGATCGTTGGCAAAATTCTATAGATTGGGATGGTTTTTATTTCGACAAACAAAGTTGTGTCTGAGCGAAGTTATGGCCACTTACGTTTCGGCCATTTATTCTGCATAGACCTAATAGTAAGTAGTCCTACAACTTCGCTCTGTTTTTTACATGACGTTCTCCACCCGGAGTACAGTACTGAGACCATCTGCTTATTACTTCTTCACCTCATAAAGGGATTATGCTAGTCTACAGTAATTGGGTCAAATAAAGTCGGGGGGTGGAGACTCTACTATGCGTCGATGTCGAAGCTCCTTTCCCTCCCTAGGCTTAGGCTGAAATTGATATACTCTCCTCCCACATGAAAAAGCATCAGTCAAAGCATAGGTTTCATCTGCTCTACCCTAAGCCTGGGGAGGGAAAGAAGCTTCGACGTAGGTGAAAATTTTGCGTCTCGCCCCCTCCTCCCTCCCCTCCCGACTTCAATTGACCCGGAAGAAGTGCACTGATACAACTTGATACATTCAAACAATACAATAATGACAAAATAATACAATAACACAATTAATTCAACTATAGGGCGACATAGGTAGCAAAGAATTTTCCGGATAGCAAAAATGATGGAAATAATAGGTAACACAGCATAGAAATTGGAATGACTGCATGCAAAACACTATCATCAATTAAAAATAAACCAGTTGGATCGCTAACCTATGTAAATTGTGTGTAAAACGCATTCATAGAAAAAATGAAATTTCAAGGGAGCCCGGCTTCGCCGGGCTCCCTTGAAATTTCATTTTTTCTATGAATGCGTTTAACACACAATTTACATAGGTTAGCGGTTATTACTGATATTGATATTCACAATGAGCGCTCGGTAAGAGGAGTTTTAAAGTGATATGTGTCAACTGTTCGGCACACACTGAGCGGGATGGGAGAAGCGCATACCTCCCGCGGGGACTTCACTTTATCCAATAGTTAGGAGCGAAAGAAAACACTTTATGGCCATACGTCTGATCGAAGATACTCATAATGACATTTTGGCACTATTGTGGGCATTATTTTATCAAATATGAATTCAACGGCATTGTCTCATTCTCCTACCATCTTCAAAAGGCAACTCCTCGCTGCACGTCAAAGGTCGCAGTGATAGCATCATCCTGCATCAGACCGGAGAAGAACACGAAAGCATTTATGCCTGCTTTCCCAAGCGCACATGACCCACGGCCGGCATGATTTCGTCAAGGAATTTCTTCACTTCTGAACATTAAGTCTCATGTGTTGAGCCCCACGGAAGCAAACCCATATAGTTTTGGCAGAGCCGATGCTGCAACCTCAAAGAGCACTGGAGTAGAGTGATAAATACTGACGCTCTGTATGCATAGAGTGAGTAACATTCATAGAAAAATGAAATCTGAAAGGGCTGGCGAAGCCGGCCATTCCAAGAATTAGAAGCGGCCGACGGCTGCTTGGCGAGTCAACTGGTATCCATACGATAATGTTAACAGGAGCTGCTCAGCAATGTGATTTAGCAAGGATTATAGTATAACATTGTTGGATTCACACCTATCCGCACATCCATTGGTGCATCCACTACGTGGTTCACCATCCGCTCCGGCCCTTCAAGCATTTCTGATAGCTGTCTGAGCCGACCATGACTTGTGAAAAGGATCACAATCGTTTTCATCTACACAATTACCCACTCAGTGATCGGTTAAGTTCGCACGGCAATGCTCCTCCCATAAACCACCATACTGCATGCCATCCCAGTGTGCCGACACCTCCTGCGACGTCAGCGCACCCCAGAATGACGGCAAGAGTACAAAATAGATGTTTATATAGGTAGGAAGTGCTATCACTACGATAACATGGCCTTGTAATGATACTCCAACATCCATCGGTTTCTCCCGACCAAGAGCGGTTGCTTTGCCTTATCATTCCCTAATCACAATCATTCACTTACGGACGGACAGGCATACCGACAAACCTACCGTAAACCGACACTCAAAGTTAGTGGTTTATATAATAGAAGGAAGATTGGAACCATGCAAGATGAACTAATTCATGCGAATTCCGACTGTTGAAAAATAAAAAACTCAAAAGCAAACTCAATATCACCGCCAACATGAATAAAAGTAGGCAACGATACGGTCGCCGCCCTTCTGGTTCAAGTACACGCGATTTCCACCGAAGCAATGAACTCGTGCGAAAACGTCGCTCCGCTTTGTGCCGCGCGGCGTCCTGACATTAGGGTACATGCCCGCAGCAAGGCGCTTGTACCGTGTGGACATAATGGAGTGGAAGGCTGATTTAATTCGAGTGCGTTAGCCTACACTGCTTGGAGCATGGACTCATCAGCTTAGGGAAAATGAGAAGAACAGACATTGAAATGTGCTGAAAATTATAAGCATTTCTAGAACAGAAGTGCCAATTGTTGGAGTGAAGCATGAAAGCTGCTCATACCGTGGTGGAGCATGAATGGACTGCATCACTATATCATCAGCTTAGTTAACCGTTTACCAGTTTTAGCTGCACAGGTGTCTACAGCGCGTTCGCCACTGCTGAATCAGATACTACACATAAAATAATCCAAATAGGAGTTCGGCAGCTATGTGGTTCAGCAAATGTAGTGCAACTTTTATTAAGTTAACTAAACCCTGATAGGTGCGGCTTATTTTTGGGGTTTGAAGCTCTGCTGCGGTACTTCGTTGTTGGTATGACCCACTACCCGTTTCTGACCCGCTGCGCACAATCTTATAAATGACTAAGCTATTAATGACCTATTGGAAGACTTGCAATCACCTTCATATGTTTAATTTTTTTCAGTTCGCCTAGTCTAGTCGCTATCTTTCCTCTAGCAGCTTTCAAACTACGCACCTTTTTCTGTGCTAACCCCTAGTGCGGCGTCAGAACACCACAGAATAACTGTAGGTGTACTAAACAGGCGCTCGCTTATATGAGGAAGAAATGCTATCACAACCTCAGAATGGTATGGCGATACTACCATTTATCTGCTTACCGCTATGAGGGATCTTGCAATCTACTCCCTTATCACAACCATTCATCTGCGGACTGTCTGACAGACAGTCATACCATTATACTGACCAGCACACCAATAGACATACCACCGAGAAGAAACGGACCCACAAAATGCGAGATTTATATAACCAGTTGGCTGGCGCACACTTCTGCGCGCAAATCATGGCGATGCCGTGCAAAAAGGGTTTGATAGGCCCGACCACAGTTGTGTATGGAGTCGAGCGGAAATTTTCTTTCCTCTACTTTCAGCTAAGCTATTGAATTGGAAAAAAGCAGAGAATATGGCGTGATAATAAAGCATTTTGGTGTTAACATACTTCAGTCGCTTTGCAACGCATCCATTTTGCACTTCACCGACATGAATCGCGCGCAGTAGTGTGCGCCAGCCAACTGGTTTACGTCATTGGGAGTTTGGATAGTTCAGAGATAAACAGTTTTGTATTCGATTGCATCGATTGGTAACTAACGTTCACTTGCTGAGCATCCAATTCCTACACATTAATGGTATAATGGTGGATCTATATCTTTATTATCGTTGTTAATCGTTTTCGTAAACATGCTTCACTACTTGGAATTTTACATAGTCTAGCGGTCGATACCAAGTGTTGCTACCAATACCTAATTAAAATGATTCCGAGTGAACCGCTCGCTTCGCTATCACAGATATAGGTTGTATCATAATTATCAATGTAGATCACAGTATCAAGAGTTGTGCACCATTTTTTGGAACGCAAGGCAATTCAGCAGTCGATGCATCGGCCAGCCATATCAGGACATAAACAAAATATGTTCATCCAATGGCACTGGGCATCGGACGCTTTTGCTAAAGCGGTCGTATAGTAGTAGCAAATGATGTAAATGATTTCATCCTATCCAATCCTAATGGTTCCTATCAGCCACTGTAAGCCGCTATCAGTTTCACTGAGGCCCTGTACCCAACAATACCATTGAGTCCCCCGTACCCTACAATACCTGCAAATGTGAACATTTAACTGTTAGCCGCAAAAGCGAACCGGCCTTGGTGACATTTCCCTTCTCACGTTTCCAATCGAATATTATCAACCATTATCACTTTGGATCACCCACTATCAATGTCCCCGTCCAACCCTGCTGAACACCCATGAGTGACCGCGGCGACATTTGTCTTCTCATAATCATTATCAAATCTTATCAACCATTATCGATTTGAATCACCTACCATCGAAGTTCCTGGCCCACCCTGCTAAACATCTATGATGTGTTAGCGCTCTAGGATCAATGCGAAAAGCGAAACAAATTTGACGACGTTTGTTTTCTCATATTTATATCGAATCTTATCGACCATTATCACTTTAACTCACTCACACTAAAAGTCCCTGGCCCATCCTGCTAAACACCTATGAGTGTTAACGCTCCAGGATCAATGCCGAAAGCGAAACGGATTCGACGACTCTAGCCTTCCGACGCTCCTTTTCGAATCTTATTAATCGTTATCAATGCGGGTCACCCACCGTTAATGTCCCTGTCTCAGGACTTAAAACACCTATAAATATCGGCACTCTAGAATCAACGCGAAAGGTGAATCGAAAATGACGACATTTGCCTTCTCATGCTCCTAATCTAATCTTATCAACCGTTATCAATGCGGATCACCCACCGTTAATGTTCCTAGCACACCCTGCGAAACACCTATGAGTGTTAACGCTCCAGGAACAATGCGAAAAGCGAAACGGATTCGACGACTCTAGCCTTTATACGTTCCTTATCGTATCTTATCAACCGTTATAAATGCGGATCACCCACCATTAGTGTCCCCGTCCCACCCCGCAAAACCCCTGTTAGTATGAACGCTCCGGGACCAATGCGAAAAGCGAAACGGATTCGACGACTCTAGCCTTTTTACGCTCCTTATCGTATCTTATCAAGCGTAATCAATGCGGATCACCCACCATTAGTGTCCCCTTCCCACCCCGGAAAACACCCAAAAGGGTCAGCGCTCTAGGACCAACCTGAAAGGGGAAACGACATTGGTGACATTCGCCTTTCGAGGCTCCTTATCAGCGCGTATCAGCTGCTATCACTTTCGGTCCACCACCGCCTGGGTCCCCTTACCACCCCCTATATCATTTGTAAAATTCAGCGTCCTAGCTTTGCTGCGACGCGAGATATGAATTTCGTGACAAACAGACGGGCACACACACACACGCACAGACATACTGAGCGAATTATATAGAGTAGGATAGAAGGATTGAAACGTGAGTGAGGTCGAGACGTATTTCTAGCTCGCAGTTACTCGGAAGCGGTTCTTCAGAAGAATTGTGCATCACCTACCCCGCTCGCATTACCAGCAGTATAGTCGGTAATTTCTTACAATCATAACTATAAGCTAATCATTGGAAATGTTTCTCAGGAGCTCACAAGAGTATTACAATAACCTACTTGATGAAAAACTGAGGAATTTGCAAATAATTGAGAATGTAAGTCTTTTCCACGGTCTGCAGCTTTCATGGATCGCAGGAAATGCTGTGTCCAAAGGGTGATTGGTAGATACCGAAAAAATCGTGCGAGACTCTCAATCTTGAACACAGAAGGAAGCATCACGATCCTACTAGTGTCGAGACCAGAGAGTACCAACTGCAGCTGCTTGAAGTGCAGAAGTTGGCTTGAAATGGGAGTGTCATGAGAACAAAGCAGAGACAGTTCCCCCAGAGATGAGGATTAGTTATCAAGTACAATGGGTTCCCGTCCCACTTACATATGTAAGGACGATGATCACAGTGGAAGGAGTGGCAGGACCTCGTGGGCACAGTGCGTGTGAAATAGTCTCGAGTTAAAGGCACAGTTCACCATATATATGAGTACCTTGGTTTCATTAACGAGTAGGCCCCTTCCACAAGTGCAAAGCGTGTGGCATCATCACGGCGCGATTGTGGGTGCTTAACGCGTGAGGCAGTGTTCATAGTTCACGATTCAGGCGATCACGCGATCAGGCGGAAGGAAAAAGATACATATTGATTGGGTGATTCAGGCGATCACGCGATCGCGTAAAGCACGCGATCGCGTGCTTTACGCGATCGCGTGATCGCCTGAATCGTGAACTATGAACACTGCCTGAGGAACGTATAAATAAGATGAGGCCACCGTCTCAAGATGGCCCACACCCATCTTCGATTCAACCAGCTGGTAAGCGGCAGCTTCTACGTGTATGAGCGGCATGATATCGACTGCGATAAGAAAAGATAGGAAATACTCCCATTGTAAAAACAGCCTTATCGGATATTATCACGTAAAGGCTTGTCCAAATATTACTTGCTTTTTAGCTGCAAACTCATCGAATCCAAAGGTCAGAAACACTTCATTTTCAAGGTTTTCAAAGAGTTTCCCCGTTTCTTCTCCACACTTGTGTTCTTTAGCGCTCACAGAGTCTTCATGGAGCGCGACGGGGCAAGAAAATTATCCTAAACTGTGCCTTTGAGCTCTTTATTACGAAAAAAGCACCATCAATGAACAAGGGTGGAAAAAACGGTGAGGCGACGGAAAGGGGGGTCCGTGGCGGCAGCCGAGACAACAACGGCGAACGTGACAAATGAATTAGTCCTGTGACTTCAGCTGTCTACTCCTCTTTGTGAGTGCGCCCCTTTCATAGGGTATCTTGGCTTGCGATCCTGCCCCGAGGCTCCTTAAAGCCGCATCGGCCTACCTACCCCAACCTTTGTTTGGTGAGGACGGTGAGCCTGACCTTTGGCCCGTATACTCGCTATTGCCACGCGGGTGTTGAGCGATCTCGACCTTGGGTGATCAAAGATTTATATAGAAAAGGCAAACTTAAGATACCAAGTATTATGAGGATATGCAATGAGAAATCAAAGGAGAGTGAAAAATGGAAGAATGATATCGAGCTCTATGTGCCGAGCTTATATACTGACAACGAACGCTGGAAGCCTTGGAACTCGGATATCTACAGTCCGATAAGGAGCCTCGCTCGTGTTTCTCAAAACATAAATGATATGCCATTAGCCTCTAAGCAACAACATTTCTACTATACTGAGAATATCGATTGATAGAGATTTCCTCTATAACCCGTGCCTTTTGCACAACATGCCCCCCGCGAAGTCTGGATCAGAATGCTGAAATTTTTTTCGCTTTCTCAAAGAACGGAGCGACTTGGATGCTGCCACACCTAAGTAAGTGTGATCAAACTGACATTAGGCCTCTGAGGTGCCTGCTCCCATAAGGAATTTGCTCTGGAAAAATTTACTACTGACGGTTGTGATGAGTTGCTCATCGCCAACTATTTAAACCAACGCACCATCCACCATTTTCCATAGCGTCGTCATGGAATTCATTCTGACTCTACTGAGGCGGATTTCAGGGTCCAAGCTGTCACTGTCTTTCCGTTCCCTTCCAAGTGTCTTCCTGCTGCTTACATAATGATCTCTACAATTCTCTCGACGCCCTTGCTTTCGACCGAGTCACGATGATCCATGTGGAAAACGTCGTCGAGTTCTCCAAAACATCTTGTAGGAGGTGACGACTTTCGTGGTGAGGACACCTTTCGGCCTGTCGCGTTCGGCAAGGCCATCTTGGGCGCTGCAAAGGCAGTGGGCCCCTGCTTACAGCTTCTCATTATCCGGTCATCCTCCTTCAGCTGCTTGAGTGCAGCTTTGCAAAAATCAACGATGCAATTGTATCTACGCATCGACTAGGCTACTTTCAAACCTCTTATCAAAGCTTCACTGTCTGACGACACTGAAGCATTCATAAAGAGTTCCACCTTCTGCGTTGTATTCAGCTCCTTCCTGATAAATTGATGCTCTTTTCCATGCGGTCCGAGGATATCCGAGCGGTTGCCGACTGGGAACTAACCAGGAAGGGCTTTCAACTTCCCATGGACCTCTATCAATCGATAGAGCTTCGAACGCTGATCACCACTGCGAAAACGAAAAGAGCTACGGGCTGCTCCGAAGCGAGTTAGGGGGGACCAAATTTTGCCTGTGATATCTCATTGGCGAGGCACTTTGCCGTCAGCACGGCCGTTGCTGAGCTATCAGCAGCTAACGGGGCTTACTGGTAGTGTTCCGGATCTGTAGCATAGGGATGTTGCGTTTGCTTTCGGCCGGTGGAAATTTTTTCTTTTCCATTTTGTGACTCATTGTGACACGTTTACCTGAATGAATAATACTATTACATGGTACGTTCGGAAGCCCATAACGCACGAGCCAGTTTTTCTCGTGCAGAGCCTGTGTGATTTTCGTGCTCAGGGAATCAAACTACCCCAGGGGACAAGTTTTTAGCCAACTCGAGAATTTGACCACATTTCGGAGAACTTCACGATTGGGTGGCAACACATTGAACAAAGGGGAGGTCATTGACCATTGCCGAGGGAATGCTTTATTTGACGCTTGTTACGTACGTTTACTGCGATGGGCAAGTGTAACAGGTATGTGTGGGTTATCTTGTTCAGGTAACAGGATTTTCTGTAGAAGAAAATTCAAAAACTACCACTTCATCCCCCGGTCACCCCAACTTTCCGAAGTTGGACAAAAACTGGATTTGGCTAAAAATTTGCACAGAGGGGTGGTTCGACCCCCTGTGCGCGAATATCATACAGTCCAGTTCCCGTAGGCTGACGGGGCGTGGCCCACAGAGTTGGGTAAGAGTGTGTGGCGGGGTGAGAGAGATCGATACAAGTCCGTAGGCCTCGCCCTGCCAGCCGTAATTGAAATGGACTGTAATCATTTTACGCAAGAATGCCTAATTCGTGTGATATGAGATTCTCTTCAGCCTGCTATGCTTCCCATGTGAACATTGACAGTATACAGTAGACATTCATTTCCCAGACGCTTACCAGGAAGCGCTTTCAACTCCTCATGGAAATTCAAATAGGGACCCATACATTTCGATAGAGCTTCGAACGCTGATTCAAGTTGTGAAAACTGAAAAAGCTACGGGCTAATCCGAAGCGAGTTAGGAGGGGTCAAAGTTTACTTGTGATTTACGTGTGATATCTCGTTGATGAGGCACTTCGTCATCAACACGGCCGTTGCTGACTAGCAACGGCCTTCCTGGTAAGCGTCTGGGAACTGAATGTACTACCGTATACGTAAAATGGCAGAGTACATCATGGGTGTGATAGGTTCCAGTACAAGGAAACGTTAAGAAGTGGAAGAAAAGCACTTCCTGGCCATGAAACACATAATGCAAAAAGAACCCTCACCGGCAGGGAGCAAACCCTCTGAACTTGTCTTGCAGAGCCGCCACACTACCAGTGAGCCACGGTGGCCGTTGCTAGCTCAGCAACGGCCGTGCTGATGACAAAGTGCCTCACCAACAAGATATCACATGTAAATCACAGGTAAATTTTGACCCCTCCTAACTCGCTTCGGATTAGCCCGTAGCACTTTCAGTTTTCACATCTTGAATCAGCGTTCGGAGCTCTATAAAACTGTTTGGGTCCCTATTTGAATTTCCATAGGGAGTTGAAAACCCTTCCTGGTAAGCGTCTGGCAACTGAATGTCGATGTCACTCAATGTTGTCTTCCCAAAGCAGTCGTCAATACGCTGGAATTTAAATATTCTTTGTCAGCTGGACTCAACAGGATTCCGCCGCAGAAATGTAGTATAAGCTCCACGAGTCTCGACTTCTGTCGTTCTACCTTTGCGATGTTGGACATGATCCTTTTCTATCGGTTCATCTGAAACTTCTTTCGGAATAATTCCGAGCAAACCGGAGTGAAGTGGATCGGTTTGCTGTTCGCTCCAATTCGAGTCATCAAGGCAGAGTTATCACGTCAATCTAATGGCCCTGCCAACCACCTACAAGTTTTGGATGTGACTTTTTGGCTTTCTCGCTGGGTGGCCACACATGAACACTCCTATTTGGGTCTCTCCTGTCTCTTTTCTGCGGATATATTCTGCCTTCTATTACATTTTTCTTTCATACATGTTTTCGTCTTTTCTCTTATCCGGATATTGTACCCTCTCACTCGCTCATGCGTTTCCGTTTTTTTTGAAGAACTCCGACCTTGTGCGCGACCAACGATTTATTAGTCATGTACCTAGTTATCCCTCCGTTGGGTGTAGTTTCCGATGGAAAGAGGGAGTCCATTCTATGCAGAAGGGAGTATGGGCCTTTTCCTGCCGCTGCGTCATGTTGTACGTCATTATACAGAGTGGTAGTCCGGTATCCCATTGTTTTGGAACCAGGGTTCTTTTGCGTAACATGGCAACAATGGTTCCCTTTTCGTCACTGTATTTTCTCGTCAGTGACCTTTTGTAATAATGTGGGTGATTTTTGTGATTATTGTAATCTCCTCCAATACTTGGTTTACAAACTCTCCTCCCTTATCCAACGAAATCGTATTCGGCCATCTACAATCCTTCGGCAATCAACCTAACAAGAAGTACTTAAGCATTGCCTTGTCCCGAAACCTCATGTTGATCTGAATGTGTGTAAGACAATGTGTGACTTCCAAAATTTGTTCCAAAAGACTCAAAACAGCTTTCACAAAAACCGGTTGCAAAAATGTTTGCAAAAGATATTTGAGCCTTATAGGCAAGCTTTCGGCGCCTAGCGCCTTTATCAAGCCTGAAAATGTACAAATTAGATGTTATTTATAGACCCTGTTTGAGAGTCTACAGGCGTGATTAACGACTTACTCCTGCCACAGGACCACTGCACTTACCGCCAATGTGTGTCCCAGGTACTGGAGCAAATATGGTTGACCCACCCTGACTTAAAGGCACCATTAGGGGTAAGGGAAAATTCGGACCTGGGAGTACATGTTCTCTGAAAACGAACCTTCTACTTCAGAAGAGGTCATATATGGCAAAAACCGCATTAAAAAACACTTCCACAGTATTTTCTATGGAGCGGTGCAGTACTTTAACGATAAGTTTGGGGGGGGGGTGCTTCGCGGGCATGCTTTTGGGTCCTATGCTTGGAGAAACTGTTACTTGGATATGATGTTGGGTTTTGCAAGGCCCTGCGATGTTCGTCCAGTCGCTTGAAAAGGGATCTTTTTGTTTCTCCCACGTACTTTTGCCCGCATCGCTGACAT
This sequence comes from Trichostrongylus colubriformis, assembly GCA_963978905.1. Classification (NCBI taxonomy): domain Eukaryota; kingdom Metazoa; phylum Nematoda; class Chromadorea; order Rhabditida; family Trichostrongylidae; genus Trichostrongylus; species Trichostrongylus colubriformis. The sequence continues at coordinate 23,944,802 of OZ022258.1, read as the reverse complement.
ATTATTAAGTACACCGACCCCCGGACTTGACAAATTTCAAAATTTTATCGTCAGTGCAGTAGCTGCAACCGTCCCTCCCGTAGTTTTCCTCATAGGGTCTAGAGTATGTGAGCAACAGTTTCAGATTTGGAGGTGGCTTGAATATAAGCTTTATAGGGAGCGAAGACTTTCTAACCACGCTATTGACTTTCCATGCCGTACTTTCGTTGACATACAGCATTATCATGGGAGGTACATGGAGACCGTATTGCAGCGCGTCTCCATGATAATGCTGTATGTCAACGAAAATACGGCGTGGAAAGTCAACAGCGTGGTTAGAAACTCTTCGCTCCCTATAAAGCTTATATTCAAGCCACCTCCAAATCTAAAACGGTTGATCACATACTCTAGACCCTATGAGGAAAAATGCAGGAGGGACGGTTGCAGCTACTGCACTGACGATAAAATTTGTCAAGTCCGGGGGTCGGTGTACTTAATAATATGTCAGCGATGCGGGCAAAAAAACGTGGGAGAAACAAAAAGGCCTTTTTTGAGCGACTGGACGAACATCGCAGGGCCTTGCAAAGCCCAACATCATATCCAAGTAACAGTTTCTCCAAGCATAGGACCCCAAAGCATGCCCGCGAAGCACCCCCACACTTATCGTTAAAGTACTGCACCGCTCCATAGAAAATACTGTGGAAAGAAAAATCATCGAGGCACTTGAAATAAGACGGTTATCCCCAGAAATAAATAGCAGAGATGAGCTACGGACTCTCTTGAGCTAATCACATGACTACAGTGTTATGCACTGTGGAATGAGTGTGATATCAAATATAATATTATCACAGTCATAACACATCTGCGCTATTTAAGGGTTAAGTCAAGGTGGGTCAACCTTTTCTGCTCCAGTACCTGGGACACACATTGGCGGTAAGTACAGTGGTCCTGTGGCAGTAGTAAGTTGTTAAAGTACAAATACGCCTGTAGACTCTCGAACAGGGTCTATAAATAACATCTAATTTGTACATTTTCAGGCTTGATAAAGGCGGTAGGCGCCGAAAGCTTGCCTATAAGGCTCAAATATCTTTTGCAAACATTTTTGCAACCGGTTTTTGTGAAAGCTGTTTTGAGTCTTTTGGAATAAATTTTGGAAGTCTCACATTGTCTTACAAACACTCAGACTAACAAGAAGTGTTCTTGCTATAGTTCCCCCTGATTTATCAGACACCGGGTATGATGCAGCATCCTACCATACATGATCCGTTTGTCTGTCTGTGTGTATGCGTGTGTGTGTCCGTCTGCTTGTCAAGATATTCATATCTCGCACGCAGCGAAGCTGAGACCCTGAATTTTACAAGTGATATAGGGGGTGCCAAGAGGACCCTATCGGTGGTGAACCGAAAGTAATAGCAACTGATAAGGGCTGATAAGGAGCCTAGAGAGACGAATGTTGCAAAATCCGTTTCGCATTTATCGGGTTCACTCTAGAGCGTTGACCCTTATAGGTGTTGTGTGGGGTGGAACCCCACACAACACCTAGGAGACATTAATGGTAGGTAACTCGCATTGTGTTGGCCGATAAGATTCGATAAGGATCGTAAAAAGGTTAGAATCGTCGAGTCCGTTTCGCTTTTCGCATTGATCCTGGAGCGTTCATACTCGAAGGTTTTTTGAGGAGTGGGACGGTGACATCGATGGTGGGTGGTCCAGCTTTACAACGGCTGATAAGAATAAATAAGGAGCGTCAATGGGCCAATGTCGCAAAATCCGTTTCCTCTCTCAGTGGAGTCACCAAACTCATAGTTGTTGTAGGAAGTGGTACGGGGACTTTAATGGTGACGGATCGAATCTGATAACAACTGCTTAGCGCTGATAAGAGCCGTTAGTTAGGAAGTGGCTTGGGTGAAATCCAGTAAATCGCTGACTGCTACTACACGACCGCTACAATAAAAGCGTTTGATGAACAGTGCCATTGGTTGAACATATTTTGATTATGTTCTGATATCAGCTGTCCATGTATCGACACCCAAGTTGCCTAGCGTCTGAATAATGGTGCGCGCCTTTTGATACTGGGTACTACATTCCATGATCTAGGATAAGATCTATATTTGTGATAGTGGAGCAAGGGAATCATTTTCCCATGCCGTACCAGCAAAAAATATTGATTATCGACTGCTAGGCTATGTGAAATTCGAAATGTTGGTGCATGTTTGCAAAAACGGTAAGCATCGATAACTGGCATACGGATCTACCTCCAACATGCAAGAATCAGATGCTCACTGAGTAAAAGATTGGATCCTAATGGAAGCAATAGAACACAAAAACCATCGATCTCTGAACTATCAGAACTCTCAATAGTGACCACTTCAACCAAAGGGTCAAATGATTAGTGGGTGAACACACTTCATTCCTGATTCATTTACTTTGAAAGTCAATGTCACCGTAACAAAGGTAACGACCGTTGAATCACCTGGACCTCCAGAATGAGGTGGCCGTCCTTGGGGAAGCAATATGCAGTGGTAAATGAGTAGTTTGTCGATAAACGCTACGAGCACTAAACATTCGGCGCGACTGAACGTACTTCGTTATCCTTCAGAAGTAAACGGAAATCCTACGACTGTTAAACCACGTGGAATTCCAAATAGCGACGTGCTTTTGTGGGGAGACCAATTGAGCAAGCGTTCAATGCTGCGATTATCACAATGTGAAGCCATGCGATATGGACTTCTTCATATCGGTTGATCATAATCATCGTGTTATTCGCGCAGTACTGAGCGATAGCTCAACTGGTATTTTGTAAAATGGTCAATTACCGTCAGGGCATATCTGTTCTCAGTGGCGATAAGCCCATTTTCAGCAGTTTGTTTCTGTTATTTCGTAGGGCTTCGAAGTCACAATCGGCCCAAGAGGTGGACTTATCTTCTCCCGTGGGTTGTGCATAAAACGCTTTTGGCACTCCTTTGTCCACCCATGAGTGTCCTGCGCCATTACTGGCCAGTAATCCTGCTCAGCTAAACTTCTCAGAGCTTTCTTCGCAGCCTGCGAACAGCCACTATGTGTTTCTTGGAAATTTTTCGAAGCGATATGGCTTTAGGACCACATATGTCACTCCACCGCTCTCCAAAATCCTTTTCAGGCCTCCTTACTCTAGCGCAAAATCTCCCACTCTTATGGGTCGTCTTTAGCCGGCTAACCTTATGTCCTATTCCTGCTCCGCTCCTTCTGCCAATCGGATTATTTCTCCAGAAAGTGTTCCTTATCAATTTTCCACGTCGACTCTTCTTATAACAGTGTTCACCATGGCCTCATTCACTGCATCGAATGACTCTGATTCTCATGACATTGATACCTTTCTGTTTAAGGCATCAGCCACTACATTCGATTTTCACTTGACGTGCCGAATTTCGATGTTATACATTTGTAGTTCTAGTAGCCACTTAAGCACGCGAGCTTGTACATTGCTACGCTCAAGCTGCGCTGTTAAAGGCTTTTAATCCGTCATGATGATGGTAGAGAGGTCATGTATGAACGTCACACTGCAAAAAGTACTGCAAGTGCTTCTAGCTCTGTTACATGCTACCTTCGTTTCCCTTACTCGAAGTTTCGGTTGCAAAAAAGATCGGACGCATTTATTTGTCTTTTTCTTCTTGGAAGATTATTGCACCTAACCCATATGTTGCATCCGTGCAAATTAAAAGGGTAACTACCATTCCTTGCCGCTTCTACATCAGGTTGCTTGAAAACAGGTGTAGAGTAAATCGGTCCTCTCACTTTCTGGAACGCTTCTTCACTTTCTGGAACGCTTCTTTATGTTCGATCTCCCAACACCACTTCCTCTTTGATGAGATCAAACAGAAGAGGCTACCAGCATGCTTATGAAAGTCTATGCGAAATTTCTATAAAAAGATGCCATCCCTATGAACGTATGCAAATGTTTGACAGTCTGCGGATCTCATCAAGTCTATGAGCTCCTTTGCTATCGACGATATGACCGAGAATTGCCATTTTTTCCATCAAATGGAACTTCGTTGCTTTCGATCGTAACTCACTATTCTGGAGAATACCCTTTGGGTATTAGCGTATGCCGCTTCGTACGAGGTGCGATCTGGCATTTCGAGGTAATTCCGTTCGTGATTGCTTGTACAAGGACAAAGTCCGGCAATCTTCAGTCTGTTTTGGTCCCCATGTGAAGCCGATAATTACAGTAGAAGGGATGGTGGGACCACGTGGGCACAGTGGGGATGGAGGGACCACGTGGGCACAGTGCGAGCGGAGTAGTCTCGAGTAGAAAACGAGTTCAAAAACACGAACCTTGAACAAGGACTAGAAGAAATGGTGAGCGTCTTGTGTAGTAGGGAGGCTCTGAAAAACGATGGAGCGGGGTCGGTGGCGGCGGCCGAGACGAACGTGAGAAACAAGATACTTCTAGAGCTAGAGGCTTCGCATCCCTTTTTATAGTTCTCTCCCTTTATAGATGATCTTGACTGACGATCCTGCCATTGCTTGGTTCCCCGTCAAACCGGCCCATTACGTCGGCCTTCATTTGGCGAGCAGGCCTGGCCTTCGACCCCAGCCTTTTGCACCACAACGTATGCTTTCTACCATAAAGGAACGTGCATGCAAGTTTCCATCAGGTTAAAGACTAAGTCCCCTGGTTTGTTCTTGATGGTTTGATTGTTTGTTATTTTTTAGCTCGAGATGGAGTAATTTGTAAGGAAAATTCTGTACTTTTGACGCATTAAGGTCCAAGCTAACCTTTCTCCGTCATATGAAATCAAATGTGGGAAAAAGACATCCCTGAGCCATCTGCTGTCATAATTAATTTCCCGTACGATAGGTGTCGCGGATCAAAGGCATCCTTTTGACATCGGGTGTTGCATCGGCCTAGCGCACACAAACCTCTCACGTCCAGGAGACACCCAATGGTGGATGATGCCCCCAGACCCCCTCACCGGAGACACCCCGGCGGCCGCCACAACGGTCGGCGGGGCGGACCCCCCTGGGGACCAAAGGGGATTACCGACCTATTCCCTACACCACCCGTAACGCTGGTTTGAGGCTGTCGAACCCTGGACGTCACTTCACTGGCAACCTGCCCCCAGTACTAAACATGACAAGACACAACATGCATATAAATATGACACATGAACTACATATAGATTACACAACAAGAAATGTAACACACATTATCACGTAATACAACAATACAATGTATCATACCTTGCTTCCCAAGGTCGCCTCCGCTATGGCGACTCTCGGCAGCCGGCTAACGTATTAGACTCCCATCCGGCTGTTATCACGTAGCCATATGGCCGACGGTGTCTGGCATGGGGATCCGACCAAGGCTGCTCCCGGCCGGGGAGCAGGGGAAGACACCGGCCAATTCATGTGCCAGCGCTCCACTGCCCGAGAGCCAAGGGTGCACCGCACCCCCAGTCCTCGGGCAGCATCATGGCGTTGCCCGGGGAAAACCGACTGGCAGTTGGCAGCCGGTCTTATATACCGGCTTCGACCACAGAGGGCGGAGCCACCGTGTCGCGAGACGCGACAAGTGGCGCCGCAGCGCGGACGGGCCGGGGAGCGCGGTGCCCCAGAGGCCATCGTCGCGGCGATCCGCGACAATAGGAGTGTGTGGTGAAATCTCGATTTTTTTTTTGCGAAAAAGTGCGGGTGGACTAAGTCTCAGGAATATTAAACAGTGAAAGTATTCAAAAGACTAGTGGCATCATCTTGTGGAGCAAAAAAAGCATCGTCGAATGCATTTACAAATATTCTCTTCAATCTCGATGGTAGGCGAGGAAGAAAAGATACCTACAGTGCACACTTTTGCTGAGTGCTGCATTTGTGAGACTTAAAATAGCAAAAAGTTGAGCGAATCGAATAAAAGGGAGTAACATACTTCAGAGCTGAAAAAGGTCAATCAATCGAGAAGTTGTGCGCCCAAATTTTTTGATCTCGATGGCAGACGAGGAAGATGAAGTGTCGTGACTGCGAATTTTCGCATTCTGCATACTTCATTTCCAAACACATAAATATAGGCAATCGAACGATCGAAAAAGCAGAGCTGTGTAGAGCGGAAAAACTCTGTCAAAAACATCTATAAGTTTTGTCGAAAGATGAAGGGAACAGTCTCCAAGTTCTTTTTTCTTGTAACATCGGCATTAGTTGCGATATTTGTTATGGCACACGAGGTTTTTATGTGGAACCTTTATTCGTGGGCCACAAAAGAGGTTCCACTTGAAAAATTCGTATGGCATAACAAACATCGCAATCGATGAAGGGAACAATGTGAAAAACAAAAAAACAAAAAAACGGCGGGATTTTATTCCTCAGCCTAATAGAATTGGTAGAACGCTCTCTGCTCTCTACCATTTCTGGAACCTTGAGTCAGCTCATTTTCAACGACAGACGCAAATTAAATATGCAAGCTTTACTTGCTTTTACTATTTATGAATATTGTCACACGATTTGCTGTACGTGTGCGTTCCCTCCGCTTTCAGTATTTATACTTTGGCTCATGCTAGTATGAATATGAAATCCACTACTCCGTGTGTATGCATATGTGCCTGTATGTTTGGCACGATTCATATTTCGCACCAAAGCGAAGCTGGAACCTTCTGTTTTGCAGAAGGTGTGGAGGCTGTTGAGGTATAGAGGGTGATCAATGGGATCGATGGCTTATGATCGAAAAGATAACACTGACATGACAGATGACGACTGCCGGAATCAGTGTAATTAATGTTCAATATCGTTTACTGTATGCCATAAGCGCGCTTCGATCCCTGCGCCCACCAAGTGAAAACGCTCTCGTCTTCAACATGTTATGGATGCTATGTATTTATGGAATAAATAGCTGTCATTTAATGATCATGTAGTAGAATGGCTGAATCAGCTTAAGACATTCCCACTCCGTGAGATACCAATCTTTCAGAACATATCCTAGAATTCAAGAACATCAATGCATATAATAAGAAGAAAGGGAGAACAAAAATTGGTAAGCAGACAAATATAGATTGCAGTTACTAGTTCCGAATAGTTCCCCACTGTTGTTAACAGTAACTAAAATCGGCGAAAATGTGGTGTTCACTATTTGTCAGCATGGTTTTCAGAGCAATAAGACAACAGAACAATCGAACTATGTACCGTCAGAGAACTTGGCTCCTGTACCCGCCCATGCTACTCAAAGTGTGTTTATTAAACCAGAAATGAGAGATCGCGATGTGGAATTGGAAGAATATCTCGATAACGTGAAAACAGCGCAACTCGGTCATTTTGATGGCAACAAGAAGTTGGGAGAAACAGGAGAGACTCCTAAGCATAATATTATGCAGAAAACAATGAGCACAGTGAAATACGCAGTACGTTAAGCTGGATCCCATTTCTTTTTATGTCGTATCAGTCGATGTACCTCCCGTTGCTGCAAATAGTATTCCGTGGAGTGTCTTCTATTAATTAGGAGAAGTTGAGCACATATTTGTGTTGTCCCATTCGTTCTAGATTGAACGGATTAGAGACAATCATTTTAAAATTCTGGATCTTCCTAATTGGTAAATTACCGCTGAGTACTATTCCTACACCACATTACACACTCTTTGAATTATCGCAGCACCGAATAATGACTGGGAAAGTCTCCGTGCTAAATCAAGCTAAAATCAATAGTTCGTGTATTAAAGTAAAGTGGAACATAAGACTCAAAAAAACGTGGTAAAGCTCGAGCCGTTCCTCAGCGTATTGGCTTGAGTTATACTACGTCCTATTCGATTTTTGTAGAGATACCTTTTGGACAGCGTTCACAGTTTTGAATTTGCGGAATTGCAGAATTGCGGATTTTGCGGAAAAGCATTAGATAGTCATCGATAGGAAGAACTGCGGAATTTGCGGATACGTGGGAATGCAGAATCATGGAATTTGTGGAAAAGCATTATACTTATCGATTTCCATGCTACAAAGAGACGAGAGGATTAGAGAAAGGCAAGAAATGGAAAGTGCGGAACTGTGGAATAGGCAAAATTGCGGAATCTGCGGACAAGGAATTTGCGAAAATGCAGAATTCTGGAAATCAATAAGATACGTATCGATTGGGAGAATTGAATTCACGGAATCGTGGAAATGCAGAATCGTGGATTTTGCGGAGTAGTGGAGTCTGCGGAAAGGGATAAGATACGTATCCCCTAGGAAAATTGCGGAATATGCGTTTTTGTGGAAATGCAGAAATGTGGGATCCGCGGAGAAGCATTAGATACGTATGGATTCCCATGCTACGAAGGGACGAGAGGATTGGAGAGAATAAAAAGAGAATAAAAAGAGGCAAGTGCCTTCATTCTCGCAAATTCACCGATTCTGAAAATTCCATGATACTGTATTTCCACAATTACGCAAATTCCAAAGTCCGCAGTCCTCCGTCCGATATGGATTTCATCGATACCTATCTGATGCTCCCGCAAATTTCCAATTCTGCAATTCCGCAAATTCCAAAACTATGAACGCGGCCTTAGGCTAGTGCGACGTATTGCGCTTATCACATTGAGGAACTGTGCGATATGGATTTCTTCGATGTCGGTTGGTCATAATCGACCATTTCACCATTATATAATCCCCTTGTGTTATTCGCTCAGTACTGTGCTATAGCCCAACCGGTGTATTCAAAAGAGGAACCATACCTTGAACTTCGTCTCACTCAGTGCTAAAAAGGAACAATTACATAACTTTCCAAGTCCACCAAGAAACCAGGGCGAAACACGGTAAAACAGGTAAACAGGATATTTACGAGCGAAAGTTGTGCGCTTACCAAGCTATTTACACATTTTGCCCTCACTTGACCTGGCGTGGCGTGGACGCTGCGATTTTTTATCCTAACACATCACTTTTGCGTGTCCTTCACAAATGGGTCTCAGTTTATTAACTTCGAAGGACGTCTAAAGTTCTTATGAGGAACTCGGTGCATTGAACTATGCGTTTATTGTTTGATTGAATGCTGTTGAAGCTTTCGATATTTCTTTAACTTATGAGCTTTCGACATCAAAGTCTTCTTCAGATCTCATATTGATTGCGTAGCTTACAAACAATTGCGTTGTGGTTGTACATCAATCGAAACAAACCAGGACTTGGAAGATTGGGGGGAGGGGAGAGGGGAGGGGGGAGCTGATGGCGAGCTGATGATAGTTAAGAATGAGGCGCCAGTCTAACTCTGTAGAGAGGGGGCCATTGCTGATTACGCCAATAGCCCCAGAAGGTCACGTAGGTCCTCCTTCGCGTTTATTTGTGGCTTGAATCATAGTATCTCTCGTGCTTCCAAGGTATTCCTCATAACGGACGGCGTGCGCCACATGGTGGCGTGCGACATTTAGAATTGTTTTTCTTCTGGTTTTCCAATATTTCCAGATAACCGATTATACCCGCATACGCTACTAGTATCATACCCTATATATAGACTGGGAGTTTGGGATGTCTGTGTGTCTGTCTGTCCACCGTGTGGTTTAATCACCCAAGTTTGAGGTACAGATTATTAGGCAACGCCTGGCAGGGCGTGGCCTTCGGACATGGGTGAGTGGCGAGAGGGAGAGTGTGTGGCGGAGTGAGAGAGTTTGATACACGCGCTCATTTTGCATGCTTCCATGTGTGGCGCGCAGTAGTGTGTGCCAGCCCAACTGGTTATGTAATAATATATGTTTGCAGAACCGGCGCCGCGTAAATTCTGCTAGAATACAACAAACATAATGCGAGTAACTTTTCAAACGCGAAACCTTCCTAGTTGTACAAACAAATGACAACAATTGTTTTGAGTTAATTGGGTCATTCCATAAATAGCGTCGTTTTTTTTTCGTAAAAAATTTTTCTTATTAAATTACAAATTTTTACCGCATGTCATGAATCATTCGAAATAAATTTTTATGCTCTATAAAATGACATGTTCTGCTACAGTGGGAGTCACAACTGGACCGATTTTCAGGCTTGAGAAGTGGTTGGTTCAGTCGACAAAAATCGACCAAACCGGCAATTGATTGAAACTCTTTATTTCACTCTAGGAAAATCAACCAGTCGTGTGTCCAGCACTTAGCCCCGACCTTTTTTGCAAGTCCCACCAAATGGTTGCTTGAAAAGTCAGGCCACTCTTCTTTCACATTTATTTTTTTCGCCACAACTCAATGAATTTTGGCAATTTCTTCTCAATCAAACAGTTGAAAGAGTGGTGAAACGTCAAGTACAAGTAATGAGTAGGGCCCAAGAAACATCACTGACCGGATTTCTTGAGTTCCTGTTGGAAAAATCAAATGCGCAATAATGTCAACTGGACCGCTATCACACATTTTTAAAATTCAATATGAATCATAGCCAAAACAAAAAAGATAAACATTTTTGATAGAGCAGACAAAATCCTTCCCAATGGTCCATGAAGCAATGCGAGCAAGGGATTTGAAAAGAAAAATTTCGTTCTGAATACATGTGAGGGCTTTCGGAAAAAGGAATTTAGAAAAAGAACGATGCGACTTCTTGATCAACCAAATTTTGGAAATTGCAGAAGAGATTGGAGCAAAGTACGGTACGCATGACCGAAGTGAAATATAGTGTTTTAATTAATTGCCGATTTAGCCAATTTTTGTTTTGTGCGAAGAGGTAGCAAGGGCTACCTCTTCGCCAACCAGGATATCGGCCCCATTTTAGAATACTCAAAAAATAAACATCAATTTTTGAAGAAAAAATCCCCTGCAAATGATATAAGAGATGCCGCAAAAACTTGTAACTTTATAAGAAAATTTTTGCTCGAAAAAAACGTCATTACTTGTCGTACGTCTTTCCTATCTGGAAATCACCTCGCGCTCATCTCACTACTAAAAAGGAAGACTTTTTCTGCAATAATTGGCAGATAGAAGTACCGCGTATAACAGCATGAGGCGATACCACTGCACAGTGATGCCCTTTTTATCGGTAGCAACAAGACACAAAAAGACACAAAAATGACTCAATGGTGAAAAATAATAAAAGATTTCATAAAAAAGACGCGTCCGTCTTGTAGGTCACCCAGCGCAAAAATGCCGCCGTCGGTTCGGGGGACTACCAGATGCCCATGGAAAACTTTCACATCAACCAAATGATGGAGTACCTTACCTTACATGCTTTAGTACACAGCGCCTGGAAAAGCTTCTCTGTGGGTAGACAGCAGGAATAACCAGTGCTCTTCTGTGTTCATCCAGACGAATCTTTAGTGGTCTCGCGTTTTCCCCCACATACTTCTCTCCAAATGTTCTGCACTGAATCATGTAAGCGGTGCCTGGGGTTCGCCAATCTTTTCAGATGCGAGTATCGACAAGCTGATACTTGACAAGGACGACATTATCCACAGGAAGAACAGGACAATCGGAGCACTTCTACTGATGCACTCGAAAGCTACCAACGACATCTCGCCGTTGGACTAGCAATCAAACCAACTCCAAATTGTACATTAAAGACATCGGTAGGGGTAAATTAGGCAAATTGGGGGATTACGGAAGTAGAGGTACTCAGCAATAAGAGAAAGAACGTCATAAAACGGCGAAAAAACAGAGAAATAGGAACTCGAAAATCCCCCTTTTCTCTCTCTTCCTCTGCGTCTCTAGCCGGAGTGGACTGAAGACAGACCAGGGGAGACGGTCGTCTGACGCGGCCCTTGCGGCTAATTTGCCGATAGAGCCCATGGGCCGTAGTTGCCACCTCAATACTGACCATTCGACGCATCTTCTGTGTCGGGCAACTCGTCCACAGCACCAAGCCCTCAGAATTACGTGAGTGACAACTACCACATAAAGGACCTTATCAACGAAGAATACAAATTACTGAGAAGAAGCTCATATGACAACTCCTAAATGATTGTAAATTAACTACCTCAGAGTAAACAAGCAGTGTCACCCATTGTTGGGAAGATAGTGGAGACGAAAAAAAAAGCCGAAACGTGAAAAACTTGCCAGAGTCCATATTTAGTTCGCCAGTGTAATAAAATGAGGTTTGTAAAAGTCAGTGATTCGCAGTTCTTGTTCAACGATGTCTTTTGTATGACAATTATCATCTACGAACACTGAGGGTTCGGTGATATGAACGAGTTATCCGTCGCAGAAGATGCGTCGAATGGTCGACGGTAGGGTGGCAGCAACGGCCCATGATCCGCATTGGCAAATTAGCTGCAAGGGGCCGCGCCAAACGACATACACCCCAGGCCAGAGTCCGAACCAGCCGGCCGCTATTGCTGTCCCGCCCTTTCACGGCGACTCTGCCGGCCAAATAACCGCATAACGGCCGTGCTGCGGGGTCGTCATAAGACCCCAAGCCGCTTTTTTGATGCGATTTTCATCACATGTGACCTCTGAAGTAGATGGTTCGTTTCAGAGAACATCTACTCCCAGATCTCAGCTTTCCCTTATCCCCACTGGTGCCTTTGAGTATATCCCGACTTTCTTTTGTAAGCAGTTTTCTAGGCTGGAAGATGGCGCAAGGGCAAGGCATCAACACCAATAAGGACGAAGGTTACTCTTTTCTACTACTTTATTAATGTCATTGCACAAAATGAGAAGAATCATGGTGCTAAAATCATTGGGGTGTGTACCCTCATGTCAGGATTGGCCCACCGCTGCATTTCGCAAGCGAAGCAAGGCGGACAAGCTAAAGGCGCCATATTGTTGGATCCGGGAGCGAATACAAGTAAACTGCGTATCGCGCCCATAGCACTACCATGTAATCATTCTGAGACCCAACAACGGCGACGCGCATAGCTCGCACACTGCATCGCACAATCCTTTCTTCGCAATATTCGAAATTTAATTAGTTGATGCTATACCGCTCTGTGTTCTAACCAGGTTGAGGTCGAGAAATTCTTAAGTGAGGCGTATCCGATCCACTGGAACAGGGAAGGGTCGTGAGCCTAGAAGACAACAAAGTGCTGAAGGGCTGTCGATGGTAACTTACAGAAGGACCCCGGCTCGATGGCATCGTACAGAGGGACCGGCAGCATTCAGAACTCAGCCATGAGGCATGTAATCTGTCGACTGTCACAGCTTTTACAATACACATCGAACATGGTGTAAATGGAAAGACTAGTTGGGGCAGGCTATCTCAATACGTTACCTCTACTGGATGACTGGCCCTAGTTAGCCAATAATTCAACTAGAAAAGCGTTTGTAAACACTAGGATTGTGAATGGATAAAGTAAGCATGGCGCATCCTGAAGAAGTCGGTTGACGCCAGTCGCCTCCACGTTGGTCGCTCGAAAGCGAAAGATGTGCACTGAAAACGTTTCACATACTGAACAATTTCTCAGTGATGAAAGATTTTGCAATTTTGCGAAAAAAATCCGTTGGCCAAATAAAGTCGGTATTTTACTTTTCGTACTCAATGCATGGTGAACTTCTAACAACCAGTAGTAATCGGCAGCCTCGTGTATCCAAAATCCAGCATCATGATGATGCCTTTGAAGGAAATGGCGATTAAAGTGGAAATGCCACTTTGTAATTCGTCAATTTTCCTCGATAAAATTTCCATCTGAACTAACGCATATCAAGCCAGCGACTTCCTACCAGTAGACCTTTGAGAAGCGTATCTCAGCACGGTGAGTGGGATCTGACACGGTTTGAGTCCAGAGCAAGGGCAGTAGAAGGCATCGCAGGCGACTGGTCAGAAAGGGACGCTGCAGAAACCTCTCCAAGGACGTGTAGCATGCCCACGGACTTCTTCCACTGTTGGCCATTTTGAGGTGCAGCACGTGTGATCAGTGACGTCTCCTTAGCTGCTCTGCATCAACGGGGTCTAAGTGGACTTTTCCTTCCCCTCCCCCCCACAAATAGGAAGCAAGGTGTGACCCAAATACTCCCATTACATTGTAAAAACCATTTACTTTGTGTGTCGGTTTGTATGCCAGTCTGTACGTCTGTCCGTCCGCAAGTGAGTGATTGTGATTATGGAACGATAGAGAGAAACAACCGCTTTGAGTAGGGAGAAACCGATGAGTGTTGGAGCATCATTATAAGGCCATGTTGCCGCACTGATAGCACCTTCTACCTATATGAACACCTATTTTGTACCCCCGCCGCCATTCTACGGTGCGCTGACGTCGCAGTAGGTGTCGGCACACTCGGATGGCATTTGAGCTTCTCAGCGAAGAGTTTTGATGTGTAAAAACTGACGCAAATTAAATGTGCTCTGGCATGCGAGTCTTTGCGATCTTCATAGTGGTTCGCTAGGATCAGACTGTATATGTGATCGCGGTCGTAGTATAGCATATAAGGGTTGTTTGTATCTGCTAATCTTTTTATTGCCACCTCACATGTTTCTGTTGTGCATCCAAAGTGTGATATATGCTACAGATGGCGTGCCAGACGATCAAGTGAAACATAGGATGGGTCCTCCACCATCCACCACAGGCTTCTTCATCCGTTAGCACCAAGTGTAGGTCCTTCTGTACTTTGCTGACCCCTAAGTCACGACCGCTTTCAGCATGTCGGACATGACCTCCCTTAGAAATTTCTTATCCATGCTTGTTCCTAATTCCATCATTCGCTTACTGAATGAACCGCTGTCCTGCATCTGTCTGCGCACTCTTCAGCTGTGTAGAGATGCAAGGAAAAAGTTTAGGACGTTCCGTGACCCTCACGTCTCAATCTCGTGGGTCGGGCGTTTTGCTAGCGCATCTGAGCTGTCACGTGCGTTACGTCGCGTCAAGGGTATAGGCCAGAACACTCGAAATGGGTCACCATGTGCGACAAGTCATCCTTTGTGATATGGCCGAGAGCCTAGTGCCTCACCTGCTTCGAGTATCCAGACGTACGCTCCATCCTGCGTCTGTTACGCCGTTGCAACATGTGATGACTGACTTGATGGCCCAGTCATGCACAGGCCGTGGGTGCGATGCTTTTGCGATGCCGCCCTGAACCGCAATCCGGATTCTGTCCACTCCCGTGCCTTTCGCTCTTTCATAACAAAGTCTGTTGCAATCAGAAAATAGAGTACATATACTGAATTCTGAACCTATCATGGGTATCACAATCCGCTCTCGAGACATTGTATGTTGTGCTCCACTGAAACCTAAATTTTCAGGAAGATTCTATCAAGACTGCGTTGAGCATATCTACTATTCCACCTCAGGTAACCCTTTTTGCTTTTGTAGCATTAGCACATCTTTTTTTGTTACCTTCGAAAAAAAATTTGACCACGACGCTGTCTTAGCCGCCGTTTCTCTGTCATAATGAGCCAACAATAATTGTCAGTTTCATAGGGAGATCGTTTTATAAGTAGAACAAATCAGGAAGTCGATCATGCCGAGTTCTTAAGATGCTGTCACATTTCTGCCACTACGTTGACAAAAAGTATGCGGAAGCATCGAAATGGGTTCCACAGCCATATCTTAGGGAGATGCAATCACGGCGCGACCTTGGTCAAAGCTTTTCTGTACCGAACTAAGTCTTGTAAGTGAGTAAAAGACGTCTCAGTTCCACGAACGTCGATGGCATTTTCGATGACGAGAGTCAGGCATCTTTGACGAACGGCTGATGTTTATAGGGGTATTTCTGAGTAACTACTTCATTAGTGACTAATGTTAATGTATACAAAGCAATATGAGACTTCCAAAATTTTGTTCCAAGAAACATGAGAAGGCCTCCACAAAATTGATTGCGAAAATGTTTCTAAGCTCCAGACAGGCTGTAGGCGCCTAATGCCTTCATCGAGTCTGACATGGTACAAATTAGATCTCACCGAAAGATTCTGAGAGCCATTAAAGTGAGCAGACTCCCATCACTAATGAGGACTCCCATCTAGGCGGTAAGAACAGGATGCTAGAAGTAATCAGTTGCTATCACTTCCGATTCCTCACCACTGATGTCCCCTTACTACCCCCTATATCACTTTAAAAATCCAGAGTCCCAGCTTTGCTGCGACTCGAGATATGAATTCCCCATTCGCCTTCCGAGGCTCCTTATCAGCCCTTATCAGTTGCTATCACTTCCGACTCCTCACCATTGATGTCCCCTTACTACCCCCTACATCACTTTAAAAAGCGCATATCTACCCCTTAGATTTTCCGATTTTCAGCACGCGCCCCGCCCACTGTGGGCAGGGCGTAACATTGTATATGTGCGCCCCTTATTTCTTCGCTCATGCTTTAGCTTCAAGGGGCGAAACAGGTGGTATTCGCATGGAGCCAATCCTGGAGAATAAGATGGGTGTGGTATGACTTCCCATCCAAGTTACGCGATTTTTTAGCAGCTCTGTTTCGGATATGGGGCGCTGATCCTCGACGCTCTGTCCGATTGACGCAGTTCGTGTGGGATCCATCTCGAAAGTATATTGCGATAACCGAAGCGGTGAAGGCGGTCCAGAACGGTCCCTTGGCTGCATCCGAGTGTCGTCGATTATCCTCGAGTGGTAGCATTCGGCTCCTCTTCTAAGACACTGCGTAGGGTTTCATCGTCCACGACAGTGGGGCGTCCGGAATGAGGTTGGTCTTAGGAGGAAATATCTTCTCTTCGGAAGCGCTGGTACAAACGGCGACCCGTTGATTTGGAGATGATGTTTCTCTTGAATGCAGCGCAGATATTGGCAGTAGCAGTCACTGATCCGTGGTCTTGCAGGAACTCGTAGTAGACAATCGCTCGCAGATGGCTTTGATCGATTGAGATCATGATTACTTCATAACAGTACGCATGCGTTCATATAGGTCTCCAGGTGAAGCTTCGAGAACCTTCCATCAAACCTTGCTGCTGCCGCATCCCCACATCGCCTCTAAGAATTTAGAGAGAATGTAAAAAAAACCGGTCAGGACTTTCTGCTCAACCCAATATATAGTAGTGAAGATACGTACACAGCAATTGAGCCTATTGCATTTCGTCTTCAACCTAACAACAAACACACGAAAGGATAACTACATATGCCAAACACACGAAAGGATAACTATGCAGGCTTCCTTAACGATGGTCATGAACAGTAGCGTTTTAATCGGGTGTATATCGTTGCGTAGAAATTTCGCTTTGCACGTTGGCGCCATGGGCGCATGTTGCCCTACCGTTTTTGAAGGCCTGTCAACTCATTCCACTCAGGACGCAGTGGGCTGGCACTGCAAGAATCCTATAAGAAAGGGTACTCAAATGGTTTTTATAGGGCAGAATATGGTGCCATCGCAGTGAAGGGGACATCTTGAAAAAAATTTGCACACCTAAGCATCTCTGAGGGGCCAATATGCGTGCTCAAGCCTATATTTTTGGCTAAGCCTCTGTGGAGGGAGGAAGGGGTTCCTTTCCTTTTTTATAGGTGCAAATAGCTTCCATAGTGTACACTCCCTCAGCGATAGCCCCACGATATAAAGAGGTGTTTCAAGCATATAACAGCTTACGATCCAAACGAACACTTCGAACAATAAGGAACAGTAGTTCTTCAAATAATGTAGAATCACTCTTGTACATAAAAAACAATACTACTTTATATAATTCGCTTATAGTTAGTATGTCTGTGCGTGTGTGTGTCCGTCTGTCTTCCACGAAATTCATATCTCTCGTCGCAGCAAAGGCGGGACGCTGAATTTTACAAATGATATAGAGGGTGGTAAGGGAACCTGGGCGGTGGTGGAACGAAAGTGATGGCAGCTGATACGCGCAGATAAGGAGCCTTAAAAGGCAAATGTCATTAAAGTGGTTTCGTCTTTCTGGGTGATTGAGCGCTCACACTCATAGGTGTTTTGCGGGATGGGGCGGGAACATGAATAGCGGGGTCCTAATTTGATAACGGTTGATAAGATACGATAAGGAGCATAAAACGACAAGTGTCGTCGAGTCCGTTTCGTCTTCTGCATTGACCGTAGAGCGCTGACATTCATAGGTGTTTAGCAGGGTGAACGGGAACATTAATGGTGACTGGTCCCAATTTGGTAACGGTTGATAAGATTCGATAAGGAGCGTCGGAAGGCAAATGTCACCAAGTCCGATTCGCTTTTCCGACCGGCAGTGGAATATCAACATTCACAGGTATTGCGGGGTACAGGGGTTAATGGTCACTCACTGATAGTGGCTTACTGAGAGGAAGTGGATGGAATAAAATCCGGTACACCGTTTGCTACTACTTTGCGACCGCTAAAGTAAAAGCGGATAATATATTTTGCTTGCGTTGTGATATCGAATATCGATGTATCGACCGCTAAACTGCATAATGTTCCAAACAATGCTGCATGTCCTTTGATACTGCGATCTACATGTATGATTTAGATAAGGTCAGCATAAAAAGTTTTAAAGTTTTGAAAAGTTTTAAAGCCGCTCGACTATGTGAATTTTCAAATAGTGGTGCATGTTTTAAAAAAACGATAAGCATCGATAGTTGGCATATGGATTTACCATTAACATGTAACAATTAGATGCTCAGCAAGTGAACAAATGCTACCAATTGGCATAGTCGAATATAAAAATTACCAGTTGGCGAACGCACACTACTGCGCGCGATTCATGGCGATATTGTACAAAATGGGTTTGATCGGCCCGACCACAGCTGTGTGTAGAATTGAGCGGAAATCTCCTTTCCTCTACTTTAAGCTGAACTACTGAATCGGAAAAAAAGTAGAGAAGATGGCGCTAATATAGTTCAGTCGCTTTGCATCGCACCCATTTGCACGTCATCGTCATAAATCGCGCGCAGTAGTGTGCGCCAGCCAACTGGTAGTAACAACAAGTAAAAAATGGTAACAATAATTTTATAAGAACACCAATCAATAAATATATGCTTCAGGGTGGATCGCCGCGCGCGGCAAATTTCGGGCATCTTCAGTGCGGCGTTCGGTGCAGCATTCGCAACGCAATTTTGCACTGAGGGGCGATTTTTGCGCCTCCGTTTCACACATTGCGTTGTCCAAGGCGCTCGTGCTTGGAATACCTCCATTTCATTGTGGATTAAATACTTTAGTGTTAGCTTCCTTGTTAGTGAGATCTAGGAATGGGTCGTCTCTTCCATACTTTTGCGATATATACGACTGCAGCTGTTTTGGTTGCAGTACACAGTGATATCATTTTTTATACCCTGCTAAATTTAGAAACATGGTATATATAGGTTATTAAAGGCATCATTAGGGGAAATTCGGACGAAAAGTAAAAGAAGTAGTGCATATGAAAGTCGAGATGCCTAGAAACAGGACAGTGGAGAAAAAGCGGATGGAAATGGCCAAAAACCCGAGAAATAGGACCCCCTTCCCACCGTTGATTCTCGACGCGGACGACCTGTCTGTCAAGAGGGAAGTAGTCTGATCTTGTTTCCCATCGGCATGTTGCCAAGTAAACACAAGGGAATGTTTGGAAATACGACAGCATCTATTCTCCAGAGTGAGCTTCAAGCTAAAACTGCGAAAGCGCGCAGCAAAACCTTCAATCCTGCCGTATCTTCTTGACCGCTCTCACCCCAGTCAATCGGGAATTACGTCATCGGGAGGCGGGGTCAACCTGTCAAGAGGCGGAGCATAAGTGCGTTTGCGGGGTTTTGCGGCGTTTCTACAGCTTAGAGAGGCGCTTTTTCACCGGGATTTCGCCACAGATAGTGTTCCTAGGCCCAGGACTACCATGTGAGTTACTTCTTGTAGGGATTTCTCCATTACCCCTAATGATGTCTTTAAAGAGAATTGAACGGAAGGTAAGCGCATATCGTCAACCCGACATTGATACAAGAAAGGAGAAAAAAGGATAAAGGAACAAAATAAATGATGAAAAACAGATGGTACGAATAAACATGGCAGAATAGTTATGCCGCAGCGCAAAACCGCACCGCGAGTACCGCACCACGCCGCATTGAAGTCATCTGGAATTCGCTGAGCGCGGCGATCCACGATCCTGACGCTCGTCTCGCCGTGGAAGGGAATGCACGCAATCGCACACGAAGAAAACAGCTCACATCTGCCGCGTCGCTTGTCCGCGCGAAATTTCGACTTAAAGGCACAGTTCACGATAATTTTCATGCGTCTTCGCGTTCCGTAAAGACTCTGAGAGTGCTGAAGAACACATAAGCGAAGAAGCAGCCAAAGAAATTCCCGAAAATGCTCAAAGTAAGGTGTTTCCGACCTTTTGCTTCGTCGAGTTTTCAACTTAGAAGCAAGCATCTGAACAAGTTTTCGCGTGTCAATATCATTCGCCAAGGTTGCTATTGTTATGGGAATCCTCCCTACCTTATCTTATCGCAGTCCATATCATGCCTCTTATCCACGTAGATGCCACCGCTGCTCTGCTGGCTAAGTCGTAGAATGGGTGTGTGCCACCTTGAGACGGTGGCCGCCAGCTATTTACGGGTTCTGTACGCGTTTGGGCTCAACCCTCACGCCGCAGAGATGGCACACACTTTGCCGTCGTGGTAGAGCCTGTCTACTCGCGGATGGAACCAAGACACTCATATTATCGTAAACTGTCTCTTTAAGGATATACACCCGCTTTGACCAGTAGTGAAATGATCAAGGTTGACCTAGATTGGTGACTGTAATGCACCTTCAGCGAGTATCTGATGGTTATAAATACAAGATATAACTGTTTTGTAAGTGGCCAATAATTGTTCTAAGGGGAAGCTATAAATGGTCAGTCGTTTTTCATAACATGTAGCAGTCACAACTATGTACAAGGCAGCAAGGAAATCACATTGCTACAACGTGAAGCGTTCGTAGAGCATTACGTTACACTACATTAGTAGACGCAAGCAAAAAAGCAGCCGTTTCCCCAGGGTTCTCAAATCTAAAAGAGGGATGCGAAGCGAAAGAAATTTTTGACAAGTATGTGGTAACCCGAGAACCTTGCCTTGCTTCTATTCTTCTACTGCGCAAATTTAGATGCACTATTTGATCGTATATGTACTAATGAGAGACTTTTCTGTGAGGAAGGCAGCGGGTTCATCGTTAAGAGTTGGTGATGCGGCAGTGCAAGAAAAACCAAAGAGCTGGGAGATTACAGTGTAGTTCCAGCAGAATATGAAAAAATGTTGGATATGAAAGTCGAGGTGCTTAATAGTACGAATGCGAGAAAAGGCGGAGCGTAACGGTCAAATACCCGGAGCATAAAGCTTTTTCCCCACTGATGCTAAAAACAGCGGACCACATTAACACGTTGGCGACATTGCGTCACAATAGTGGGACGCACGTTTTCTGCCGCATGGGACAGTGCGCCCCAATGGTGGGATGCAGCACAGAAAATTCCTTTTATCAACTGATTTGAAATCCACAACTAATGTTTTGACCAACATGCGCAAGGGTACCTAGGGTGAACATAGTCCGCTTACATCTTTTCAATAAGATTTTTTCATGCTTTGGGTACACTGAGGGTGATCATCTTAAAAAAGTGTTCTTTCAGAAAGGTAAGACTGATCTGGAATATACAAACCTTCTAGTAAAACACATCAAATAAATCATTAAATCAAATCCGATTCCTAATCAAGATGTGTATATATACTCGCAAAACGATTCTTTTCACATGCCTATCACATGGTTATGCATTTCTCATCACTGCTATGCAGTACCTACTTGTTCAAGCCTTCGAGGAACATCTAGAATTTCGCAGCACTCAACAGCGCTCAAGATAGGTGCGAAATTCAGCGGGTCTGAAAAGGTGATACATAAACTGCTTTCTGGGACAATGCGTCTCAATGTTGGGACGCAATTCTCGACATAGGCGAGCGCGCGTTGTCCTACGTGGCAGACATGAAAAAAAAGCGCGGTCGCCAATGTGTTGAAGACACAGGGAGGAGCCTTTTGGTTTACGGTGAACGCTTGCGGTTCGCAGTTTGCCGCAATTGCACAACGCTTACCAAGACGTCAAGTGTGACTTGATGGCATTTTATTGATTTTTAGTATAAACACTTTTTCTTACTTCTTCCACTTCACTGTTATTTGTTATTGCTATTTTCCCTTTCATTGTTCACTTGTATGATGCTGACTGTTGTTCAACTTGTTTAGAACCATGAAGGAAATCATATTCGCCCTACGCGACATCAAATGGCGTGGTGTCTGTCTCCTCCGCCTGTCACCAGCAGGCAGCTCGACCACTAAAGCGTACACCTCGTAGAGAAACGCGGTAGGATCACAATAGCTCCCCAAAGGAAAACTCCAACCACTTCACGCACTTTTCTAATGCATCCTTTGTCAAATAAATCTGTTCAGCAAATAAAGTAGGTAGAGCCACTATATTTTATATGCAGTCGCGCGAAGCTTTAAGAACATCCCGCGAATCCTATTCTCTTCCGGGAGTGTCGTGAAACAGAGTTCACGATGACTCATCCATAACATACCGGCGCCGAGGATAAATTGGAGGCGGGGCCTCCAACAGGGTTCAGAAGTGAGTAAGAGCTCAGCCGAGCGGGCGGCTCTCCTTGTAATTCGGCATGACGGCGACCTCAGTGGGTCGCTCGTACTCGGTTACGGTAAATGCGGTGGCGGAAAGAGGGCGCAAGGCATTTCTTCCTTCCCCTCGCGGACCCACATTAGGAGAGGAGAAATCACGGAAAGGAAAGGGAAACAATAGAAATGAGCTCAGTAATGTCGTCGTAGGAGAATAGTAGACAGTAGCATGTACGTGTTGTAATATGGTTTATTGCATGTTATAAGTTGTAGTAAAATGAATCTATAACTCAACAAGGTACAACAGAGGAAAGAACCACCAAAACTCTTTGAGACAGTGATGCAGTACTCAAAATGGTGCATCGGCCAAAATTCGGAAATTAGAAATTAGATGTGAAATTCTCAACCTCAACTTAACGGCATTGAGAACTTTGTCAAAAAACTGTAAAAATTCTGATCAAGTCGAAATGAAACGAGACTTTGTCAACCTTTGAAACTCTTCTGCTGAGTCATCCGCCTTCCCTATTTGCCTGCTACTACACTATAATCCATTCTGTTCACTGCCGGTAATTGACAAGGAGAACCATCATGCGGAGAAGAACTCAGTGCCTTAAAAAACTAACGTATCGAGAACAACACTTAGAGGACTTGTGAAGGTAAGTCATTGAGGGCCCCTTTGACATAATAGCTTCAGCTGTTTTTCTATTGTTGTTCTCACCTTCGCAGTTTTTTTTACATTAGTCTAGTTTTACATTTTTATAGTTGCTGCTTGCAACTCGGAAACCATTGGAAACGTTTCTCCGGTCATCCGGGGCTCTGAGCAGCTTCTCAGAGCAACAACATCTCAAGAAAATACCTAGGTAGCAGACATATTGCAGGAGAAGGAAAACTCCACAGGGAACCCGGTCGGTAGTCCGTGAGACTAACCTAGAGATGGAAAACTCGAAGAAAAGCCGGAAATTGATGCCTCAGAATACGTGCGCACAAATGAACTACAGCAGAAAGGCTCAATTTCTCGCTTGAATTCCGGAAGATAGTGAAATTCCCTTGAAGTGGCAGATCATGGGAAATTCCTTTAGAAGAATAAAGAAGATTTGGAGACGGCAATCTCCACATAGAAGAGCGAGGAGGACAAGTTGCGATGGTAAAGAAATTCATCGCATGCCAGGCTGTCATTGCATCTTGTCGTTCCGGATGTCTACGGTAATGTTCGTGTCAAAGAACCAGGAAATGATTCGAAACGAAAGCCTTTCGAAGACAAGATGTGACAATGGAAGCACTCATGGGATCTCAACCGAAATAAGTTGTCGTGATACCCTCGCTCGAACATAAGAAATATTAGAATTATTCTTGACAGAGACCATAAACCAGTCTTCTGCATTTGCTTGGACAGCCTGGAAAGACAGCACGCAAAGGCGGCAGCTATATATGAGGAAACAGCGGCACTAACCTATAATATGGCAATATCAATAGCTTATAACATAATGATATAAATGGCGGTGTGGTAACCGATGAAAACCCCGCTCGTATTTGTAGGGATGATCTCTAACTTTTCCCTAAGGGAAACTAATGCTCTGAGTAATGATTAGCACGTCTCCAACCAATTGTTCACGCACACAACGCAGACAGTGTATCAGAACGCAATTATGGCTAACCATTCGCTGACATGTGGCAATGCAGGATCAGTCAGCAGAAAACAAAGAGAAACGCAGGGTACTCCCTTTACCAATACACGAAATCGATGTAAAAGGGTAAAAGGGAACAACCAGAGTCTGGTACCATCAGAAATCAAAATAGTACTGTAGAAATAAACAGAAATAAGCAAAGCAAAAGAAAAATAAGGAAATACGATTTCTGACCGGCTCAAAGGTCAGCCAGCGCAGCGGCGAGACACTGCGCCGCGTAAGGAGACGCCAGACGAGCAAAAGACAACACGTAAACACGACGATTTCCTTTACATGGTAGTACCTTGCAACGGAAATTTCACAGATATCAACGGGGAAGCTATGAGTTGTTCCAGTTCCACTACGGTGTACATGAAATGGAATACTCCTCAATTGCTGGTGAGACTAGCTTGTTCGAAAATGCAGTACCGAACTTCTTCACCCCTGCAAAAGCAACGCAACGTCCATATAGAGAACTTCATCTTTCGGCGTACAGTCATCACCACGAAACAAGGGCATCAAGCCTCAACTTGAACTGTGGTCTGCAACCATGTGGCATACATTCTTGATAGAAAATCCGTTCATTTGCACAGAAATGCTTTTGCAGGCCAAAGCCACCAGTCAGATCTGTGCTGTCGCGATAAAATTCTCAGATAGGGAATTTCAAAACATTGAAAATTCCTTCATGATTCATTGAAACTTATCTCACATATTATCATCACATGTTTATGTGAAACAAGTCTCATGACATGAATGAAAACCCTTGTAATATCACAACATATTCATCAGGGGTATAAACACAAAGCAAGCCGTTGGTCGCTTATTCTTGCTTCACACCGTTGGGTGTTATGTCTTACCAATACTCGGGCGTGAGCTTGAAAGCGATCAAACAAAAGTTGACTGGAAATTTAAATAGCCTCATGGGCCTTACGGAAGAAGCCGAGGAGTACCAGACTCCCTGGCAGTTTCCAACAAACTTGAAAGACTTACAACTGTTCTTAGTTACGAAATCAGTTATCATAGAGGAACTCCATGAGAAACTAGCGAGGTAAAAAGAAATGGTTAGCGACCTATACCAAGAGCATCATGACTCCCTCCCCTATATCCTCATGGAAAACAAACTAAGCAATGGCAAAGAAATGCTAGAAGAGTTTGATGAGTATTGGAAAACAAAGGAGGGGGAAGACATTATGGAAGAAGCTGACCGCAGACTACAATTACTAGAAAAAAGAATGGTAGAACTGAGGTGCCAAGACACATCGGTTAAACAGGAAGTGGGTCAACAGCCCACGTACGTAGCTCCATCGGCACATACTCCGTCTAATAGTAATGCAACTGGCACCGATGAAAGAAACCTTGAAACTCGAATGCCACAGGACAAATTAGGGCGCATTCTTGAACGTCGCCTTTTCGGTAATGGACTGAAAATTCCTGAGTTTCATGGTAAACCCTCAGAATTTCAATTATTCTGGGAACTATTCGAGGAGTTGGTTGACAAACAACCATACTCAAACATTGAAAAATTTTCAATACTCCTCAACTGTTGTAAGGGCGACGCCGCTCGACTAATTCAAATGATACCGCGCATTGGTGAATCTTACGAAAGGGCTGTAGAGCAATTGAAAAAAACAATTTATGAATCCACACAGAGTTACAAGAGAAATGATTGGTAAACTAAAGACAATGCGGCCATCCAGCGATGACCCGAGGTCACTGCGCAACACATTGAACGACATTCATGCAATTGTGGCAAACTTAGTCAGGGAGAAATAGTAGATACCGCGGATATGATAAGTCTAGTAACTGAAACCTTCTCTCTGAGCGTCCAAGATTAAATTGCAAGGAAGGAATTCGATTCTGGTAAATGCTGGAAAATGGACGAACTATTGGATAACCTATCCACCATTGCCCAGCGTCGGGAATTCATAGAAGACCGTAGGGAATTATCAAAGGTGGATATATCTACTTTTCACACTCATTTTCGTATTCGGTCACGGTAAATGCGGTAGCGAAAAGAGGGCGCAAGGCATTTCTTCCTTCCCCTCGCGGACTCACATTAGGAGAGGAGAAATTACGGAAAGGAAAGGGAAACAATAGAAATGAGCTCAGTAATGTCGTCGTAGGGGAATAGTAGACAGTAGCATGTACGTGTTGTAATATGGTTTATTGCATGTTGTAAGTTGTAATGAAATGAATCTATAACTCAATAAGAGTACAACAGAGGAAAGCACCACCAAAACTCTTTGAGACAGTGATGCAGTCTCAAAAGGGAGTGCTCTCACCCCCGGTCACCAAGTTCGTATGTGCTTGTCTTCTCTAAAAAGAATATGAAAGAAATACCGTGTAATCGGTCATCCACATTCATTCGGAGATGACAATCTAACACACTACGGTTAATCGCACACTGATACAATTTAAGTGAAGATTGGCTCACAATGGTGGAAATGCATTCACAGCAAGTGAAAAATTTTGATTTGCATATAAGTTTCGGCAGGCATTAAGCTCTGATCTTTTGCAAGCATCAAAGGACTTTTGTTCTGTAGTAGATCATTAGCGTCCATTCATTCTAAACCACAGGTGGAAATCAAGATTGAGAAAAACGAAATGTATCTGAGCACATCTTTCGAAGTGTTCGACACTCCAAAAAGGTGGACGGGAGGGATAAGAGCACCACAGATGGGCGATCCATTACACAGTAAACCTTGTGGACCATTGACCATTGAAGAGATCGTTTTGGGTAACTTGGTTAACCGCTCTCGAAACCCGTGATTTCATGGACTTGAGTCAAATTTTGATCAATCTCAAGCATGAGTCAAATTTTGGTCAATCTCATGCGTCTGTTCATGCATTTTCATTGGCACCACTTCTCGCAAGCCATAAAGTCGAATTTCACCTTTCAGGAAGCCGCAAAGTATTCATTCCTGCGAAAAGAGGAGCAGAAACCTGCGCTCGTGCCAACCTTCGAAGAACCTCTGAAATCCGACATCGATCTTTTCGTAAGTTCTCTAAGATGTTTGCTGTTTTGCTCTATGTATACTACTGCGGCGAAACAAAGAAAATTTCAAAAGAGTTCCGAGAGAAACGCTGACAGGGAAAGGTGAGATGGTTTGAGTGAAGAAATTTTGCTGTCCATCACTTGCACTGTAAGCTCGAAGTATCGATGAAGTCGACGAATTCAGCAGCATTGCGCACCTCGAAGACCACTACAGAGGCGATGGGAGTACACATCCAATCTTTCTGAGTTAATGAATGCGTCAGGTGTAAGAAGAGAATCGTTGCGCAACTCGCGTTGAAAGAGGTGGATCGTGCAATCCTCAAGAGGAGTGGCTTTGGTTCGGGCAAGGATGTCGTGTTTTGGGTTGAAAAAAGGCATGGGGCTCTATTCTGTGGACAAAATTCTCGTGGGATTCTCAACGGATTACTAACATCTTCACATTTTGAGAGCTGCTTTCCTAAAACTCTCAGAGAGGTCATCGATAATCAAAGTTTGTATTGGGTAGCTACGTGGTAGCAAAATATAGGAAACTTTGATTTTCGGTCGATCTTCGACCTTTTTCGAGACCGCTTTTCTGTTCGATATGAACCAGTGGTATCAGCCATGTGATGCCGTGCCGTCCCTGGCAACTTGGTGATTGGCATTTCTCTATTTTCCTAAGTAACGCTATGCTTAACTCCTTGGTCACTACAGCTCCAGGGCGCGCTTTTCGACGCGGATTTCGCCATGAATATCTCTTCGGAATATTCGTCGTCTTCTCAGGCCCATATGTTCTATGTGAGTGACTTCTTTTAGGGATTTTCCATTAACCATTCTATCCCTAATACTGTCTTTAAAAGAACCGAAAGGGGTCCGAAACAAGTGAAAGATGCAAAGAAATGAGCATTTTGTAACGAACACTGAAGGTTAGAAGCGATAATCGGCGAAAAAACCAGGAATCAAAAGCGCGACGCTGCGGTGTGTACTCGCATCCCATTCGCATCAACACACTGACTTTCCGAGTAGGAGACGGGCCGCGGGCCAGCGTTAGTTGTAGCACCTAACTCCCAGCGCAGTGGAGTGGCCACTCTCAAATACATTAGCATCCATTACATCTCTATCTACATCACATCTACATCATTACATCGTACATCTAGAAATAATGAAGAACAAAGGAAAAAGTAAAAGAGAAAACAACACCATGCCAAGGCGTCAAATTGGCGAGTTTGTGCAATGGCGGTCACTTAAATCGTCCGCGGCACGTCTGTTTACCGTAGGCCAAAACTACCGCTCCCGGTGTTCTTAAAGGCACAGTTTGCGAGTAATACTTGTGCCTCGTCCCACTCCGTAACGGCTCTGAGGGTACCTAGAGAACACATGAACGAAGACAGAACCAAAGAAAACTCTCAAAAACCCCAAAAGTTAGGTGCTCTGACTTCGTCCTCTACGAGCTCGCAGCCTAGGAGCAAGCATTTGGACAGATTTTTTCGTGTAATAATATAATCCGAAAGGTTGCTAGTACCATGAGAATTTCTCGTGTCCTATTTTATTGTAGTCAAGATCATGCCTATTACCTACGTAAGTGCCATCGCTGCACCGCTAGCTAAATAGTAGACGCGTGTAGGCCTTTTCGAGACGGTGGCCGCTATCTCACTTTCAGGCTCTTACAGCCTTTAGCACTCATAGTCGCGCCGCATTGAAGGCACACACTCTGTGGTTGTGGAAGGGACTATCTGTTCGGGGATGGGGCCAAAAATGCCATATTATCGTGTACCGTGCCTCTGAGCTTCTTATCGTAGTTCTACGATGCCAGACGATCGAGCAGCCACTGAGGCGGAACAATTATACACAGCATTTATTGACGTCATTGCAGAAGCGGCGGGTAAGGCAGGGATAGCCGAGTGGTTAAGAGTGCAGGCTCACGTCTGCACATTCAAGACCACTGGGTTCAATCCCCGCCGAGGCTCAAACCATGCCTTGCAAGAAATTGCAAAAATGGTGACGTTACCAGCGTCAGGCCCAGGTTGACAGGCCGGCTGATGGAGAAACCCAGTCACACCCAATATGCTCAAAAGTCGCCAAAGAAACAGTGTAAATGCTAGGACGTCACCCGGAAGTGACGCGCAGAACCCTCGCCCGAGTTCTGTGGTCAGTATGCGAGGGCTACCGAGGGGTGAACGACCTCGGCTGAAGAAGTTAGTTCGAATAGGGACTCTGAACGTAGGATCATTGACCGGGAAGTCTCGAGAGATTGCCGACCTGATGAGTCGACGAAAAATCCAAATCCTATGTATCCAGGAAACACGCTGGAAAGGAGCTAAGGCAAGAGAGATTGGAGAGGGAGTCAAACTCTTCTACAACGGCGAGGACACTAAACGGAACGGAGTGGCCATCGCAGTAGCGGATTCCCTCAAAGATAGCGTGTGCGCCGTGAACAGGATCAACGGTCTAATTATGGCAGTAAGGTTGGATACAGAGGAGGGGTACTGGACCATAGTAAGTGTATACGCACAGCAAGCCGGTTGTCCTGAGCACGAGAAGGACGAGTGCTATCTGAGCCTTGACGACGCCATCAGGTCAGTTCCGGAAGGCGATTACCTCACCGTAGCAGGCGATCTGAACGGTCACGTCGGCAGAGACAGAAGGGGCTTAGAAAGAGTGCATGGAGGCAAAGGGCCGGGGGTAAGAAACGCTGAGGGAGAAAGTATACTGGACCTGGCCACGGCCCATGACTTGGCGGTCTGCAGCACGTACTTCGCGAAAAGAGAGAGTCAAAAGGTAACCTATAGCATTGGAGGGAGACAAACGGAAGTCGACCATATAGTCATAAGAAGATCAGCCCTCAAAACTGTGAAGGACATCAAGGTACTGCCAGGAGAGGAACTCACCACCCAACACAGGCCCCTCCTAGCAGATCTTGCCATAGATCTCCCTAAGAAAACAAGGCTCAAGACCGAACGGCGAATCAGATGGTGGAAGCTGCACAAACAGGAAAGGGATGACCTCAAAAGGAGGATACTGGATATCGGTCTCCCAGACCCTGACGGGCCGACTCAGGAGACTTGGAACAGAGCAGCTGAGGTAATTCTGAAATGCGCAAAGGAAACGCTGGGGGAGACCCGAGGTGGCTTAAAAGAAGACAAAGCAGCTTGGTTCTGGAATGAGGAGGTTCAGAGGGTAGTGAAACAAAAGAAGGAAGCATACAAGCGGTGGCAGAAAACGAAGAACCCAGAACACCTCGACACCTACAAACGCTGCAAGAGACTTGCCAAGGCAGCTGTGGTCAAAGCAAAGAATACAGAAATGGATGCCTTGTACGAAAGGTTGGATGGGAAGGAGGCAGAAAAGTTCGTCTTCAGGCTGGCTAAAGCGAGACATCGAGCCACCCAAGACGTCGCGGTGGTCAAGGCTGTAAAGAGCAGCGAGGGTACCACTCTGAGGAAACCAGCCGAGGTCAAAAGGAGATGGCGGGAGTACTTCGATGAGCTTCTGAACGAAGAGTTCCCACGTAAGGAAAGCCAACAGAAGGAGGCTACGGCTGGCCCCATCTTCCCTTGGACAGCGGGAGAAGTTCGCCAGGCGCTGGGAAAAATGAAGATTGGAAAGGCCGCTGGTCCAGATGGGGTGCCAATAGAGGCATGGAAGGCACTGGGAGAGTACGGGGTGGGGTGGCTTCACGCTTCCTGAACACTGTGACTGCCAGAGGAAAAATTCCGGTTGCGTGGAGGACCAGTACCATCGTTCCCATATTCAAGCAGAAGGGGGACGCAATGGAGTGCTCCAACTACCGTGGAATAAAGTTGACGGCTCATACCATGAAGCTGTACGAGCGGCTGATTGACTTGAGGCTGAGGGAGCTGGTCACCATATCTCAGGAGCAGTTCGGGTTCATGCCTGAGCGCTCCACCACGGATGCCATCTTCATCCTTAGACAAGTGATGGAAAAGTACCGTGAAAAGCGTAAGCCTTGCTACCTAGCCTTCCTGGACCTCGAAAAGGCCTTCGACCGTCTGCCACGACCAGTAATCTGGAATTCGCTTCGAGAACGACAGATACCAGAGCACCTCGTCACCCTTAAACAGGACACGATGGAGCTAAGGCGGTCATACGCACCCCGCAGGGACTGACGGCGGAAATGGGGATCTCGGTTGGGGTACACCAAGGCTCGGCCCTAAGCCCGTTCCTCTTCCTACTCACCCTAGATGGCATGGTGAAAGACCTCATGGAGGGACCACTGAGGACCATTCTCTACGCTGACGACATTGCCCTGATAGTGGATACCAAAGAAGAACTACAGGCGAAGGTGCAGAGATGGCAGGCAAGGCTGGCAGAGAACGGTTTACGAGTAAACGTGAAGAAGACCAAATTCTTAAGCTCCGAAGACTGTCCAGTGTCCATCGTGGACCGCCATGAAGAAAGCATCGAAAGGGCTCAGGACTTCCGATACCTGGGAAGTGATGTAGCCGAGGATGGTACGGTGGATCAGGCCGTGAAAGCCCGAATAAATGCGGCATGGCTGAAATGGAGAGAGTCCACAGGAATCCTCTGCGATCGACGGTGCTCCAGGGCTCTAAAGGGCAAGGTATACCGAACGGTGATAAGACCCGCAATGCTCTATGGCAGCGAGTGCTGGCCCATAACAAAGAATCTTGAGAAGCAGCTACATTCCGCAGAAATGAGGATGCTGAGATGGGCATGTGGCTGGACGCGGCTCGACAGGATCAGGAACGAGGACGTCAGGGCAGTCATGCAGACGGCACCGGTCCAGCTGAAGTTGAGGGAGCAGCGGCTAAGATGGTATGGGCACGTGCTGAGAAGGTCGGCAGGTCACCCAATTAGGAAAGTGGTGGAGTTCGAAGCACCCGGCAAGCGACCACGAGGAGCCCCAAAGAAAAGGTGGAGGGACGTTATTAAAACGGACCTCACAGAAGTAAAAGCCACGGCAGAAGATGCCTTGGATAGGAGAAAATGGCGGCGATTGACAAGAACAGCGGACCCCGCAACGGCGCGGGACTAACGCTAGGGAGAAGAAGAAGATTGCAGAAGCGGCGGGTGTGTGCTATTGAGGAAAAAAATTCGCCTCGCGAAGTCATCCGTGCAGTGAGATGGGTGGCGATCCAGAGTCACCGTCTCAGTTGGGACCCACATCTATGGTGTAGTATCGTCCAACACTTCATTTCAAGCGTGATCTTTTTGGACCCAACTGATACGGCGCCTTTAAATCGCGCCCATCGCGTCGAGAGCCCAGCGAACATGCTGCACATTCCGGAAGTGACTTCTTCGGGTCCAAATCAGCGGAATCGGCTTCCCTTAACACAATGTGCGAGCAGCCTATGCAACCTATGGTAGCTGTGAACTTTACAAGAAGAAGATCATTTTATATAATCGGCCAGGTGTGTCTGTTGGTGCTAATGTCGCCAAATCTGTTCCGGTCTAGCTAACAGTGGGATAATCAACTCACAGATATTGCAGGGTAAGGGGTCTTTAATGGTGCCTTCTCGAAACTGATAACGTCTTACAGGGGCTGATAAGAGACATTAGGTAGTGGATGGATGAAACTCGGTACATCTGGCCTCAAACGAGATTACCCCGTGAAAACGAGCCTTTAAATCAGCTCCCGCTGAACGGTATCATAAGGAACTCTGGGATATCACCCGTTCCCTCATGTCAACGTCTCCTTATCATTGGAAACTCTTCCTTATCTTATATTACCACGCTAATCGTACGCTTTATATGCCACTTTGTTTCCAACGTTGCCACCGTCTTTGCCAGCAATCATGTCTGAAGTGAGCGGTCCAGAGCTGCCTATTGGGGTTGCGCTTGTTTCTTTAGCTCTGCACGCCCCAGGAACTAATACCCACGCCTCGGTAAAGGTACAGTTCACTGGGTGTGGGTCAAGCTATTGACCACGGAGGAAGTTGTAATATCCTTATAATCCTGGAATGTGTCTTTGAAGGCAGCATTAGGGTACAGGCGAAAAGTGGAAGAAGTAGTGAATATGGCATTCTAGATGCCTAGTAACAGGACGGTGGAGAAAAAACGGATGGAAATGGCCAAAAACCCGAGAAAGAGGACCCCCTTCTCACCGTTAACCCGACGCAGACGACCTTTCCGTCACAAAGCGAGTAGTCCAGACTAGCTTTCCATTGGCATGTTGCCAAGTAAACACAGTGTTCGAAAATATGACAGCATCTATTTATCGGAGTGAGCTTAAAGCTAGAACTGGGAAAACGCGCCTCGATGCCCTAGATCCTGCCACATGTCCTTGACCGCTCCCACCCCAGCCAATCGGGCATCACGTCACCCGGAGCCGGGACTTTCATCCAAGGCGTCAGCTGTTATCCGTTGGGCCGTTTCTACAGCTCGGAGGCGCTCTTTTTCATCGGGAATCCGCGACAGATAGCCTTCTTATTGTTAGACCTATAGTTTCCATGTAAGTGACTTCTGTTAGAGATTTCTCAGTAACCACATTACCCCTAATGCTGTCTTTAAGCGGTGCGGTATGCAGTAGTAAACGGCTGGACTATCGTTACCCAGTAGCTTAAGCAGTATGTACTCAGCAAATGAATATACTCTCTACTCCGATATCAGTAGCGACGGAATGTTTCGACTGCTTAACTACGTAAAATTCCAAATAGTGGTTGGTATGTATATAAAAACGTAGGACTAGCACTCACAAGGGAGGTCTTTCAGGTCATGACGCGCTTTCGGAAAACGGTTTTCCCATTATATTGGGGTATCTACATGAAACATATAACTGACTTCCATTTTTGCTGCGCGGCCCTACAAATGCCAAAAAAGGAGTGAAGAAATCATTTTCAAAAAGGCGTTTTTAATCCACCTGTAGTAACGAATCCTCCTTGTAATTTTGATCATGTGCAGATCCAAAGGTGTTCTTCTATTTCACATCCAAAACAAAGTCAAATACGGACAAAAAATGAAATGTTATCTCCACCATGTACTTAAAGCGCGTAGCAGTGTCATAACGGCTCCCCAATGCACGGCTGCCGTGGCGGGCGGATGGCCTACTGGATACGACGGTGGGCTCTCAAGTGAAGTGCTGGGTTGGTGGATCGAATCCCGGCATTGCACAAGTTTTGCATTTTTTGCCTTCACTTTTTCGCCTTCAAATATGTCTGTTTATGCCGAATGACTACGATTTTCGTTGACAGCATGCCAAAATGACTATATTTACGAATTGTCAATGAATTTGGTGATGTGACCTTTTCGGACACGAAAGGGCCCGTAGCGCACGAAATTCGCCATTTCGCACAAAATGGATGCCGTATTCGTGTTCAGGGATCAAACTACCCTAGGGAACACATTTCTAGCCAATTCCAGATTTTGACCCTAACTTCGAAAAAGATGATTGGTCATGGGTACATGGTGCGCTTTCTACTTGTAGAAGTGAGTAACTCACAAAATCGATGAAAATCAATGGAATATGCACAGCATGGATGCCTATCGCTACAATTTCAGCTACCAAGCATCAAGCAAGAGAAATAATCAGGATTTCTTGACAAGTGATACCGTCGCCGCCTTCGTTGAACGTGCAGTCCAAGGTATACCAATGCCCAGCATAAATTTTCGAATTTAGGTCAAAATCTCGATTGGGCTGGAAACTTATCCCTAGAGGTAGTTCGACCTCCTGAACACGAATATCAAATCCGTTTCGCGCAAAAACGCCTCGCTCGTGTGCTATGAGCGCCGAAAGACTAAAAATTGGACTGTCAAACTTGCTGAAAACTGGCAATAGAGGGCAGTTCGGATTTCAAAATGTGATTACTGCACTTAATCTTCATATTCGAATGTTTACGAGCCCAAAAACTGAAAATCTAAATTTTGCAAAAATTTTTCCTCAGTGGGGATCGAACCATCAACTCCGTTTTTGGCATTTGTAGGGCCGCGCAGCAAAAATGGATATCAGTTACATGATTCTTGTAAGTACCCCCATACATGCAAAAAACAGCTTTCAAAAAGCGCGTCATGAGTTGGTAGACCTCCCTCTCAGTACTGCGGTTATCACACTGTGGAACTGTGCGATATGGGCTTCTTCGATATCGGTCAGTCAGTATCGAGCATTTCCCCATTAAATAATTGTATTGTGTTATCCGTGCAGTACTGTGCAACAGCACAACCGGTAAGATAATCAGTCTTATAGATACGCAAAGCTAGAGTATATCAGCTATGTCGAACATTAATAAATTTTTAATCTCTGTTGACAATGGAAAAAGTATTTGAAAGGAGTGCTTGCCATTCGCTTCACAACATCATGCTGAAGTGAAGTGTGGTCCACGATGCATAATGATTGGTTGGCATGACGGGAATGTCTTTGATGTCACGTGTTCTGTGCTACCGTAGAAGGCAGAAACATAAAGCAGTAGGAGAAATATTCGGTGGATTGTTGAAAATAAAGTGCTGTCGATATGCGCGACTGTAAGGAATACATGAAATAAAAGTGACAAAGGGCCCGAAAATGTGAAGACCAATCTCCCTTTCACATTTACATGACTTCCATGGAAATGTTTTTAGGGCGCAGCCATCGCTGAATATTGAAAAAAGTCATGTGAATCTGTGACTTTTGACAGTAGTGCACGGCAGGTGAAACGTTCAATTGCGGGTGAGCTGGAACATGGGGGTACATTGACCGAGTAGAAAGTTGTTGAGCAGGCAGAATGCCTTTCACTCCATGTGATACCGTATGGCTAAACCCTTAGCTGTCACATTTACATGACTTCCATGGAAATGTTTTTAGGGCGCACCCTATCGCTGAATATTGAACAAAGTCATGTAAATCTGTGACTTTTGACAATAGTACACGGCAGGTGAAACGATCAACTGCGGGTGAGCTAGAACATGGGGGTACATTGACCGAGTAGAAAGTTGTTGAGCAGGCAAAGTGCCTTTCACTGCATGTAACACCGTATGGTTTAACCCTCAGCTGTCATTAAGAATAGTCATATTTTCCCTTCCCATGCAACCAGATTATTTCTGATGCTCACTTCAACCAGTGAGCACTGGATTCTTTTTTGATTTCTCAAGCAGGCAGGGATAGATAACCGCATGGAAGCTTGCGTTTTTCACAATGCAAGAAGTGAGGGCGAAGCTCCTGAAACTTTACGTTGCTGAAGCAATCGGGAGGTTGATCTTTTATACTAGAAGGGAGAGAGCTACTACTGTTCACAGCATCAGTGAGATCTTCATAGTCTTCTTGAGCAATGTTGAGTCATATGGGGGTGGACACCAGAAATGCTAGGATATAGAGGAGATCATGTTTGGACTTCAATTCATCGTCAACTTTTTAGAAGGACCAGTATGTTGAAATCTTTGACCCATCGGTGAGGTGTAAGCAGAAACTACAACTGGCTGCACTCTTTGTACTTCGTGCTTGTCCATCTTTTGGATTGCTCCCGTTTTCAGTGCAACTGTGAGGAAAAGCCGCGGTTGGACATGAAGAATTTGGAAGCGTTCTTCAATAAGCCTCCCCGAGCTGGTTCAGCAGGTCGCATTATTCCTTCAACTATTTAATAGGCGTCCCGTGATGCTGTTGTGACTCAATGATAACATCGAGCTCATAATTCAGAGAGAAAAGAGCAAAAGCGGAAAAGCTCAGCAAAAAAGCGAAGAACTAGAATCCTCAAATCATTCACGAAAAACAGCAAAGAAAAATCTGCTGAATTAACAGCTGTGGAGAAGTCGGATAAAGCGCATAAACCAGAACGCAAGCACGCTGGTGGAATTACGATGATATTTAAACGTGAGTCGTCCCAACCGTAATGCTAAGACCATCTAGTTTCCTGGAAACCTTGCTGCTTTATTCTGTGAAAGAATTATGAAGGGATGTACGCGGGCAACAGTGCCGCTTTTGTGGCAACGTACCTTGGCAATTGGCTTTTACACTAGCATGCTGGAAGTTTAAAATTATTTCCTATCGAGCGGTGAAAGAAGACGGTTCTTCGAGAACGCTACCACAGCTAACGTCCTACAATTAAAGGCACTGGAATGTGGCAAGGAAGTAAAGCGTCTTCCGAAGCACCGTTCTCTTTAAACGAATATTCGGACTCAGAAAAGATGATGTGTGGTGAAATTCGCGTTAAAACGCTCCTCTGAGGCGCTGTGATTCTAGCGCGCTTCATCTTAAACTGCAGGCTTTACTTCGAAGTGCGCGCTTCAGGCGGCCCGACACCAGTGTTATCCGATGTCGTATAGGGCAAACTTGATAAAGCCTACCCTTATTATATGTAGAATACGAGTTGGGCTGTTGCACTGTACCACGCGATTGACTGGCACAATTATGTTAGTAGTGTGGAAATGGCTGAAATCGATCAATCGACAACGACGAAGACCTTGGCTTAGTTCCATACTGCGATAAGCGCAGTATCGAGGGCTAGTCCGACCGGTATCTCCAGAAACATCCAACACTGTTCTGGTTTCCACGTAGTTTGGCGGTGGGAATATTGTGTTGTTACTGATGTCTTTATGTGGAGGAACTGCAAAGGCTAAACATTAATGGTGGTTGGTAACTCGAGTTCACCACTGCACTGCATATCACACCACTCTTCGGAAGTCTAGATGATTCAGCGGTCGATACTCCTTGTGACGAGTGATATTGGATCAAGGGCAAAATTTGTTGACCCACTGATCATTCATTATTTGGGCTACAACGATCGTATTGCAACAGTGAGCCAGCGTATCCGACACCATCACACTTAATTGTTATATTTCTCCCATCTTCACTGTCATCGGCTGGTACCACTTCCGGTTCCGGTTACCTACTGCTAATGTGCCCGTACCGCACTATCAAGCCTGGTAAGTGCCACACCTTCACATCGAAGAGCTTGACGAATTTGCAGCATTTGCCCTTTAACACCCTTTCAGCTCCAATCACCTATTGTCTTTTTGGATCACCCACAAGTGATGTTCCCCTTCCATACCACATTACACCTATAAGTTTTGATGCTCCATCGACAAACCTCAAAGCGCAACACATCTGGTGACAATTGCCTTCAAACGCCCCTTATCAGCCACTATCAGGTATTATCATGACAAGCCATCCTCCATCAGTGTCCCCGTGTCATCCACTGTTTCGTATGTGAATTCAGGATGCCATAGTTGCTGCGACGTGAAATATGAATATCTGGTCGAACACACAAATGACGCAAATTGCACACATACACACAAACACAAAAAACTTCAACAGACACACTTACCAAGAGGGCTTTGAACTTCCCATGAGACTTCAAATAGAGACCCCCACAGATCGATAGAGTTTCGAACGCCGATTACAACTGTGAAAACCAAGAGTTCTACGGACTGTTCCGAAGTGAGTTAGGAGGGGTCAACGTTTACACGCAATGACTCGTCGACCGGCTACTTTGCTAGGGGAAACGGGCCTTTGGCTCGTCCGAGCTGGCACGCGACATTTGCGCGGCAAACTGCGCGACGCCGCGTCCCTCAGCGGCAACTTTGACTGGAGCGCGAATTCGCAGTCGTGCTGATTCAGAGCAAGATACTGAGGAGTCTTGTCGAGAGAAGGGCTTCTTCTTCCTCCCATGCGTGTTTATATGTTGAAACTTTCGAGTATTATGTTTTTATTCGTGCAACACATTTTTATTACCACTCAGATTACATGTTGTTCTCTTTATGAACTTAATTTTTAAGAGTTTGATGATAATGTGATAGAATCGTTTCTTTCGTCTTGCATTGGTCCTTGATGTGAAACCATGCTAAACTGTCAACGAAACTTGATGTTGCTTGATTATCTGATTATCTCGCTCCTTACCTTTCTCAATTCGAAGTTACTTTTGTGTTCGTGATGTCAATATGATGCAATCCGCTTTATTTCTTCTCCGTGGCTGGAGTGATGAACACTTTATATGTACTTAGGTGTGCTTGTATATAATGATATTGAAACAAGTGGGAAAGAAGCGGATTTCATCACATTATCATCAAACTTTTCGAAACTTGTCATCAAACTTTTCAAAGAGATGCTCTAAAAAGAACAGAAAGCGATCTGGGTGGGAATATGAAGATATAAACAAATAGAAATATTACACAGGAAAAGCTCATCATATAACCACTGATGAAAGGAAGGAAGAGCGTGTGCCCAATAAAATTTCTAACCATCTTAGCCTTTATCCGTTCCATTACGATTCGCGCCCTAATCAACGACGCCTAGGTCGGCCGCGTCATCGCGCACTTCGCCGCGTGCCAGCCCGGACGAGCCAAACGCCACACACCCCTTTGCTAGTGGTGACTCACCAACGCGGTTAATCGTGTACAAATCAGCGGTCGCCTTAGCTCATCGGTAGTTTTCTTCGTATCCAGGCTAGAGGTGTTTGGCTCGCTCCTAGCTGACGATGTATTGAAGGCATTTGATTGTTGAGCATAGTTGGCTGCTTGTGCACCTGTAAGGCGCAAGCCAACGTTGTATTGCAAAATGAGTATGATATTCTTGTGCAGGGATCCCAACCGCCCCAGGAGAGAAATTCCAGCCTATTCAATATTTTGATCCTAATTTCAGAAAATTGAGGTGGGTTACCAGTGAATAAAAAAGTGGCAACTCGTTCACAAAGGAGAAGTAGCCCCGAGAAGGTGATGAAGATCTTCCTTTAGGAACTGCTGGAGCTGTGCAACTGTTGCGATGGGTGTATTTGCTACGTACATGCAATTCGGTGGTTCTTCCTCACGCTTCATACAATACTCGTGTTACCAAACTTGAAAGAGGACAGACCCACGACCATGCCACTTTTCTGAAGTTAGGGTCAAAATATAGTAGAATTAGCCGGAACTTCGCTTCTCGGGGCGGTTGGGGTCCCTGTACACGAATATCGTACTCACTTCGCAAAATAACGCTTGGCTTGCGCTTGACAGGTGCATGAGCAGCCAACTATGCTGGACAACCAAATGCCTTTAAAACAAAAAGTTAGGGCTAGTAAAACACGCTGGATGATGTATAGTACCACTACAAACGGCCACTTCGTCATGCATGCTTCCCTTGTGAGTTTTGAGACCAGTTTGGAGAGGTTTTTCGCTTTTTTCAATGTTGAAAATACAAGAGTTCATGTGTGAAACTGATGTGCTTGAATAAGAGTGACATTTGTGAAAAGTGGCTGTGTTGAGGCGCATACAAAGAAACGTCAAAAATTGAAATAGAAGTAGTTATAGAAGGTAAAACATGAAATGCAAAAGTTCCGACGTCAGCTGGGAGCAAACCCACGAGGAAGAACACTACCGAAGAGCTAACAAGGGATGGATGTAGGTCGAAGAGGCCGCTTGCAGTGGGGATTATACCAGTAATAGGGCTCGGGATGCCATTCACCAATCTGCATTCCATATCTGCTTGGGGTCTCCAGGAGCAGAGTGACGCATGTTTGAAGAGGAATTCAGGATGTGTAAGATGAGCAAGCGCAGGTTTTGTGTGCCTGGAGACCCGAGTGCATAGGCGCTTGGGCTGAAGCTGAAGATGTCACGAGTTCGATTCTTGGCTGAGCATGCTTTTTTGCATTTTTTCGTAAATACCTCTTGAACACTGTAAACAAAAATTTGCACTCTTTGAGCGCTTGATATTGCTATGGAAGGGCATTTCTAGAGAAACGAATCTAATTTTCCACTGTTTTATGATTATAGTAGGTTGTTCCAAAAGTCTTGTAGTATTTTTCCAAAAAAAAATCAGTAACTCTTGTTCACTTCGAGGCAGGTCCAGACGTCAGGAATATGGTAGAACGTTCCCTCAGCTTTCTAGGAAAATATATATTGACCCACCAGATCCCGTGGAGAGAGCTACAATGCCCTTTGTCGATACCCACCCAACTCGCGGTGTCATCTAAAATGAGCGGTCTTGCGGCACCAAAACGACGGAAGCTTGCCACTCCATCAGCTCTGCATTGGGCAAGGGATGTGTGAGCTACGAGACCATGCAACGCTGGCTCATCAGCTTCAGCAACGGCGAGATTGACATGAAAGACAAACCACGCTTGGGACTGTGCTGGTTCTAGAACGCGGAAGGAATGCTTTTCCGCGAGGTGCTGGTACAAGGCGAGACAGTAACAGCTGCCGTATGCACCCACCAGCTCCAGCAGCTCGCCGTCGCTGTCGAGAAAAGCTCCAAAAAAGGTTCGCGGTCAAGGTCCGCGGTCACCATCCCCTGATGACGCCCCCTCCCATTTCGCGAAAAGTTCCCAAGTTATAGGAGCTCGGCTGGGATATGCTGCCCCACCCGCCATACTCTCCAGACATTGCCCCTTCTGGCTACCACCTTACCCATCCTCTCGAATCCTTCCTGGCCAAGAGAAAATTCGTTGATTATGACTTGCTTGCGAAGGCGATCGCTGACTTCTTCGACTTTCAGAGCCCAGAGTTTTGGGAGAAGAGAATCAACGATTTCCCCATAAAGTGGCAGAGGGTTGCCGATAACAATGGTCAATATGTTGTTGTCTAATTGTTATTCGTTGGACGAAAAAAAAAATAAAAAGTGATGATCAAAAAAAATACTACAAGACTTCTGGAACAACCTAATATTTCCAGTTCTTGGTTGATTGACTTCATTCTACAGCAAAGTGATGAAAACTAAGAAGCTTTTCGTGGTGCGAACACCGGATGAAAAATAGCTTATCACAACCTATAACTTTACACAATTTTCTATCAAATCTGTGGGAAAGGAGTACTGATGAGGTGTTGAAAATTCGCCTGGATGTTCATCAAGGTACCCTGCAGCGTGCCATTAGTAAGAGAGGAACTTCTTGAATCTGGGAGCACAAAACTAGGAATATATGAGAGAAATTATCCGAGATATAGAATCGCGTGCGTTCACAGAAAAGTCCAAATCATTGCTTATGAGGTAAGAAGTAAACCGCTTATACATGGCTTCAAACTTCAGTGATGACAATGACACTTTTGTCTAACGTTTTGCCAAGATTGCCACATTAGTGCAGGGCAGGTTGTGTGAAGAATACTCGGCATTTGTGCGAACGATAGGCTGGGTTTGAATTAAACGGTGTAGTTATTCTGTAGAGACACAAATTCCACTCGTATCCGTGTACACCATGTCAACCATGTCAACTTGAAGTTTTAATTATACACCAACTGTGAAGAACATGTTTCTGAAGGTAATAAACGAAGAAGTGGACACATAACGAAAAGAAAGAAACGAAACACATAATAAAATGGCGAAAATCGGATTCATTCCTTTAGAAATGCTCTCTCATAGCAATATCAAGCACTCAGAGTGCGAATCCTTGCTTACATTATTTAAGAAGCATTTACAAAAAAATGCAAAAAAGCATGCTCAGCAAGGAATCAAACCCGTGACCTCTCCAACTTCACCCCAAGAACCTAACCACGTAGCTATTCAGACACACAACTGCTGTCCTTGCTTATCCTACACATGCTGAATCGTTCTTCTTTAAAGACAGTGATAGGGGTAATGTGGGTGATAAGGAGTCTCAAAAGGAGTTCCCAGGCTATTCACGTGCACGGCCGTGGGAACGCGCTCGGCGCTTGCGATGGTGCCATCGATCGTGACCGCTCTCCCATGGCGAGCACGTGAATTGCGTGCTGTCCACGAGAGATTGAGAGGTCGATCCACAAAAGGAAAAGGCTGGAAATGGAGAAAGTTTGATATTTATCACCACAAAGGTTTTTGTATGTCATTCGATAGCATTTTCTATGAGGAATCGAGTGGCGTACATTTCATTAGGGAATCTCCGTCTGGAAACGAGTTCAGAGAGGGTTTTTATTAGCAGAGTATACACGAAGGCGCTGTTTAGGGCCGTACAAAGGAACACGGGGCTGATCTGGAATGACCGAAACTTCAAAATTCCTAAGCTTCTGTGAGCTTAGATTAAGACTGTAAAAAGATATTATCTTCGAATTATCAGGTTTCGAAGAAAATTTCCCTCAAACTTCTCAGGATGTGAAAAACGGCCTAGTATCGAGTTCGAGAAAACCAAAAATTTGTAGTGTCATCTTGTAGAGCTCCACGAGCTGGTCACAATGTGTACAAGTTCGATAAAAAATCAATAAGCAATTGATTTATAGCGGAAAGACGCGAAAACGCGTTTTCGCGCGATTTTCAGAGCAATTGCTCGACAAAATTCGACACTTCATACACCACTGAACTCGCCGCATCGAGAGGAATCCAAGTGTTTTTAATCTTTTCATTTCATCCACTGTGAAGAATGTTATGACGGTGTGCGCTATTGCCCGTGAGTCTGCTTAAAGACTTATGCGAACGTCGCCACTGTCCTGAACAAAAATGGCAAGTATGACGCATCATGGGTCCACATCGTTTCACAACCCATTACCACTCACTAGATCGAATTACGCTAACGGAAACTATGAGACGGAAAATTTGATTCTGAAATTAACTGAACTCGCCCACTGCCCTCATTCCGCTTGAACGCTAAGCGACCGCTCCTGCTCCACTCTCTTCCTTCGCTGACTACGGATGATACAGCTCCCTTTTGAAGTTCCCGTTTTCAAAGTAGAAGTTATTGAAAAATTCTAATTTTTCGCATTCTTTTGTTTGCAGCAAAGAAGTCGAGAGAAACCACCGCGGTAGTAACTGACGGGAAGAAACGATGTGCTTGTCCAGTCTCCTCGAAATAAAGATTTTTGGCATTTTATCCAGTGTATAACATCTACTCTGACGCCGCACTTTGGGCTCGCCATACTCGATTCTGCTTCGTATTAATATCGGTTAGAGTAACTGGTACCAGTTTCAGTATACTCCATGCACGATAATCCATCATATTTCAGTAGATGCGATAATATTCAGGAATTTATTCATCTTCTAGCATGT
This sequence comes from Trichostrongylus colubriformis, assembly GCA_963978905.1. Lineage (NCBI taxonomy): Eukaryota > Metazoa > Nematoda > Chromadorea > Rhabditida > Trichostrongylidae > Trichostrongylus > Trichostrongylus colubriformis. Next base: position 23,901,087 of record OZ022258.1, on the reverse strand, counting down.
TGCAATATTTTTTGAGCTAATGCTTCAGCAAGTAGCCTTCTATGGAGCCCATAAGGTGGAAACATATCTGTGAACTAAACGCCGAATATCTTTGTCCAAATTACATGACGAGATGTCCGATTTTGATAAGACGTTGAGAAAAAGAAGAACTGAGAAGTCCGCTTTTATCCTGAATGATGAGAAGCCCACAGTACTTGAGGACGGAGCCGTCGATCGGCACCTCAAGCTGGGATTTTTCCATGAAAACAGCGGCTTTCTGCATCGCTTAAGATTGATTTACCCTCAGATTTCTCTTCAAGAATCTTGAAAATGGTACTCGAAAACCTATAGTTCGAATTAACCGGCAACGAACTAACCGAAACGCTAGCCAAAAATTATTGTAACAATCTCGGAGGCCAAATCGAGTAACAACGATCTAACGGACGTCACCGCTGGATCTCAGAACTTGGGGAATGAGTTTCCGTATTGAAAATAATTCCAGCCACTTTCAGTTAGCGAGATTGCGGATTTGATTGGTATCAGCAACAACTGAAATAAGTTACAATTCCCTCAGCTAATCGCCTTGTATCTCCAGTAAGGATACGCCGTAGAAGACAATTCATGCTTTCAAGTGTTCGCTTAGGAGGGCCAAATGTGTGTACTCTGAGGGGAGCCGAAGACTATGCCGCGCCATGTACGGTGAAAGGTGCACTGCGAACTTCACAAAAGCGGAGCCATCTTCGGCAGCCTGCGGACTTCGCCTCCAGACCGATTATTCAGTCGGTCACTACTTCAGGTGGGAACTAAACAAGGGCATCTGTTCAAGCGTGCATGCAAACCCCACTCCCTATAAAACATAGAATGAGTAGCGCAGCATGTCATACCTAAAAAAGCTCACACCCATTCTGGCGAAAAGAAGAACTCGTCTGCTGTTGTAGTCTATTATGAATGATGTTCGCAAACGAAGCCGTTCAGCGTGTCAGGAAGGTTACAAGGCTTTTTCCAGCCAAACTGTAGAAGATCAAGCGGAGCGGGAGCATCCGTGCGGGCCCTAGCATCGAGAGAAGGACTACCCTTTGTACTTTCCTCCAAATCCATCGGTGTTAGGGTGCGGACGACCGAGTGCCGGTCAAGGGTGGGGCAGATGAGTGAACGGCGCGGCTTGATTTAAGTGATGACACACGCTCCCGTGTACTGGGCGCGGAAAACGCGTTCGTGTTGAAACTCAAATAAAAGTGCCCCATCTGTCGTGTTATCAGAATTTCATTATTTCACTCATTTTCTCCACTGTATCACTGCTGAGCAGCTCTGCTTTCATCTTCACCATTTGACCGAATAACGGCTCGCGGTTTGGAAGTTTGGAAGCACCTTTCGGAATAATCACTGACAATGAGATCAGAGCAGGGAAAATGCAATCTTCGTAAATGGAACGGTAGGCCTTAAAGAGATGACCTCCGAGGACGCTAGCGTTCAAAAACGCGTTCTGGGGTCTATGCTTAACCCATTCGCGACCGCGCCTGTTTTCGAAAAATGGAGCGTTCGGCCCGGATCGATTTCGGCCGGGGGCTTGCTGTCAGCCCTATGTGGCTGCCACGGTCCCACGGGCCACTTTTTTTATTTTCTTTGTATTCCATGGGTTTTTTTGTTTTTTTTTTTTCGTTTTTTTCGTCAATATAGTTTAGGGGGTGCCTACTCACTGTGCTAAAGGTCCACTAGATGCTAATGTTGGGGAGGGGCCACTCCACTGTGCTCGCCATCCGGCGCTATTTTCGCCTAGGTTTTATACTAAACCTTACTTATAGGGGGAAACCCTTACAACCTTTAAGTAAGGCTTAGGTAAAGATATATGCTTGGGTATACAAACTGATGATTATAGAACGGTTTCGAGTGAGGAACGACAGCGCGACGGTCCGCGGCCCCTCCAACTACATTATCACCCTACGCTTTCGTTAATTGGAAAGTGCCGATAGGATGGTCATTACATACGTTTGTTCTATGGTCATCTGTTTCTTTCGATGAAGCATTTTCTAACTACTTTTTGTGGCACTATTCAACTATCACTCCCCCAAACACCGCGAGTTGGTTGATAGAATAATTTGTGCTGAAACTTCGCCTATGGGGGTTGTTTTGGGTGTAGATCACGAATATAACTTTTATTTGTGATGCGGACGCCGTTTGGCTCAAGATGGCGCCAGCTTTTTCATTTATGCTGTAGTGCTGTTGATGTAACCAGGAGGCGCGGGCGCCATCGTCCTGCTGTCGTCTTTCACCTTATACTATCATATAATCATAAATTTGCACACTCAAGCGTATATTTTCGCCTGTCTTGAAGAAGACTGGGAGGATTCCCTCCCTTTTTAAGGCTTAAGCAAAACTTGCACAAACAGTGTGTGCCTCTACTTTATTAGCACTTTAGTAGAACTAGACGACGCTAACGTTTCAGACGGATGTCATTATTCGTGATCAGCACCCCAAGTAACCCCCCCCCCCCCTCGGCAAAGTTTCAGCGATTTTGGTGAAAACACGCCAAATCGGTGCAATTGCACCAATTTGGCACAAACGCCAGAAATGGATGTCATACTCGTGATCAGCACCCCAAATAACCCCCATGGGCAAAGTTTCAGTGCAAACTATTTTTTTTGCTTTGTGGGGGTCTCTATAAGGGTACAGGTCTCCTTCCCCCGGCCCATGGCTTGCATAAGAGCAGGAGGGTGCAGGCAGTTGTTTGACCCAAAAACCTTTCCTAAATGTCAAAGAGTGTTAGCAGGAGGTCCACAAAATGTCCGTCGGCCACATATGGCTGACAGAGTTAAAGACACCGTAAGGGAGTAATTTTGGCGTACGGTAGAACAGACGTAGTGTGGACGAGTCCAAATGGCCGCCATTGACAAACTCGCCAATTTGACGCCTTGGCATGGTGCCAAGAGAAGATGTTTCCATTATAAAGTTGTTCATTCCTTTTACCTTCTCCTTTGTTCTTTCTTATGTTGATTGTAGATGTACTTACATGAGTGCTAATGTAGTTGGGAATGGCCACTCCACTGCGCTGGGAGTCAGGTGCTACAACTAAAGTTGGCCCGCGGCCGTCTCCTACAGCGGACAACTTGGAAAGTCAGTGCGATGATGCGAATGAGGCGCGAATACACACCGCAGCGATGCACTTTCGAATCCGGGTTTTTTCACCGATTATCGCTTCTAACCTTCTGCGCTCGTTACAAAATGCTCATTTCTTTGTATTTTTCTCTTGTTTCGAACCCCTTCCGGTTCCTTCAAGTGCGTTTCGTTCTGATCACTGTCGACTGCGGAGTGGAACTGGGCAACGGTGACAACGAAGGCTTCGGCTTCACCGTGTGCGACATCCCCTTCAGTGATGCACTGGGCGCGAACGCAAGTCCTCGATAATATCGGTGATATGAAGAGGTTCTGTTTCGGGCCCTTGACTATTTCATTCACTTTTTTCTCTATTGTTGCAATAAATAGCATCCCTCCTTTCGTATTACATCATCGACTGAAATTAGCCTTACGATAATATAAGTGTCTTGGTTCCATCCGCGAGTAGATAGGCCCTGCCGCAACGGCAAAGCGTGTGCCATCACTGCGGCGTGAGGGTTGAGGGCCAAACGCGAAAGAACCCGTAAGTCAGCTGGCGGCCACCGTCTCAAGATGGCCCACACCCGTTCTACGACATAGCCAGCGGAGAAGCGGTGACATCTACGTGGATAAGAGGCATGATATGGACTGCGATAAGATAGGATAGGGAGGATTCCCATAGTAATAGCAACCTTATCGAATGATATTATCACGCGAAAACTTGTTCGAATGCTTGCTTCTGAGTTGAAAACTCGAAGAAGCAAAAGGTCGGAAACACCTTATTTTGAGCATTTTCGGAAATTTCTTTGGCTGCTTCTTCGCTTATGTATTCTTCAGCACCCTCAGAGTCTTTACAAAACGCCAAGACGCATGGAAATTATCGTGAATTGTGCCTTTAAGCTGTCTTCAAGAAAGCAAAACTCGTCATTTATAAGCAGACTGGCTCGTATTCCAGGCGTTCACGAGGTCCATTTGAATTATTTTTTATCAATTCCTCGCAATTCAGACATAACAATCTATTCGCAATAAAACTGTACACATAAGTGTATGACATACAAAATGCTATCTGAAGAAGGCCATCCAATCACTAAATCAAGGTTGTCTCCTTATTGACGCTTTGCTCAATTCACAAATGAGGTCCCATATCGGTTCGCCGCGCTTCGAGCATGCCATTCCATAGTAAGGATCGAGAGTGGTTTTAGTCGGTCGTACAGTGGTCCTATATGTGGCTAAAGAAGCTCCGCCACCTATTGGCGTCCACATCGGAGGCAACACTGTGGGCCATTGTGGTTCAGTTATCTCAGAAGATTCCATAGCCCCTTCGCTAGAACCGGAATTCCCCACTGGAACCGTGGCACCCGTTTCAACAGATTTTACGGCCTCTGTGGTCTCTGTGAATGGCCCCTCAGGAGTTGCAAGCGGAAGTGTGTCTGGTGAAGAATCTGGTGACACAACAATAATATGCACCTCAGGAGTAGGCTCTCCAGGAACAGCAATGGGACTCACTCCAGTCGAAGGGTAGGCAGGGAGTTCAGTGGAGCGTACTGGAATAACGGAAGGCACTGGAATGGAAGAGCTCTCTTCTCTTCTTGTCGTCACTTCAGCTGGATGAGAATCAGGGGTTATAGTGATCACATCTTCTGGAGCGGAAGTCGCAACTGTTACGCTGTGTGTCACTATCATTGGCGATGCGTCTGGTGAAATGGGCACGGGGTGTGTTGGTTCGACAGGTTCCAAAGTGGCAGTCGCTTTACGAGTTGTCTCCAGTTCAGATGGAGGAGTGACGGGAGGTTGAGAAAACTCCTCTGCTGTCGTTGTGTAGACTTCACCACTTGTGGAAGTTTCTTCGGTTTCTAGAAAAGTCTTCGGGGTTGGAGAGGTAGCTGAAAGCCCCTCTATTGCAGTAGAGGCGCTGGTGCCTATCGGGGTAGCCGACGAGGTTCCTGATGGGGATTCTGGCGAAAACGTTGGAGGATAGACCAGTATTCCCTCGCTGCTTCCTCCAGGCATTGGTGTCGTTGTACCAGGAATGCTTGAGGTCGATGTGTGCGTATGAGTGGTGGCTTCTTGGGTGTGGGTGCTCCTTGTGGGTCCTGAAAACACTGAAATATCAGCAGGGATCATCATAAACTCGGGAAAATCTCCTCACCTACTGTGGTCCATGAACGAACTGATCCTCGATGAGGTCCATGGTAAACTGACGGCGACAAATAGGTGGTGTCAAAGTTGATGCACTCTCTACGTGGGCCGCCCGAAAAAGAGAAATCTTAGGTTGAAAGGAGTCAATGGGTTCAATAAGCGGACACAGAGAGTAATATGTAGGCGCTGAGAGTGAGTGAGGCGATAAAGTACACCTGCTTGCTATATGTCAGAAGTTAATGTCTAACTCCGTCTGTGATTACAACTCCATACAGCTCTGTACAGTGATAACCATAAGATTCAAGCATTGTGCTGGGGAAAATTTCTAAGTATAATACATTCCTCTCATAGGTCGAAGTCGCGGATCGATAATCACAGTACCACAATGCAGTGCAAAGTACTCAACGTATGACTATCGACCAAACCAAGCCAACTGCTTTCACTTCCAGAATCACGTAAAACAGTGGCCCGAAAATTTTTCAAGGATTTGCACCCAAACATGAGCTCCTTTTCACAACCCAAAGTACCTCTCCTGGGAGGTGACCTCGAAAATGCGCACATGTGGTGGGACTCATGCCGAATCACATACTTCAGTTACAATGGTGGGAGTTATCATTGAGATTATCTATCATAAAAGTATCAATATACAACACTCATAGCAGCCATAGCAGTCCAATACTAGCGTCAACTAATGAGATTCGAGAACGAATACCCTAAAGTCCCATAGATAAGAGCGGTTTGATTTACAGGTAAAAAAAAAGTCCTTAAAAATTCTTGAAATTCTTTAAAAAATTTTAAAAATTAGCATTGTTTCAAATTTCTCTCCAGCAGCAGTCGCTCCCAATGCAACAGTAAAATTAGATTTCTCATAGTCGGTTGCGCAATTTTAACTTCGGGAGATCATAACTCGGCTCAGACTGCATCTTTCCTCACAGAATAAGCACCATTTGATTCGCTACACTTTTGGAAGTATTATGGATATTTGCATATCTTACTTTGAAGAAGGGCTGATGATTCATAGAGCGCGAAAACAAAAAAAGTCGACTTCAAACCATCATTCTTTCCGAACACACTGCTGCTGAAGAAGCTGTCCAGATGTTTGGAAAAGTGGGGCATAGTTAGCGCTAGATCTGGTGAATATGATAGACGAGTGATGGCTTCAGCCTTCAACTGCTTCAATTACTGGAAGAGGATTTGTGGAAAATGCGCTTGCGCATAGCTGCCCTGAGGGGTCCCTCGGCACCCATTTCTTTGGGTTTTTCCAAATCAAGGCTACTCGAGGTTGTTGGTCAAGCTTGTTTGTTGAGAGCCATTACTTGTGGATATCCCCTGCAAGTATGGGGCCCTCATCGCTTTCTGTCGCTGTAGTTAAAGCGATTTGATCAATTGAAAATCCAAGCAACTCGTTCTCACTTCTGCACGTCTGAAACCAGGGACAAAGTGTTCAGTACAATGCTTCACCCCTCCCCTTGCAGCACTCACATTTGTGGTCACCTTCGCTGGGACTCAGCTAAACAAAAACTCGTGAAGTGAAGTCATCTAAAAAGTGCCATTTTCGCAGTACTTTATAATTTTCCTAATAACTCGAAAAACTTGTAACATTTCAAGAAAAGCATATATCCAGAAAGAGCAATTTTTTCTCTATCTAAGGAGCACAACTTGTAATTTAATTAATGTAGACGCGCTTCGAAATTTGAGTTTATCCTGTGAACGCGCGAATGCGACCAGAACTTTCCTTACAACCTAATAAAAAAATAGCAATAGAGAAAGTATAGAGAACAGTAAGAATAAAGGTAAAGTTGTAGGCTATTAATGCGATAATCATGAGCACACAACGCCAAAGAAAAACGTATACAAACGTCAATTTTCATTTCCTAGCACAAACCGCTCTTATCTACGGGCCGCTCTTATCTATGGGACTTTAGGGTAGTTTTCCGAAAAAGAGAGTCAGCTGAGCGTTGCATACCGGTATTGATTGCCACTGGCACGGCAGTCTCCTGTCCATTCGCATTTTTAGCAACCAGGAGTGTGCAGAACTCATCACCTGGCGGCACAGATGACGTCAGGAACATTTCACCTAGAAGTGGCAGTTGTACGAAAAAGAAGTATGGATTTCTTCGAACATTACTGGTCCTGTGGTGTGCACACTTATGTCGAATTTTCGCCCGGACGCGCGCGGCGAGCGGCGCCGCTGACTCCCCGCGTGTGATTGCGTACATTGCAACACTCCCTTCAGGGTTTCATGCAAGAACCAATGATTCGTTAATTGGGATCGTTATCATGTAATGCTACCGTTTTATTAACGTTTGTCTTTTTAGGGCACAAAAGTTATTGTTTCAATGATGATGAAATATACAGCTATATCTCAAAGGACCTCCATGGTACCAAGCCCTTGGGTCCTGAGTGGAATTCCAACCGACCGCGGCAAGTTGTGCTGACGGCGCTGCGAGTGCGACGGGGAAAGCGAAAATTCGACATGAGTGTGTACCCTTGATCATGATATTCAAATGAGCTCCAAAAGTAGAAGAAAAGGCCATGAAAAATTGGCAACATCGCGCATGATACTTTCTATATCTCCTCAACTAGGAATGGGTTTCAAATTCCCATGGAACTTTGAACTGAGACCCAGATGGATCGATAGAGCTCCGAATACTGATTATAACTAAGAAAACCAGAAATGCTAAATAGCATACTGAAGCGAGTTACGAGGAGTTAAAGTTTGCTTGTGATGCTTCACTGTTGAGGCACTTTGTCATCAGCACGCCCGTTGCCAAGCTAGCAGAGGCCAGCGTGGCTCAACGATAGTGTTCCGGAAATGCAGGATAGGGGACGATGGTTTGCACCCCACCGGTAAAGACTTTTCCTCATTTTGTGCTTCATTGTCTACAAGTTTACCTGAAGAACGAACACTACGTTCGAAAGCCCAAAGCGCGCGAGCAAGTCCTTCTCGTGCAAAACCAGTGAGATTTTCGTGTTACCGTGTTAGGGAGTCAAATTACCCCAAGAGACAAGTTTTTAGCCAATACGAGAATTTGACCAAATTTCGGGAAAATTTACGGGCAATTGAGTGGCAGCACAATGAACAAAGGAGAAGTCGTTGACCCTTGCCTACAAACGAAAGACAATATGCAAAAAATCTGCACTGGTCGGGTGCAAACCCTCGTCCCCTATCCTGCAGATCCGGAACACTATCACTGAGCCACGGTGGCTGCTGCTAGATTAGCAACGGCCGTGCTGATGACAAAGTGCCTCACCAGTGAGGCATCACAAGCAAACACTGACCCCTCGTAACTCGTTTCAGAATGCCATTTAGCAATTTTGGTTTTCACAGTTATACTCAGTATTCGGAGCTCTATCGATCCGTCTGGGTCTCAATTCTAAGTTCCATGGGAAGTTGAAACTCTTTCCTAGTAAGACCGCTGTCAGGCCTTGATTTCACGGTGTCGCGGTTCCGCACGCGAAGTGGTGGAATTGCAAAATGTTGAGGTCGCAGAATCGTGTGAGACACTGCAAAATGGCGAAGTATGACGGCGACTTGAGGATTCATAGACTAAAATGGATAGTAATCACTCACCAGTATAGGGATCAACCGCAAACGACTTTTCATTATCCGGCGTGAATAGACTGTACGTGACATTGGAGGAAGTCGGTGACTGAGCCGAGATGACTGCAAACGGATAGCCAGGCTGTGGCCAGGAATCAGGGAATATCTGTAATTATCAGTCAAAGTCGTGCTCTGTTGCTCTATTGGCGTGTTCACTCGTTTGTTTTTAACGTATTCCTAATCACTCTACTAGTGACCACACTGTTTCTGTCAGGACTCTGTAAGGATGTAGGAGTAGCAACGAGGGCACAATGGTGTCACCAAAAGTGAAAAATTGTAATTTTGGAAAATCCACTTGAATAAAACAAAATCATTCAATACCTGCACTCTGTATGATGTTTGATCGAATTCAGGTCCAGAATCTTCAGAGGGTTCACTGAATTCCATTTCATAGACAATGTCTGTCACAGGAAACGGAGCTCCCGAATCAATGAAGTTCAAAGTTTGACCCTGCAAAATTCCAAATTAAGCTCGGGAATAGCATTCATATACACGAGCAACATGCAACTCAGGGAACTGCGAGTTTAATGGGGTCGTGGTTTATGATAAGCTATGCAGGAATGACCAATAGGCCGGGTTTGACGCTTCAGAAAGGCCGACACTTTTTTGGAAGCTTGCAAGTGGACGCAGCTTAACTGATAATGTTTTTCGATTCTGTTCCTGTTTGATTCTTTTTGTAGTCACTGACATCTTCTTCCAACGGAAGAATTCAGCATCTGCTAAAGCTAACAAAAATTTAAAAAATGAAATAAATAATCCACAAAGTCTACGCAATAGTAGTCCGATAGTTTACAAAGCTGACAACAACAGCGACAATAGCTTCACCTCGTTATCTGTCTCGATCCATGTAACTGGATTAACGACACGCATTCGCGCACCACGCTGGTCGAGGACACGCGTTAATCGATAATTTGCTGGCAGTGGCGGCAATTTGAATGCTCCCCAAAGCGCTCCACTGAAGCCAGGTGTTGCTCTGGAACCACTTTGTTTCATCAAAAATAAAATGGCCCAACCTGATGAATGAAGAAAGAACGAGAAACTCACGAACTACGAAATGACGCCAGTAGTGCTGCTTTTCTGGGTTCGTCGGTTGTTTTTCGATGACTCTGAAATTCAGAATTGAATGGTACCCATCACGTGACTTACCATATATATTTTACGCTTCAACAATATCAAAATTTTCACACAGATCAATTTTTTTCTTGCGGATGTGAGCGGGTACCACGTGGTTATGAAAAATTGCTAGCTATCTTCTGAGAAGGCACCGCAATACGCTTGGGAAGGACGCACGGTACCACCACCGACTAGAGGAAATGAGCAATCATCGTTGTTAAACGGCATCCGTCCACCACTCCCAACAATTTCCAGCAGGAACGTCTGCCAAACGAGTACATAGACCACCCTTGCCGAATAATAGCCGAAGTCGATAACATTAAAATCGTCTACTTTGTGGTTGCCTGATGCCAATACCAGGACATTGACCAACGAAACCGTCATTTCTCATAACAGTATCAGTCAACAGCCCCACCAGTGCTATAACGAGTACCAAGAACTACTGTCAAAATATTATATAGACGATGAAACACGTTGGAATGGGCTGCCGCCATCATCATTCTCAAACGCTACCACGTAACACGCTACCACTTAACGCAAAAAGCAGATGCCAGACTTTCGTTACACCCACATCTCAGGAGCTTGAGAAGTTTGCTACGAGGGACGGGATAACCTATATACGAAACCAACATGGGCTACTACTTCACTGGTGAGCAAGCGGAAGCTATAGACCGCCATATAAAACTCATTGGCTGTTATCGCCTATTGGGCCCTATCATATCGCGATGCGTTGCAAGTTTCTTTGACTTCGTGAGCGCCATCTCGGGAACTGTTCCGTAAAATGTCCGGCGCTGTCAGCGCCATGACGACTCGTGGTGGCGCTGCACAAAAGGTCAATCCGACAATCATCTAAAGATGATGCAGATTTCGTGTAACGTGTTATGTGGGCCTAGATTATGAATTGCAGGGAGTAATCCCAGCTAAATCAAAGGTGGCGAAGAAGACTCTTTCGCCTCGTGGTAAACAAAAGGCAATCTAAATCTGATGTGCTTTAAAATGCTTTGCTCATGCTTCGCAGATTTCTGACTTCGCTGTCTGATACATATTTTTCGAGCTCTCTGGTAGACATCTGCAGTGACTGACTGGAACTGATCTGCTATCGATGTAATGTTCAAATAATGAAGATTTAGTCATGGGCAACTCTATATTACACGCCAACGTGGTTATCATGTGGTTACATAGTCTGTGAAAGTCGCCAATCTGACCTCCTTGTAGTGAACGTAATCCTGTGAAGTTGAAACCGTTCTGCACCACCTAATTCCAGTTGGAACGTTATTTTAATTCCAACAAAATGAGTATCTCTTTACCGCCACTCCAAATTTTCGTACTCACGACTAGAATCCGTCAACACATTACCTATGCATCATATTTCTAGAAAGGAGTTTCCTTACCGCAACATACTCAAGCGGTATGATGTTAATAATGCTACCAACATCTGGACGATAGAAAAATACCGGTTCAGGATCGGTTATAGACGAGACGATGAAAAAGCCTGTAAAAGATGTCGTACATATCGTGTGTTGATAGTTTCATTCAGGATAATCCACCTTTTTCAGACACGGCTGCCCTTATAGCATAGATATGTTGGTCTTCCACCGGCATCAGAACCCCTTCAATGGTGACGACCGCCGACATGTCCACTATCTTTGCCTGAAATCATCAGTAATTACATCGGAACGTTTAGCGACAATCTGACGAGTAGAATTACCGTCTCTCCGGGGGTGGTAATGTGATAAGTGAGACGTTTTGACGTGCCAGAGGCGATGTTGCCCACTGTTGGTGATATGGAGTTACCTGAAGAGGAAGAACTCAGTAACAAAAGCAATATTATCATAAGCACTGCTACTGATTCGGTCATGACAGAGAAGACAAAGCATATGACAACGTTCGACCGGCAAAGTGGCTTGACTGCTGAAAAATGTGAAGGGGGATGAGTAGCGTTGCAGCGGCAAAGGAACGAAACAGAACTGCCGAAAAATAGATAGACGGAACCAATCCCGCATGAGCTCGCGCAGTGGCACTCTAAATAGGTGAAGTCACGCCAGGGCACATCGTCCAGGCCTTTGGAGTCTGGCCAATCAAAAGAAGCCAGCAAGGCTCCGGGTGCCTGAATGGGGTGTTATGGCACCCTTCATTGCGCCCTTGATTCTCGTCGCAGACGAGTTTCCACACTTCGACATACCGACTCGAATCAATCATTGCGCCATCCCTCCACCAATACTGGGTCATGGCTGAGGCTTGGGTACACGTCAGACGTACTGGTCGAAACCTGAGATTATCAGTTGAAGGGTTTCACCTCATAGCCTCGTTAGTGCAGCAGAATATTGTTATTAACTACAAATCAGCCTTTAGCATACCCCATGGATAACCTACCAATGATGTGCACTTCCTTACCCATATAGCATCTGCGGGTGTCAACACACTATTGTCAGCGTCGAGCGCGGAAGGAATCTTGTGACAATGACTTCTTAACTGCTTTCAACAGTTCTTCTCAGTCACAACTATTTACGTTCACTCACAAAACACTAACGAAGTACGTTTATGTTTAAAAGTTTGGCGAATTTAACTGCGCAGTAACTTCCAAAACGTACCTATTTGCTTTCCATCAAGCTCCATGCGAACAATATCAAAAGGAGCTGCCTGCGAAGTCGTTACTATATCAAAATAAGCTTGAGCAAATTGTACGTCTGTGAGCGGTGAGTACCTAGAAAGTAATTGTACAGTTTATCCATATTACCGATGCTTATTGAAGGTCCTTAAAAGAGATTACTTATTGAGAAAAAAAAGGCCTAGAAGTGCAGTTCGTAGTGTGGACTCAAAGTAAATAACCTATAGAGGTTCGCCTCATTTCATTTCGAACTGCAGTTTCTGTATCACAATTAACGCCCCTGCAATATGACTCTCTCTCTTTACTACTTATATGTAAATGTGTCACTGACCCAATGTTCATTACAGCGGTCATGGCGGAAAACGGCTTCTTGGACGACGCGGTGACATCGCCGTTGATAAAGTGCAGAAGCTGAAATCGTTGTATGAGTTCGTCGATATACCCCTCCCACAACATTTGCGAGATTTGATGAAAATTTTTGATCCAAAGTACCCTCGACTATGTTTATTGAAGGACTTTTGTTAATACTAAAAATTGCAAGCAGTGACCACCCTCCTTGAGACCATCGCTGTGGCTTCATGAGTTACAGACCTTTGCAATAACATCACTAGGGTTCACTGTTTTGTTCCTAACGAGTTGACCGCAGCACCCAAAATGATATTTAAAAATACCACGAGAAGTAATTTGTTCTATTGCTGAGTGCGATCGTAAAGTTCTCACAATACGTAGTGCCAAAGTAGAAATCATTATAGGAAACGGGTTAAATCCTGAATATGGGATTTTCATCGCAGGCGTGCTTTTGCGCCGCTGCGTCTCCTCGTACATCGCCTATTTATTTGCCGAACACATATCCTTACTCCTGTATGCTTCATGTGCCTTGAAGCATCCCTGGAGTCGGTAGCAAGTTCACTGATTTCCGAAGTTATGAACCAAGAAAGCGGGTGTAATACCCAGTGAAGGGATAAAATGGCGATTGTGGTGACAATCAGGTAAAGAAGAAAACGAGCTTTCTCCTCATTCCCCAGTCTGCAGTCGAAGAACGCTCCCACATAGAGAGATTGCAACTCCGCACTGCAATAACTTATTGTAGTTAACTCACACGAAGTCTTCGCCTTGGCCGAATTTCCATCAGTGACGATTTGAGACGCTGCTTCGAAGGCACACCATCTTTATGGAAGCCGAGCACAATGACGGCCTTAACATAAATCCTTCAATCGGTGAACCTTATTAACGTCAGGGGGCAAAGCACTGAAACTGGTTGACAAGAAACCTGATAGAACGCAGTTGATGTGAGGCTGTTTTCGGCGATGATCTTACGTGTCCAGTGTACCTCAAACGAGGATCGTGGAGCTAGTACACCCTGAAGACAAAAAATCAATGAAAACTGTGTGGCGCCACTGCATCTCTACTATATACGCCACGTATCTGAATTTTACTAAAAATCGCGGAGACACTTGACTCGATGACGGGCGTGGTCAGCTATTCAATGCTCCCAAACGGGATATATCTCCTTCCACCTGATACGGCATAAATACGTCTTGAATATTATAACTAACAAATCCGTTCATGGTGTTGATGCCGGCTGACCATGATGGACCCACGCCAAAGTCAATCCTCGGTGCAAACATGTCGTTGCGAACGAATTCGATCGATAGATCAATATTTGTTAGAGTGGAATCCTGAAAACCTCTTTCTCAGCTTTGTCAAGTAAGAGTATTTGATATTAATTATTTGATAGTTACGCAGGGATGAGGTGATCGCCGTTGACAAATATCTTTCGATATGCGTCGTCATTTGTATCCTGCATGAACCAGGCGATATAGTACAGCGCTTCACCTCGTAGGTGAACTGGACAGAAGATTTCGGAGGATGGAAGTCTCAGAAAGCCTGATCAAGTTTTGGGTGCGGTGTGCGACAGGATGATCGAATTGGGTCACCGTGCATTACAAGTTCCCCCTTTCTCCGTTGCAAAAAGGTGGTTCGCGCAGAGGCATAGCTGCTGCCTCCTTTCGTGACCTGACCTAATTCGTGTTTTCTGTTCTGATTTCAGCCCTGGACCTTCCTCGTAGCGAAATATTTCAGTCAAAGTTACAAAGTTACATAGTAGCCATCATGGCATAAGGCGGAGGCGAAACGAACCACAAACTCAATTAAATATTGTCTTTGTCAACAACTTTTTTCATTTTTCTCTTTTTGTAAGATGATGTCGATCCTTGCTCAGGTCAGGTACACTTTCGTCACTGATGAGGGTCAGTTGCCTAAGCATTCGCTGCGAGACAGAAACACTCACTGTTCCGATTCGTACACGGCTTCTTCCATATCAGGATCCTCGCCATTGCCGTTTTGGCAAGTCTTGTGCAGCTGTTTACAGTTCGGCCTGTTTACCTTAGTAAATGGTCGGTGCTCCCTGCACCAGACTGCCTCCAATCATTCTGTTGCCGTCTGTGCGTGTTCCGAGTCCTAGCCTATGTGCCTGCGCCAGACCTGTCGACCTCGTTCGCCTTCTATCAGCGCACTTGTTTTCCCTAGGCAATGTTTAATACGCACCCTGTCTTCTCGACGCAGTCGTGGATCGTTCGAGGATATGGAACAGTGGAAGCTAAACGCTCGGTCTCTGCCGACGTGTGACCGTACGTGTTGATCGCCTATGGATAATGCTGTCGGGTTCGAAGAGAGGGCTGGCGGCGCTTGACGACTCGTAGTGAGGCGAAGAACCATCCAGTGGGTTTGTTGTTTATAAGTTTTCCTCATTCTTTGTGGTTTGGCATAAAGGCCATTTTACATCCATTCCTCCGCCTTCTTGTGGTTATCGCCTCTGCGTATTTAGTTTACGATGCTAATGTGGTCCAACATTAATGCACACTTGCAAACATGATGATTTATTGAATAATTGATTTCCACTTGGCACTAACAATTTCAAGAGCCTGTCTAAGTCATGTCGAGGGCGATGTGTTCAGCACGGCAGTGCAGTGGTGCAAGAGCTGTGACTGAGCATTCCGGAGGTTCACTCACCCATGGCGTATCACCACCACGAACAGCTAGAGGTAAGAGCGGTCTTCTCACGTGGCAGGTAGTCTTGATGCGCAACCCTTAGCTCATCTCGGACATCACGGCGGCAGCAGCACGTCACCCCTCTCTAATGCCACTTTTTTGCCCGTGGTGTGCCGCCCGTAACCACACAGACTTTTGAGACGCAGTGGAGGCTTTGCTTACGGATTTTGTTCCAAGTTTCCCCACGTTCCCCTCCTCCTTGGAGGACGTTGCGACAGAACTCGCTTAGCTGCCACATGTGTACTCCTCATGAAATCAAATTTTACCTGTAGGTTCTTAATGTAGACGTCGATAGTAACACTGGAATCCTCGTATATCACGAGTGGATCGATCAAAACAGCTGCTTTCATACAATCCTGTAATGGATGACCATTTTGCATGGTTCTGTAATTCAAGGAATTTCCATCCAGGCGCACCTCGTCTCGACTATCATTTGTGGTGAGTATCTGGGTGATGTATTCCTGGAGCAGACTGAATGGATCGCTGGCACCATTCTGAAAATCTCATTGTACTTGGATAATTAGGTATATACCACCGGATGTCTTAGATATGAGGAAGCGCTGTACCTGTCTTGTAAGAGACTGCAGCCGATCCGCTGTCACTACCAACTGTTTAGCGTCGGCATACGGTATGCCTTCGGTTTCAGTAGATGATTCCATTCGACCTGATGTCCATTCGCTAACCGTGAAGTTCCACAGATTCACCAACTCCTCGTCTGTAACTAGTGGAAAGTAGTCATAATGGTGGAGCACAGTCGCCTTGTGTGATGACCTGATTCAAATGCCTTGGTGAACACCCCATTTCCCAGGAGGAAAAGCGAAAAGAGTCGCTCGCAGAAGAGAAATGGTAACGGTTAAATGTCAACATTTTGCTTGGAGGCACACGTCGCGCATTGTGAAAGCTATCGCGCTCACTACATAGAGCAGAGATCCCGAACTAACCAGTGAAGAAAGAAGGGTTTAAATCTCCTTGAGGCAGGGTCGGATATTTGTCAGAGTAGGGTTACGCCGGGACCTCATACAGACCCGCGAGCAAAGAACCTGAAGTGTTCAGCTCTTGGTGAAACGGCGCCCTCCTAAAGCAACAGGAACATCCTAGTGAGGCTATTCTTGCAACTAAAAAATATACGATCATTTCTAGTACCCGCCCTAGTCCCCGGGAGGCTGGTCCTGTTCAGTCCGGTAGCGGTATCAGCACAGAGCCGAAGGCGAAGAGATCTCAGGTCCGTAGGCAACCAAAGGAGATGGAGTAGAGCGAGTCAACTCATTGCCTGTACTTACAACGGTCGTAGCATCAGCTGGGCTGCTCACCTTTCTACACGGATTGACGAAGCTCTATGGATCAAAATCATGCGACAGGCCTGAGCGAAAGAAGAGCCCTTATCATACACGTGGTGAGGAGTGACACTGTTTCTGGGAGCCCGAAAGAGTAACTCAACCTAAGGAGAAGTTGGATTCATCGTTTCACCTGAATTCTCTAATCACGTGCGAAGTGTGATATTCCATAGCTACCGCCTTGCCGAATTACTCGTTCGTCTCTCGAGAGATATCGACTTACAATGGTTAAAGTGTACGTCCCCTCTAGCAGATAGCGATGGAGAGGAACACGACAACTTACGAATAGCTCGAAGATCAAAGGTTACGTGGTCACATTATAGTGAACAGCAACCTTAGCTGGACAGAGAGTAGCGAAATTCTGCAGTCTGTATCATTCTACCATGGCAACAGTCAATATCTCTTTCAAAGGAGGGTGGACCCACATCACCCCGAATAGACAGCTCTGTCATGAATTAGACCACATTATGCAATCGAAGAATCGTGACAGACCTATCAGTTGTATCCTTGTTCGATACGGGGAGAGACCACCGGCTACTTCGAGAGCGAATCCGCTTCGATTGTAACCAAGCACGTCTAATCCGCACACGTTCTAAAATGTAACGCCCTACCGTGCTGGATACAGCCGCTGCTGTAAGGCTTGCAAGTGTGGAGGAGAGCATAATGAGCGGATTAGATCATTTTACTAGATTGGTCTCTGAATTGCTGACAATGACCTTTTCGAGGGAATGAGCAGTCAGTACGGATGGTTAAGTTGGTGGGAGATTCATGTTTTAGGATGAGGGAGAAAAAGTGGGGGTGGGGAGAGATTACCGAAGCGCGAAAATATGCCGTACCAAACCAGAAGGAAGATTTACTTGACCATTCAAAATCTAGAAAAGAATCATTAAGAATCCTCCGCTTCAGAGCAGAATGGCGTCCCAATCTTTATTTCCACCACCTCGTCTACTTCCGCCCTTTTTCCAATTCTGGTATTCTTTGATATGTTAGCTTTATGGCAGTTGAGTTATGCAACAAATAATTTAAATCTGAAGAAGGCATTAAGGCCCAAAGTCATCGATAAGTATAAGAGGTACAAGAGCTTCACAAGCATTCACATAAACAATGTCGAATGAAGCTCGAAGATGACAAGCATTCTTTAAACTTCGGATCTCTAGACTGATCCTTTAGTGAGTCCCTCACTAGGCTAAACTTACACAAACCTCCTATTTCATCAGCTTCTGCAGTTGAAATTCCTAGTCCGTACTCAGAATTGTCAGCTATGGATCGCAGGAATGTGTCGACGATTTCTCCTGTCATGCGCTTCGTCATACTCGGAGGAAACATTTTCTGAAATGCCCACCTAGCTCAATCATTGATACTTTGAAGTTCCCAAAAAATTGTGATGAATTCCCATGGGCTTCGGTGCATTCATAGCTAATCCATCAAATCATTTCAAAAGCTTCAGGTTCACTCAAGAAAAGCAAAAATACAAATAACGTGTCCTTCTGAAATTGAAGGACACCTTCAAAGAAATACTGAAGTGTCCAAAAAATGGAATTGAACAGACCTTACAGTTTATATCGAGTCATCCCTTTCAAAAGTGCACGAGGCTCTTATTCGAATTAAAAAAAAACGTAGGTAAGAAAAAATGCTGATACTTTGGAGCTCGGTGGAGTGAGCTCCACAGCAGACAGTGATCCACTCATATAATCTAAAAAGCATTTGGAAACCAGGCACCAAACTTCAAAAAGACCGATAAAATGGCACTGGTGTCTTTTTTGGATCGATTATCTGTTGTAGCACTTGCCGCTGAGCTGTGCCTTCGCCTGATCGTAACGGCTGAACTCCCATGGCTGGAAGTCTGGAGTGACTGAGTGACAGTGACTGAATTCAAGTCTGTATACATTTTTAAACGAACTGTCGAACAATATGGGCCACATGGAGTTTGCCGCTGATGATCATGGGTGATGAGTAACTTTCTGTAGTTGTGTATTGTCATCCATTTGTTGATGTGATGATACGCTGAAGAAGTGACAGTCGTTCACACTGGACAGAGTCGCTAAAAGGTCTCTTCTCGACAATCCGTTACAATGATGAGAACTATCTTGGATCGACTTAGCTGCTCATATGCCTGCGCAGGTGTTCGTCATCGGCATCGTTCCGAAGCCGACACTCCTGCTTTTTGGGTCAGGTGTACTTGTTCACCCTCTTTTCAATAGCTAATGACCGTTTAACTGCCCAAAGTGACGTCAGATGCAGAGTACAGGCGTCACTTCGATCATGAACTAGTGCTTCTTAGTGCTTCTGTAAGGAAATGAGGCACTCTGATACACGTCTTGTGGAACATCTTTGAGTTCTTGGGCACAACTCGCTTGACGACTGGATGAGAAGCGTCGCCTTTGCGGAAAGGCACGGCAATGGTCCAGCCTGTGAGCTCCATCTCTTAGGGTTTGATTTCATCCACCCACGTTTCAGACGCAGGATGGAGATCATGGGTGTTACCCAGCCCCACCACCCAACTGTTCTCTACGCTCGCTTCGAATTTGAACGAAGAGGTTTCGCAATAAGGCGTCATATTTTGACATCCGCCAGTGAAAAACCTTTTGAATTTCTTAATATTCATTTGCAGCCATATCGGCCAAATTGGGCAGTGTAATAACTAATTTACCAGCTTCAAATCAGAACCAAAGCGTAGGCTTCAGCCCGCTTATTTTTCCTAGCAGCCCTGTAGATGTTTGTGCACGTTTGAAAGGGATAACTTAATAGGTGAAAATGTGGCTTCTATTGAAAATGCTGTTCTGTCAGTGACAATCACTGGTCACTCGGTTTAGATTCGTTCAAACCTGCTAACCATAACTATAATGGCTGACCACCAAGCTATGGCTTGAAGAACCTACCTGAAGCCTCTGGATAAATTCCGAATACAATGTGGCCATTCGTATGCTCTGCATATTCAACGCAGTGAGGATCGGCTCCATTTGGCCGGAGATCTGATTTTGCATTGGGTAGATCTAAAATTCATTGAGGCAGCCTTGGAATAAACAGGTTTTGTAATACTCATGCCGTTATTCTTGCCTCTCTGAGATTCCAATGGCTCTTGGAAAACTGAATAGATCACCCAGTTAAACGATTGGTAAATAACTAGTTGGTTGTTAAATCAGATCATAAGTTAATGAAAGGCTATTCAAAAACTTCGATCGGCCCTGTATTACTTTCCCTTGTAGGCCTTCGTTTTGCGCCGGCCACTGACGATTCAGCTTTCTTCTTTTATCCTAGCGTGTTGCGTTTGCTGTGAATCTATGCCTAATCGCTCAGGGACCCTTGTTTTCCCGTTCCTCCTTTTCCCCAACAAAATATGTTTCTCAGGTCCTGGCGCACTTTCTGAAAACGATTCTTCCATCGTATGGGGGTGCCTGCACCTTACGTCCATTTTTGCTAAACGGCCCTATGAGTGCCAAAAAAGAGTGAAGAAAATTTTTTTTATAAAAGGCCTCTTTCCCAGTGTTGGCTTAATTGACATATTTTTGGGACCGTGCGCGGAACGTCCATGATTCTGCAACTTCTCTCATGACCACTACATTGAATACAGCACTCAAAAAACGCGAAAAAGTTTTCCTTTTTGTGATGGGCGCAGAAACCGATAATCCGAAGGAACAACGACGCGTTTGAATTCCCGCCGAACAAGGCCTCGAGAGTCCACGGCAAGGAGCAGCGCAGTCCAGTGTAGCGTACCCGATGTTGATTTGGATCACTTTTTGGTCTCCGATCACGTTACCGTCCTCGATTTGCTTCACATCCCCCATCCCTCACCCACGGCACTCTCATGGAGTGAATTTGATGGGATGTCTGACGGATTACGATTTTCCTCGGAAACTTTGCATGTGTGCCTACCTGAACAATTATAGCATCCTATATGAATGAAAGAAAACTCAAATTTCCACGGACGATTCATTAATTTTCACAAAAGTTTGTAATTGGTGGAGTAGTTCGTTTAGCACGCGCGCGAAACCTAATCGTAATAATGGGTAGTCGAAAAAGTTTTTTTCGTATTTTTAAATACGCGCTTTTTCCTCCAAACTGCTTTCCAGCAATCTCTTCTGTACATACACATGTAGTACAAGTCCACACGCATCTATAGGTATTATTGTCTTCCATCTCCCGATTAACCCTTTACGGCAAAATAAACATATCAACGCTCAACCTCATTTTCAATACAAAAATTATAAAAAAATTCTTTTGAATGGCGTTAGACAGGGAAAGGAAAAGGTGATAATCCGATGAAACAATTTCAGGGCTATAAGGTGGATGGGGCAGCAATATTTATCCATGCTCGAGAATTTTTTGGCGAGTCACTTTTTCAATATGTGGAAAGACTTGCCAAAAAATTGCCTCGCCAAAAAAATCTCGAGCTTGAATGGGAAGTGCTGCCGCATCCATCTTATAGCTCTGATCTTGCTCCATAGGACTACCATCTTTTCTTTTCCCTATCTAACGTCATTCAAAGAAAAATTTTTGTATTGAAAATGAGATTGACCTTTGATATGTTTATTTTGCCGAAAAAGGTTATCCGGGAGATGGAAAACAATTATACCTATAGATGCGTGTGGACTTGTACTACATGTGTATGTACAGAAGAGATTGCTGGAAAGCGGTTTGGAGGGAAAAAAGCGCGTATCTGAAAATACAAAAAAAACTTTTTCGACTTTCCAATGTAATTGTGCTCACATGGTAGATAACATCAGTCGGTCCATTTCCATCACTGGCTCTTTTTCTTCTATGCAGTATGGGACATTCGCTTTCCAACGAAGAGATACACCTGCAATAAAACAACGCGAGCCATTAATCAGACAACTTTTGGGATAGGTGACCAGTTGATTAGGGACGCCGCATTTCCTTTCAAATAGGTGGGCTGAAATCCTTCCCTTGCATCGAGGGTCATTATGAGGGATTAAGAAATGCTTTAGCTTCTCATTCCCTTGTAATTCACTTGCGATCGTTCTGGAGCACCTCGAAAGATTCTCGTAGGAGGAATTTCATTTCAATCTTTCCCACCTCGCCCCCACCCCCTCCACTCACCCCACTCCTTCTTCGACAGCTGTACGCGAACTGCGCTATCATCCACAATCAGTGAACGCGCGATCAAATTTACATTTGGGAAATGAGCAGCTCTATCCGTCCTATTCGGGGATCAGAGCGGGTTCTTTTAGAGACAAATAGGTAATATATATCGAAAACTTTAATGATTGACTTGACCAACTTCAAACATAGTACTTACCGCATAGCTTCGTCGAGTTCTGTTAAATTGACGTGCACTGTTTGACAATCAGTCACCAGAAGAAAAAACGTACTCAGCACTTCTAAAGAAACCTGAAAGCAAAAAGGATGGAAGTGATAGCTCCGGAACAAGCAGTTCCATCGTGTTCCATTCGTTCGAAGGAAAACAAATCACATACTGCATTCTTCATGGTAATGCCCGACCCCCACTGCGAAAGAACCCAGGAAAGATGGAAAATCCTCTTACAGCAACCGATTACCGTTTATAGTGCTTTCTAGCTCACTTTCTCGAGCAGGATGATGAGCGAACCAAGATTTTGTCAAAGTTGATATCCTATCTCTAACCTCTCAACACTCAATGAAGCCTTACAGCAAATGCGCCAAGTAACATCCTCACGTTGACGTGTTACTATTGATAATGGTAATGCATTTTGTGTCATGCGGATGAGAAAAATGAAAAGAACAAAATCGAAAACACCAAAAAAGTGCCTAGAATTTACGGACCAAGCAAAATCGATCAGAACCTGTCTAAGAATAATGTAAAGGCAAAAAGCGAATAAAGTACATGAAGGAATCATCTACGGGAATTTGCGTTTTCTTGTTTCCATACAGTTGTTTTGATTTGTTCACTACTTGCCACACCCAATGCTTCACGTGAAAATAATCAAAATCCGAAAGAGGTAGTGTGCCGTCAAATCTCGTCCGCGTCGGTATCGCGGGCGGGGCCAGAGCGAGGAAGCAGAGCGGCAGCGGTTCAATCCCTTTGAGGTCAATGACTTTCTTTCCGTCCTATATCGGCTGAGTAGGTGACCGCTGCTGTTCCGCGTTCCAGATTTCGTGACCCCGCCCACGTTACCCGCGTGGACAGGCGAGGCTTTGAGGCGATGTATTCCATCAGGATTTCAATCTTTCTTTTGAGCTTTGCATGTGGCCCTGATGAACAAATGCTACACAACTGTAGGGGAAAATCAAAAAAAGCTGTGGAAGATTCTTCTCATTAACTTTCATTCTGACCAATTTACCGTATCATCAGCAATTCGCTTCCAGGCCGATCCACATGCTGTCGCTGACTTGTACTTTCGTCTACAGTTTGCTCGAGCACCTTGAGAGCAGTCACAAGTCACTTTCGTATACATCGCCAACGGACGTGGTCGACTCGTTTCTGAACATCGATACTGCAGAAACAGTAAAATTATTCGACCGCCATTATTGTCTTCTCGCCATGTGCACAACACCTCAAGGAGTACCCACCATCGCAAACTCGCCACCGATTCGGTGCGGGAGCATTTGTGGTTTCAACGATGAAATCTGTCGTCATCCGCTGAAGCTCACTCGAGCCATCAGCGAGAAAAAGGTATGGCAGTGGAATGACGTACGCATCACAGCGCTCCGACGTTTCCAACGACTGCTCCCACTCAACAGCAATCCAAAACGAAGAGTTCACTTCAACCGAGCGAGTAGATGGCCTCTGAAAAGGGCACTGATGAAAATGTTCTATGAGGTCTGAAGAGGAAATGTCTTCATGGGCTCGCTACACTTTTTATCACCTTTTATCAGATCATCTAATGGCCTTGAATACGGTCGCTCGCCTTTGCCTTACACTTGATCGTGAAACTCACGCTCTCTTTCATAGTTGCGGTATCGGCGCAGGCACTGTTGCGACACGCTCTATTTATGACGCACGACCGAATCATACCACAGTAGGGTAAACGTGGGGCGAGCTCGCGGAGCCTGTGCCGAGATTAGAATCGTGGCAAGAATCTCGACATAGAGCCAGAATACAACAAGATTCGCGCGGGCTTCGATAACGAATAGAGCGTTTCGCAACCGTGCCGGCGTCGATTGCCGCCGCCAACGCTGGCGCTACGAAAGATGAAAAAGGCCTTAGAGCTACCCGTGGTTTGCTGGAAGGAGGGGCTGAAAGACACACATCTCGATAACCAGATCAGTCGACTCACCTCCTTGGACAGCTATTTCTTATGCAACTTTTCGCTCCGCCACGGTGCGCTACCACGGTGTTACACCCGCTTGAACCCACTCGGACACAACCTATTTTGCTCAAATGACCAATAAGGGCTCAAATGGGTGGCGTCGGAATTCGAGCACGTGTAGTGCCGTGATGGCGGCGCGAAAAGGTGCAGCCTAGATGGTTGTCTAAGAAACTACTGCCCTAAGAAGGTAAGTCGACTATCTGGTTATCGTGGAATGTGCCCTTAAATGGAACAATGGTGGAACAGCGCTGGAGAGTTTTCGTCACGGCTTACGTGCGACATGCAAGGGAGGAGACGAAACGTGTCCAACGCTCTCCTAGCAGCGGCAACCCAACTGAGCCTCTCTATCCAGCACACGTGGAATGCTTCTTTTGTTTTAGCCTTCTATTCAAATGCTAATCCTTCAGCACATATCATAGCTTTTCCCACTAGAAAGGCTTGTCAGAGCTAAGGCTAGTCAGAGCTAGCTATACGATGAATCAGAGAAACGAGAACTACTCCACTGTAGGGGAGAAGCTTTTATGAAACTTATCTCACCATAGTAAAATATTCATTTTTTACAGAATCCATCGAGAGCAAGCCGGCAGTAGAACCTGTGACCGTGGCAAGAATCCGAGTGAGTGATCGATTAACCGATGGAGGCTGGAGTTCGATGTAAGGAGTGCGTATCTGAAATAAACTGAACATCCAACCGCGGTGACTAGTGAGAAAAAATTTCACACTAAGGCATAACTAAAGATAAGAATTTATGAGGCAATTCTGGTACACTATTTTGCATAAAATTTCACGTGAATAGCGCCTTGAAATTATACACAAAATCCACTGGAAAGCGTGTATGGCGATCATTTACTCGATCCTTGTGAGAAAGGTGAATATGCCACAGTGTGGCAATGGAGAAGAAATGGCATGTAACTTCTCTACTCGTCGGTTACGAAGATCTCCTTCACTATAAAAAATCGAAGTCGATCGGAGATCCATTTCCTCAACAGTTCATCCACTCAGGTAATGTGGTAATGTGGGCGGGCCGGCGAGGGTTGTGTGGCAGTGCGGCGGCGGTCACTACCTCTGTGCGGTCACTAATGCAGCCCCACCCGCATTACCCGTGTGGGCGAGATTTTGAGAAAATGTATCTCCAATGGATTTCGCGTGAAACTTTGCATGTGGCCCGTAGTGAACAAATACAGTATAACTGTATGGGAATAAGAAAACTCAGATCTCCGTGTTGAGCGCACCTTTCATTTAAAACTCGTCAAATACTATTGCCTATGAACCTCGTTCATTTTCAGTAAATTCACATCTCCGCAGTTGAGCCAAAAAAAAACTTTCGCATTCATTGCCATCTGTTCTATCACACTCACAATAAGTAAATATGTTAGTTTTTCAAGAATCAGAAAAAAAGTATAGTGATCAAAAAGTTGCGGCTCCGAATTGCTACAAAACTGGTAGAATAGTATGTTTCGAGTGAAGGAGAAAGTTACCAAGTTCGTAGCCTTTACATCCATTGCAGTCACTCCTCCTTCACCAATCGTCAGAAGTGAGCGTGGATCGACTGCCTCCATAGCCACACAAAAGGACGTATTTGCTGGGCTGATCTAAACGAAGAAAAGGAACTCAGGAAAAAATTCATATACAGAGGAAATATGATTGGCTCAAAACTCACATATGCTACTTCGGAGACAGTACGATGATTTGGCGCCTTCGCAGTGATCTGATAAAATCCTTCGACAAGCGGGAACTTCGCAAAATCTTCTGAAGCCCAACAAACTGACTCAGATATTCGAATACAACCATAAGGCAGACTTACTGTTGAGCGGTAAATTGCTCTTGACGATGTCAACGCCAAGAGCTGTGTTCGACACGCTGAGCACGGCTGTCTCTTGAGTAGTGCCAACGTAGCCATAGGAATCCTTCACACAGATGCTCACGTCAAATTTCTTCGTAGGAGTGATGAAATAGAGCGGGACCCGAACGACTATCTGAAGGAAATGAATCGATAATTGATCGAAGTAAGCTTTTATAAATGTAGGGAGTACTGTTTCAGGCTTTTAATAAGGCTGTACTGTAAGCCTTTGTAGCAGTATAAAGGTCATTGTGGTAATAGTTAAACGACGTATGTCATCGGCAATGTCATAATCTTGCTTCGATGACACGTTAAGGTGAGTGGACGTGGGGGGAGGGGGGGGGGGGTGCCAACTTTAGGTTCATTTCAGGTGAACAGAAAAATTTAAGAGATGATATTGACCTTATGGGCGGAGGTAGTGTAGTGGCGGCTGTTGTACACTCCCACTCTCATGGCGCGGGAATCAAATCCCACAAACGCCCGCCCAGACCAACCAAGCCTTCTAACCCTCCGGGTTGGGTTAATTGATACCAGACTCGTCTAGGAGGAGAAGATCACTATTGGTATATCGGCTGACCCTCGTAAATCATTGTATAAGCCAAAATGCATTCTGAATGGAACTCTAATGCGTGGCGCACCCTACAGGTAAAGGATAAGCGCTAAGAACCTTTATTCTTCTAAAATTCAAAGACTACCGGTCTTTTATGCATTTCTCCTTGAAGAAGCAATTTATTTGAATCTTTTTTAGACAAGAAAGTATTTGCTAGCTTACTTCTCCATCCGCAACCAGAAGCAAACTGCTATTCTGCGTGTCCTTATGGTCTGCATTCTGACCAAAAGCTACTTTGATTTCTGAAACACGAGAGAACCGCATTTCTAAGACCACACCCAAAGTAAAACTTGAAGCTCACTATCATATTTGGTGCCGCTGGAAATCCGATCGATATCGGGGTCGGTGGAAATCACAAAAACCGGTTGCATGTTGTCGCTTGAAGACAGCTTGAGCGGTGGTTGAAGATGAACTCCCATACGGTGGATCACCATCTGAATCAAGTCATCTATTAATTTAGCCTAGGTTCCATTGTTAGCTTCGGAGTAGATGAAAATGTCGCACTGAAATCGAAAAAATAGAAGCAAGTGCTCAAAAATCACCTCAAAAATTTTCGACTGTGTGGATTCAGACGGTAAAGCTATGGCAGCAGGCGCTGCAACCACATTTGGAAGTAGAGCACTGAGCTGACTTCTGAATGACCATTTTAAAGACATCAGAGGGTGGCAATTGCAGCTTATGGTAAGGCCTACTGTAACTCTTGCAGTTCGCTAGGTTGCAGACAGTGTAGACACGACAGTTTGCTAAGACGTCAAGTACGAAAGAAATGGATTTTTCTAGCACAACCCCTTTTTCTTACCTTTTCGCTTATTTTACCGTTCATTGCTTCACTTTTGCTGCTGTTTGTTGTTTCACTTATTTTCACATCATCATGAATGAATCAAATACACCCTACAAGACAATAGAGTACATCTCTTTTGGCGACCAACTCGGAAAGGTGATGTGGCAGTTTGAAGAGATGCGCGGGGAATGTGAATACAGACCACAGCGTCGCGCTTTCGAATCCGTGTTTCTCTACCGACCATGAATCGACGTTTCGAAAAGTAGATTTCTTCCCATTTTTCGCCTTTTCCTCACCCTCCCGGTCACCTTATACAGTGTGGAAAGAGGGGGCACCTCATACCTTACTATCAGGCTAACCAATAAGTTCCTGCCGTTTTTTATCTTGTGTTTTACAAGATTCTCTTCATACTTCAGAATTTAAATATGAATTTAATGAAGACCTGTTCTACAAAACGATACTATTGATAATACTCGATTTTTGAATCCTACGATAATCTTATGAGGCTTAGAAATGGATTGGTTTGGAAGCAAAAATTCGCACTTTCGGTAATTCCTCTAGTGCTTCGTCTACCGTCAAGGTCGAAAAATACATGTCATTCGACAGTGCCAGCTCTACGAACAGCTCTACGAATAGGCGTTGGTTGTTGTTGGTCATCAGATTGTTTTCAGTTTTAGGAGCGGTCAATTGTTCTGAGGTTCATAAACGGTGTAATTTCGAGAAGACAAGAATCTGACTTCTGGCACATCGGAGTCTGGAAGAGCTTCCCTTCTTTGCACAGGTCGAATCAGCGAGTTTCCGAAATCTGTGGCACCTTTGCTAGGAATTTCAAAGCTTACCTCCACAATTCTTTTTTGCCGTCACATTGTAATAGCGAAACTGTTTCTTCTCGCCAGTCGCGGACATCTTCCTCAATTGTAAATGATTCGTCACCCTGAATGGATTGAGAACATGAAAAAACAAAAACGTCTCCTGTAACTTCACTGGAAATCATGTAAAGCGCTTGAACCCCACAAACTCGCTGTCTTAAATTGGCTACCGGCTATTACTGCCTTACTGCTTGTAATTCCAACTTATACTGCATTAGTGCCTTACTGTTAGTAATTCCTACTAATACTGCAAATTTTCGTTTGTGTGAATGAAATCACTTTCAAAATTCGGCTTTGATCAACTCCCAAATAAGTTCTCTTGAGATTTCATGAAAGCAGCTTATGAACTCACTTTCTTGGTGTTTACAGTACCGTTGTGTGGTCGAAGCATGACGGCATCGCATTGGTCGACGTTACGTAAAACAGCGCTACGAGGACCTGCCTCGATTGGCAGCTGCAGAGGCGCTACTTCAAAAGCGACTCCATCGGATATTGGTGCAAGTCCAGGATGCGACGCCACCTGTGACCTGTGCTATTTTCTCAGCAAGAGTAAATAAATCAATGGCTCACTAACCACTTTGTATGCCCCGTCTTCATCAGGTATGAAATCATAACTGAAAGTGTCGCCGTCGGATTCCAGGAGGACTTTTGTCGGTTCCTCTTGATCTCTTCGCTTTATCCATAACAGCACGGGAGCAGAAAAGTTACCCTGAAGATTTCGAGGGTCTCACACAGGTTAAAAAGATCGAAGTCAAAGATTCGGGTCGGCCACACTGGTTTCTTCTTCTACAGCAGGGACACCTTCTGGATCTAAGTGTTCTTTAGACTGCTCTTAGGCATTATGGCTATTGGTGATTAGTTTACCATAACATATCATCGCCAATAATAATCTCTACTATATATAACACGCTTCGTCTGTCTTTCCGTCTCTCCACAGCGGGAGGAGCGTGCATCGAAATACTCGGCCCTCACACCAAAAATGTTGTCTATCCCAAAATGGACCAAACGTGGGAAGAGGGTGGGTTGTATGTAATCAGCGTGATTTCTAAAAGGCATGAACTAGGCCCGGGCGCATTGGTACTTAAAGTAAGCAGGGATCCTCACACAACGGCCGGAACGTACAATTATCAAATTGTGCTCGCAGCAGAACTGCATACAATTCTAAAAGGACCGGAGAAAAGTAGGAAGGTGAGTAAGGGGTGGGGCTATACAAGGGAAACAAAACTCCACGCTAGGCGAAGCTCTTGCGGTGATAGCCGAGCTTGAACAAGAAATTTGTAATGTGGTTCCGAAAAGATCTGTGGACGAGAAGAAGAAGAATAAAAGTGAAAGGCAAGTGCAGCTCACTGGGACTGGGCCCACGACCATGCGAGCAGGGCTAGATTCGAAAAAGCGCATAATAAACTTAAATGGCTAAATCCACTGAATCAATAATAGTGATGTAAGAGGAGGAGATGCGCTCATTGAACCACACCAATAGGTATACGAAATTGCACAGTGAATATTTTATAGTTGTCAATATCGATTGGTAAAGATAGAAGTTGTCGTTGTTGTGTAGATGGCTGCACCACGCTTAGTAGTGTGCATCGCCGACTGGTCAACAGTATAATAATTGATTAGTTGAGAATTAGGTACAAGCATATATGTGACAACAGGAATCAGGGGCAATCTAAGCGAAATTATATCCGCTTCGGACCATACTCGTGCCTTTTGAAGGCAGAGTTTTCTAAAATCTCCGTCGGTCGTCGCGCTCATTGTCAGTAATGTTTGGGGATATTAGGGGACCTACAAATGGAGGAATCATTGGAAACCCTTCAAAAATCTTTGCAATGCTTTTTCGACCCTCGGTTTTAAAGTGATTGCCACCGCTGCTCCGCTGATCAGATTGACGGTCAGAGTCGGCCAGTTCGAAACGGTGAGTGACATCTTACACACAGGTTCTGTACGCGTTCACTACTCATCCTAACGTCGTGGTAAACGCACATCCTTCTCAGTTTTGGGCGGAGCTATTATACCTACTCACGGATGGAGCCATGATAGACAAATCATCGTGAACTAAGCCTTTAACGCCATACATCGTATGGATACGGAAATCACCTGAGGTGAGAAATTTGAGTCGACAGAAGTTTGGTTTTTGAAAGAGATTCAGATGAACAAGCGTGCGTGCAAAAAACCTGAATGCGCAGCGGCTCAGGAGGTTCTCTTCACAGACTCAATCAGTTAGCGCTTGGATATCAAGTATCTTGAAACGAACAAAAGAGATTAAGATCGAGCTGATTCGCTGATCCACTTTTGTCAGCTGAAATCCCTCTGCTCGCAAAGGAGTTCTCACCTTCACTTCTCGAAGCCTTCCAGTTATTCTCAGCCTGCTTGATCTGGGCTGTTTTTCTACAGCAGTCACTTCAGCGGTATATGATGGTTCTACAGTGACGTTCCAAGAAATGCTAGTAGTACCTGAAATGCAAAAATAATTCAGAAGTCTAATCGCTCGTCAGAGACTCTACGATCATGTTCTACAGAATAGCTTATCCATCGGCTTTGCTAAAATACGGGAATTGTAGGACGCTGCATAGCCCCTTAGAGAGATCAAGTCCAAAAGCTACAGGTTTTTTTTTGTTGCTGTCAAGATATTACTGCTATAGCACGCTTTTCAACTGTATGATATGTGAACAGGTGATTTACAAACTCTTTCAAATGTCAACAACAAAACTCAATATCTGCTACCATTGATATAATATTCCGGAATAAGATGCTTTCACGTAAATGACTTCCTGAACTAGAAGTTTAAGTGAACAAGATAAAGTTTTTGACATTACCCAAACATTTCTATAGGATGCGCCGCGCACTCCTGTTCCATTGAGAAAAGTGGAGGCAGGTGAATGCGATTCGACCTACACAATGCCTTAAGGGCCAGACGATGTGCAAGTCAGTGCTTTTATCCTCCCAGACGAGTCTGGTACAAGTTCGGAGGGATGGAGGGCTTTGTTGGCCTGGGTGGGTGTTGATGCAGAATTTGATCCCTGCACCGTGGGAACGCCACAAGTCGCTACACCGCCTACGCCCTGTACGGTCTAAAATTTATAGATCGAAGTACCTTTGACTACCCGTAAAACTTGATTCTTTAGCAGCACGCGATTTCAGCAATCCTACGAAATTCAGATGCATTTCTGCAAGAGACATTGATCTTCACATCATGTCTAAATTTATGACAGCTGGACCATTTTTGGCTGAAGCAGCAGAAGCTGGAGGGAATGCCCGCCGAAGCTTCGTCACTTATAGGGCCAAAATGATCGGTCTCTGGTGTCTGGACGGTACAGGTGCTGCTTCCCGAAGGGCAATGGAAAGTCATCTACGAATTCTACTCAGATCTCTTTGATAACCATGTCCACCTGCCTAGGAGACACCGAAGCAGGATGGATATGTCTTTCCTTCAGTTCTCTCTTGCGAAGTGCAACATGCAATTTCGTCGCTGAAGAATGGTACAGCACTCGGCACCGACAGGATCAGATCGGAAACTGAAAAATTTACCGCTAGTTATCGGCAAAAGTCTGGCATCCCAAATAGGACTGGCAGAACTTTAGATGAAGGACAGCCATGTGACAAGCAGGGTTTCGGAGAGGATTCAGTACAATCGATCACATCCACACGGTCACTAGGCTCATTGAAGCGTATCGAGAGTACAAGATGCCCTTATGTCTCGCATCCATCATTCTGAAAAAGGCCTTAGACTCCGTCGAGACAAAATGTCGAAGCTAGGAGAACCCGGGGCACCTAATCGGTACATAGAAACACTTCGCAGGCTCTATAGCAATTTCACGACCGAACCACCATTTTACATGAAGATCATCGACGTGAACAAAGTGGTTCGTCAAGACTAAACCATCTCGCCGGAAGTTTCCAGAGCCGTTCCGGAGAATGCAGTGCGTCAACTGGGATGGGTAGACAGGGGAGTGAAGGTTGCTATACGCCATCTACACCACATCCACTCCGCTGACGACATCATGCTCACAACACCGTCAATCTAGCAAGCGGAGCCAATTCTATCAGACTTCGACTGCGAGCGTGAAAAAATCTATTTACGCTCAACCTAACGAAAATCATGTCATTGGGAACACTGGTATCTCATGCTCCATTCACGCTCAACGAAACGAACATCACTGAATGCTTCAGCTATGAGTATCTAGGTAGGAAGTCAATATGATGAACGACTTATTGCTAGAGCTGAGCAGGACAAAAAGGGTTCGGGGAGCCTTCGAGACCATCGAGGGAGTAGTGAAAAAGACGAAGAACATCCGGCTCCGCGCCCATCTCTTTGACCTGTCCTTCCTGCTTCGACCAATGTATCCACTTGAGCAGCCAGAGCATGCGGTCTGCGTCACCCTAAGCGCTATCGAAAAGACGATGCTCGAAACATCCCGATACGCGCAAATGGAGAGGGGAATCCGGAGTTGCACCGTATTTGTCGAGGGATCGAAAATTGGATGGGCCGCACACGCCATGCGATGGCGCTTACCGTTGGATCAGAGTGATTACCGACTGGATCCCTCGGGACATTGGAACACCTGAGCGAACGCGGGTCCGGTGGTCGGATTTTTTCACGACAGCTATGCGCGAAGGAAACGAGACTGCGTTTCCCTGGAGCCAAAACACTTCGCTGGATTACTCCGGCTTGCGGCAGGTACGAATGAAGACGTTGCTGGCACCCGCTCAAAACTCTCGATGGTAACGGGACGACAGCTGATGCAGGTGATGGCTCTCGAGATTCGTCTTTTCTTCATCCATCGTTCGTCTTTTCTTCGAAGGAGCTCTTATGAGAAGTCACATTGGATCTTTTATAATAGAGCCACTATAAAAGTACACCAAGCTGTCAATAAAAGTGTTCCCAAACAATTGGTTTCCCATGTGAAACACGCTCGCGATAGTAGGGAAGTTCAGTTCCTATGTGAATAGAAGACAGCTTTGCAGCTAGCAAGTTCAACCCTTATTGTATTTGGTTAGCGATTGGAGCGAGAAGGCTGTTTGAAGGAATCGTCCACGTGATAGTAGGGAAGTTCAGTTCCCATGTGAATAGACAGACAGCTTTGCAGCTAGCAAGTTCAACCCTTATTGTATCTGGTTAGCGATTGGAGCGAGAAGGCTGTTCAAAGGAATCGTCCACGGAAAAATTAGTTTTTATGTATCTATATATTTGTGTTGTATTTGCATAATGTGAGCCACATGCAAAGACTGTGAATCCGGCCAAGATACAACACCACAAAGTCTTGGCCGGGTGGGCGGGATCTCCGAGCGAATGCCCAATCCGTCGTTCGCCGCGCTCGGCGACGCACTTTAGGAACAGAATGTTGCGTAAACAGTCCCACTGTCCCTTCCTAACCGCGGCGGACGACGAGACGGGGCTGTTACTCGGAGGCCCCGTCCATCCGGCCAAATCTTTGGGGAGCTGTATCTTAGCCAAACCCTCACTTTTTCGCCTGAAACTTTGCATGCGGCCCTTATTAGGCAAATACAACATAAATACAAGGGTGACAAAGAAATTGATTTTTCCGTGGACGATTCTTTTAAACAGCGATCAGAAAACTGATGAAGTTCCCGTCACACACTGTTGCTAAAATGGCATAACCACATTGTTCGCGTTGCTGCCGCTCGTCTCACCTCCGTTGACCTCTTTCTTGCCTCCTTTCACTCACTTTCTTGCCGAACCTTCTTGATGCTTACAACGGGTTTTAAATTAATGAAGGGTTTAATGAAGGGTTAAGTCACAAAATATGCTTCAAAATATAGGTCCTCATTCTCCGTATTCTCCCATAATGCATCTTATCACATGCGTTTTGCAAAACAACACATACTTACCAGATAATGAGCTCGAAGTGACGGTGATCTCGTACGGATCGAGGGACCCAAGAGGTTCCTCCCATTCGATAATCCCTCTGGATGAATCGAACCGTAGGTTGTCTATAGTGGAATTCACACGATGTAGAGATCCTGCCTATAAGTGCTTCTCCTTGCATCGATGTAATTTAACCAGGTTATGATTCGGGAGCCAAAAATGCAACCGAGAAAAAGCTTGAGGGATTGCTGACCATTGTGGGCAAAACAACAATGTACGGTGTGCCTTCGGAAGCTACACTAGCCTTTTGGTTTTCGATAAAGCGTCGATCGATCGACGGTATGATTTCTAAAGAATGACATCATTTCCGTGTTACGAAATAACCGAAAAAAATCGTTAAAGGCCTATTCCGCGCTCGCTATGGGTTGAGTAACCAATTGACTCTCCATTGGTTGTCAGCGGTTGGGAGGCGGTCTCCACGCCCCCTGCAGGCAACAGCGTGAGGAGAGACCGCCTTCGAACCGCCGACAACCAATTGAGAGTCAACTGGTTACTCCACCCATAGCGAGCGCGGAATATGCCTTTAAATCAAAGCTCAGAATTCCATGCTGCGCAATAAATACATAGCTGCAGAGGCATGCCATGCCCGTTCGCCAACATAGACGCGAGCTGTCGCGAAGGGCCTCGGGTATGATTAGTTTCTTTGGAACGGTAGATCCTTGGGTAATTCGTCAGACTGCTTTTTGTGTCGCGACGGTGCGTTATCACGGCGCTAACCTGCTCGAACCCACTGCGACGCCACCTACTTGAGCTCTCTTGTTGGTCAATTGAACAAATTGGAGTGCGTCAGTGGGTTCGAGCAGGTGTAGAGCCGTGATAGCGCACCGTCGCGAGGCAAAAAAAGGTGCAGCCTGACTAATTACCCGACGATCTACTGTTCCAAAAAGTTGACCTATCACATTATCGCAAAGTGTGTCTACAGATATTTTATTTCAGTAGCTCTTACCAATTATCTCACAGTTGATTCCGGTGGCTCCTTTAGGACACACACAGAGTGGGCCAATACAAACGCCTTTACACAAAGCTGATGAGCATGAATCAAATACGGTGAAGTGAATCTGGAAGAGCAGGTACTTTATTGTAACAGCACATCCAAAATGAAATGCATAGCGCACGCACCGGTCGGGCATCAAAATTCGGGATTACAGAGATTGAGCCTTCTGGAGCCAGATTGAACAGATGACGACCAATGCTAAGGTCCTTAGGCACGCGGCATCTAACCACTGTAGAAGTAATACGACGTCCTTCAGCGTACGAAGCCCCGAAGATGCAAGTGTACGACTGAGACGGAGTCCTGAAAGGAACTGCGGTAGGTGCCCGGACAAAAGTCACAGAAATCACGGAACTCACTTAGGAAACTCGATACCAAACACGTTCACAACGACGTTGTCGTCTTCACGGTCGGCTGTGGACGGGAGTATGTACAAGATACTGCTTTTTACCTGGCAATTAGCTGAACGACAAATGTCACAGGCAGCGCCTGACCAACCGCGAGCGCATGAGCACGTTCTGGAAACGGTTTTGTTTAAGATTCTGCAGTAAGAATACAGAAGTCTCTGGTACCTAGTTTCACGCTCACATGTTCCATGAACGCAGTCAAAGTCACAAGTCTGGCAAACTGGACCTCGACAGACGGAACAGTCCTGAAAAAGAACGGAATAGCCTACGCTTCCTGAGGGTGATCCATGGTGGACTACGTAAAATATGTTACAAAAGTCTGGGGACGGGGGGAGGAAGGAGGTTCAGAGGCTAAATTGAGGTTAGCGTACGCGGTAGCGAAACAGCTCCATTAATAACGTAGTTAGAGGAACTGTGCAGGGCAGACGACCTCGCGTCGCACGATCTCGAATGGAAACGCGCGGCACATTGAAGATTGACTCAGTACGGATTTATAGCCTAGTGAAATGCTGCGCCAATTCCCAAAACGCCGCGATTTCTCGAAAGGTGTTGCTCATATGAAAACGCGTGGCGACATCGTATTGGCTCCTTTTGCACCGCACCCATAAATCTGCTCTCCT
Source organism: Trichostrongylus colubriformis (assembly GCA_963978905.1). Lineage (NCBI taxonomy): Eukaryota > Metazoa > Nematoda > Chromadorea > Rhabditida > Trichostrongylidae > Trichostrongylus > Trichostrongylus colubriformis. The sequence goes on along the minus strand of OZ022258.1, from coordinate 23,864,917 downwards.
GGCAGATTCTCTCTCCCTTCTTTACTAATCAAATGACTGCTGCGTTTAGAACTTATGTGTCTCTGGCTCAAAAAAAAAAGATTTAGCCGGATAAAAGCCAAAATGGCGGCTTTATTATTACAGATTCTTGCAATCGATCGCAGCCTTGATTATTCCTATTTTTCGATTTTATGCATTGCGAAAGTGCGTTTCTGGATGACTTCTCAATGACTGAAGGTTACGTGAGCGAATAAACGCTTTGAATACTACTTATAAGAATCACCTCTCCTTGATAGCCGCCAAAGCATTTGCACTCATTTGGTGCAACACAATGACCATTGATTGAGCAGTTTTGACAAATTGGAATGGAACACCTGAAGATAGAGTTGATGACGTCCTGAGCTGTGCTGCTGTTGTGATGGCTTACCTCGATCCCTTCCATCCTTCCGTACATTGACATTTTGAAGAAACGCAAGTACCGTGAAGGCAAGACCCATCCACACAGCCTATTTGATCGCAAAATTGACCTGAAAATTATATTTCGTTGATAGAAAGAAGACAAAAAGTTTCCCAGATGAAAGAATACCGCACCGCTCCATCCAGTACTGCACTCGCATTCATCTCTCGAAACACATTTCCCATGTCCATGACAGTCAAAACGGCAAATGGGAGCCGAACAGTCGGCCGAAGTCCAGCCTTGAATTTCCTTATTGTCAGGAAGCACCCAGATGTCGAAGAAAATGGCCGCTTCAGTGCGACCCCCCCCCCCTTCCACCGGGGGCCCAAATACGACCATCCTTTCAATATCCTTATAACCTCTACAGTATCAGCAACTACTGCCGACTGCATAGTATTAGTGAGTATTTTATTACTACAACTTTTGTGTCAACACTCCAATTCAATAATATTTTCTTACATAACCGTGTCAGCTGCTTGCATGTGCTATTATCATGTAGCTTGTAACCATTTCTGACTTCAACAATTACGACCCCCATCCCGCCCGCCATGTACATACAACCCCTCCCAGTAGAAAGCCGCGGTCGTACTCTGCGGTGCCGGCGGCAGGGCTAGCTGCGTATCACTGCGTCTCCGCCTATGCCAACCTGCCTCGTTGCCTGCGTCATCTCTGCACCTCTCCCGTGCTACTCTCCCTCGCTGTCTGTGAACGCAGCCACGCCCTGCTGGCGGTGAGTATGACCGCGGCCGAAACGCCTTGACTCTTGGTATACCCTGATTCCCTATTCAGTGTGCGCTATTCATCCTATACGTAGCTGGGAGAACCTAACATTACTGAAATGTATAGTATATATTTCGAATACTATTTGCGCCACTATCTCAAGGTCCATTCATAATTTCAGAGACTCCGCGCACCTAACGCAAAAACAGCAGCAGTCACCACCGAATTTGGGCAACAAGTTTTCTCAACAAAGCCGTAAGAAATTAAAACGCTTGTGCAGATGTAATTCACTATCCTGAACACAAATATGATTTTCATGTCAAGCTTGGGGGCCGTCAGTACGGTCGCAAACGAAGAAAATCAGCTCCATTCTGAAGCAGAACGACGCCAGCGCTCAAAATGACCACAATATTCATGATTACGGTTTTTATTACGTATCAATTTCGAAGTGAATTAGGAAAGAAACGTTAGTGAACCTGTTTGGTGAAAATGTCGGTGCAGACGCGATTTGAGGGGACATTTTTCGCGCTGTTGTTTTCCACATAATACTGTCCTAGAGTCATCATTTTGCATGCTCAAACGTGCAGTTCTCCTTAATCCTCAACTTTGAGAGATGATTCCTTCCCTCTTCGAAGCAACATTAGCACTACAATGGCACTTAATCTCCGCCAACGAAGAACCGTAGCGTATTCGTAATCAAAGTCCAGAACTACCCCTACAAGCAAAGTTAGACCGCAAATTTTTTTTGCTGAGTTCGGAATCGGCTTATACCCTTGCAACAATCTTGCAGTACAAAACTGTAACATGGCCATGGCAGGTTTAAGCCCTTCTTCTGATGAATGCACCATGGCGGCTCTACTTGCCACTGTGTCACCTCCGCCTAGTTGAGTTTCAAATAAAAACAAAGCCCTGCGCTCTGAGCACAAGAGCCCTTCACAACCTTTTGTGCTTCGCAGCACAAATAATTTTCAGTTTGTTTTCACAACTTTGAAATATGAGATCCTCTGGTTTTCATGCTAAGAAAATTGCAAATAAGTGTGAATAAATGAATTATTGAGCATTTACCGTCATAACAGACACATTTGTTGGTGATGTCACATACACCATTTCTGCTGCAGTTTCCCGGGCAGCCAATTACAATTGAGCAATCCAGACCGATACGATTGGCTGGACAGACGCAGACTCCACCTGGATGAATGCAAAAGATAGTCGCAACAGCGTGAATCATTCAACAGAGTTTTGCAACGTGAAAGTCGTATTACACGTTCAGTTTAAGCAGGACGGCAACATGATTGGCATGAGGTCAAGGGCGTTGCGACTACCGTCCTCAGAAAGAACCTCTCCACCCTCCTCTACCAATGACGATCAAGCTGCAAAACGCCCTGACGAGGGCTTATCGATGTTTTAGCCACCCACCCGCACATGTACCAACACGAGAGCAATAGTTCAGGTGTGAGCACTGCCCATTGTCGGTAGTAGGAGGTTCGGGCTTCCTCGCCAACTCAGAACGAGGACCCTCCAGCGATCCTGAAAGTGCAGAGATTATGTCACTCAGAATTCCTCTAAAGTCAGTATAGGAACATTTATTTGTCAGTTTCAGAAAAACAAGTGGACGAAAAATCTGTCTCCGTCCAACGAATCCAGTTATTTCAATACGTATTCTTCCTCTTCATTATGCTATTAGGTAGTCTAAAAAGTCTTTTCGAATTTTAAAATACAGCTTTTTCCCTCAAAACTGCTTTCCACAAAATTTCTTCTGTACATATATATGCAGTACAAGTCCACACGCATCTATAGGTATTGTTGTCGTCCATCTCCCGGATAACCCTTTTCGGCAAAATACAAATATCCAGAGTCACCTCATTTTCAATTTTAATTTTTCTTTTTTGAATGGTTTTCTTTTTTGAATGGCGTTAGACAGGGAAAGAAAAAGGTGATAATCCGATAGAGCAAGATCAGGGCTATAAAGCAGCAAATTTTATCCAAGCTCGAGAAATTTTTAAAAAAGAAATTTCAAAAAATTTTACCACTAATGAAAAAATGACTCGCCAAAACATTCTCGAGCTTGGATAAAAATTGCTGCCCCATCCACCTTATAGCTCTGATCTTGCTCCATCGGATCATCACCTTTTCCTTTCCCTGTCTAACGCCATTCAAAAGAATTTTTTTATAATTTTTGTATTGGAAATGAGGTTGACCGTTGATATGTTTATTTTGCCGAAAAGGGTTATCCGGGAGATGGAAGACAATAATACCAATAGATGAGTGAGAACTTCTCCTACATGTGTATGCACAGAAGAGATTGCTGGAAAGCAGTTTGGAGGGAAAAAGCGCGTATTTAGAAATACGAAAAAACTTTTTAGACTACCCAATATTATTGCGAAGCAGACTCCGAACCTGCTTGGAGGCGTACGCCAACTCGCACATGACTGGTAGAGGGCTCTTAGAGCGTTCAGACCACACATCAGGGTCAAGCCTCCGTCGAGAAATCGTCGAGGGGGGTGGGGGTCGTGCGCACCAGAAAGCTTTGGTATTCACCGAGAATGAGAATGAAACCCTCATGCATGGCGGATTCCGCCACTAGGCCAGCTGAGGCTAACCACACTCTCGTTGGTCTTCTGAGAGCAGAAGGTTCGTACCGCAGGCGTAACAGACACAATGGATCTTTTATCCCTAAGATTCGTAGGAAGGAAAACTTTGACGGAAAAAATTTCCCTCGGTTGGCTTCCCTTGGGAGTATTTAGAAAGCTGCACCTTGCGGACTCCGGACAACAACACCGCACTCATATGGTTAAACTTGAAGGAAGCTACGACCATTTGAAAAGGAACACTTCAAAAATTTTCTCGACTGGATACCCATATCGAGAACTACGCAACCACTGGGGGAACCAAACGGCAAATAGATTGATTGGAGGAAGTTATTGAGAAAACAGTTTACAGTCTATGAAAAGTGGAGTTTAAGTAAAGCTTCAAGTGTTCAGAAAATGTCCAAGTAGTACGGGGAAGATACCGCGCCCAACCTAAACGCCGCGCCGCTACCGCAATCGACAGCGACGCAGCGATGATGGGACGCAGTGGAACGCATTGCATGGCTCCTATTTGGTTTCTAGCTATTCTGTCCTTGCGTTTCATTCTTATCCCTTCCGCATAACTTGCATGACTTTCAGGCCTTTTCCTTTGTCATCAGAGGACGACCACATTACCCATGGTCGGCAACGCCTTCGTTCCAGAATATAAGTCTTCAATCTTATTAAGCTATTAATTCTCTCAGATGCCCTTTTTTCGGAATATATGTGCTGAGTTTTGCCAGGCTCTTATTTCTCTTATTTTGTCAGTAGTTCGGCCTCAGTGTTTTTTTACTATAGGCTCTTAATTTCATTGATGCATTGGCTCGCTTTTGGTTAGCTGCAAGTGTTCCGGTGATTAGTGTGGGGTCAGGTCACCCATGAGCGGACTTACTTCACGAGACGATTGATATAATACTGTTTTCAAAATCTTGGCTACGTACCTGGTCTACTTATGTTAAGGATAAAGGCCGAACAATAAATGCAGATTCCTGTTAAGTTAAATATGTAATGAAGTTGGATAGTTACTCAAATGATTAAGTTAGGGCATATTTCATTAAATACAATTTCTTAATGAAAGCAGATGCGATATACGACGAAGATGGAAGCTAGTTACTGTAACAATCCATAATACAATGTTTCGTCTCCCAAGAATGTCGGTGCCAGCGGATCAATGAGATTGTTATTGGCATTGACTGGCTTCGTTGTGGATCGCGCCATGCATGAGCTTCCATGATGATTAAGTTAAATTAGCTTCGGGTCTGAACCCAGTTAGCCAGATTTATTACATCCCTCCCTTTACACTTTGGACCATCACCCTGAGAAATTTCGTTGATCACCGTCTACCTCTACTATTATGGCCCCTTCCTCTCAGCGGACCAAATACGACTCCCCATGTCGAGGATTACTCGATGGAACCTTGACTCGAGTGAGCCACGAAGGCCACTGCAGACTCAGCAACGGCCTTGTGGATGGCAAAGTGCCTCGCCAATGAGGTATCACAAGCAAACATTGACCCCCTCCTCACTCGCTTCAGAATGGCAGTTTGCAATTTTTGTTTTCACAGCTATAATCAGCACTCGTAGCCCTATCAATCCATCTGGGTCACCTTTCAAATTATCATGAGAACTTGAAATCCTTACCTTGTAAGTAGGCTTGAAAATATAAATGATGCAGAACACCGGTGTGATTATTACACTTCGATAATACTGTCAGATACTTGTTATAATTGACAAAGCATTTCTTAAAGACATATTTTTGCTCATGTGAATATTGACAGTCCTGCCAAATGTTGGTAAAGATAACCACTAGAGCATGGCAGGGCATAGTTCTATTCATGAAGAGCTCAAGGTACATTCCACGATAACTTGAGTATTTTGTACCCTTCCGTAGGTGAAAAACCCTTCCGCAACTGCAGAGTCTGTGTCATTACCGAAGCGCGAGAGTAAGTAATAAACTCGTACAGAACCCGCAGATCGCATGATGGTCATCGTCTCGCGACCCCTGTCAGCTCCCGAAGACAGAGGCAAGGATCTTACTATTTTCAGGATTTATTTGTTCTCTTTGGCTGCTTTCCTTCTTCCAAGGTGTTCCTCAGTAGCCAAGACTACTTGTGGAGTGCTACGACCCTTGAAATCTATCGTGAACTGTGCCTTCATTCTCGAAAAGGAAGTGGAGTGGTGGATATCATATCATAATTCGAATCGTTACATCAGGCTATTTTTATTGTACTTAGTAGTCACATGCTTATACCGAACGGCCAGGAGAACCTTCTGTTTATGACAGGTACACTTGTCGACCTTATCTCAGTATCATAAATTGTGTGCCTTTATGTATTTATTATGATTTTGGCAGGATTTTGTCACGCGGTTTGGCAGTATTACACAGCTGATTAGCAGCATCTGATTTTATTGATTGTTTTGCATGGCTTATAGATCACTTTTTCTTCCCAATTTTGAAAGCCGATCCCAATGCCATCCAAGAACAAACCTGGAAATAGGGTAAAAATGATATAGTCGTAACAATTTCCGTAGCTAAGTGCCGTAAAAAAACTTTATCTTCGCAACTAGCAACTAAATCATCGAACTACCAGTTCCGCCACCATATCGTTACAGAACATGAAAGGTAGAAGGGCCAAAGCCAACCCATAGGCTATTCGCGGTTTCATATTGGAACACCACACAGATATGGACGCATGTGCTACAACTGCATGATAACTACAGTGAACCGCTGAAGCTAGATAGGCCCAGCAATAATGACTTGTTGGTTGCCATCACGCATCATGAGAGACTGCAATAGTGTCGCAGAATGCATGTTGGGAAGGCGATCCTGCTTACAGACTAATGGCAGACACTGAGTCTGGTCAAATTTGAAGAAAACCTGATTTGGTAGCCTCTGCGTAACATTTTCCCTGCGCTATGAACCATGTCTGGTGCCTAGGACGTCAACTAACTACCACAATCTCTTTTAAGTACGCGTATTTTAATGCGAAAATCTTAGCTGGCGTACTGGTGCCGCGACAATTTATCGAAATAAACTAGAAAACTACATACCATTAGCAGAACACACCAGGCAGATAGAGCTTTCATTGTGGCGTTCTGAAAAGTATAACGTTTGAAATTGCAAAAGATACAGCGTGAAGGCTTAGGTATTGCATTCACGGTGACTTTTATATGACTGGATAAGTCTCACGATTGCACTTTGAAGTGTTTCGATTATCACCCCTTGAATTTCAATATGTTTTGATCGACTCTCTATTACAATGTTTTGATCGACTTTCTCTTACAATTTGCATTTCAAAATGGTCAGGATAATTGAATGCGACACTTTCTAATGTGACTGAATGCAAAATCTCTCGACAACTAAGTGTTTCCTATTATCATGCATTAACGTTCATTACTTTTAGATTGTATCTGCCGCGTGCTGTAGTATCATTTTACAATTCACAACGAGAACGTATGGTAATGGAAGTGATAACCTTCTGAAAGTCCTTCATTGCTGAGAACGTACAATACCGCTCACGTTCCGTGAATAAAAAACGCCTCGCGACGGATTAATCGAGAACAAACCGTCGCACCGTCATAACATCGTTCAAACTGGATGAAATGGGACGATCTTAGAAGCATTGAGTTCGTCTCGATGAGGAAAGTTTAATGATATATGATATGTCAATATATGAAAATTTTGATAAGTAATCTTCTTAAATACCGCGCGAAAACGCACTTTCGCGTTTTTCCGCTGTAAATTGATTGATTACTAGTTTTTGATCGGAATTGTATACATTTTCGGAATCAGTTAGGAATCATTTTCGGAAAATACTACACGTTTTGGGTTTTCTCGAACTTGGTACTTGGCCATTTTCACATTCTGAAAATTTTGATGGGAACTTTCTTCGAAACCTGATAAGTAAGAGATAAAATCTTTTCAAATCTTGATCTAAGCACACAGAAGTGTAGTAATTCTAGGTATCGATCATATCAGATCAGCATCTATTCCCTTGTGTGGCCCTAAACAGCGCCTCCGTGTATACTCTGCTAAAAAAATCATCTCTCAACTCATTTCCAGATCCAGTTGCCCAATGAAATGCACGCCCTTCGATTCCCCAGAGGAAATGCTATCGATTGACAAATAAAAACCTTTGTGGTGATAAATATCTTATTATCCCCATTTTCAGCCTTTTCCTTTTGTGGATCGACGTCTCAATCTCTTGTCGGCCGCCGTGATTCACGTGCACGCCATGAGAGAGCAGTCACGATCGATGGCACCATCGCGAGTGCCGAGCGCTCTCCCACGGTCATGCACGTAAATACCCCGGTGGCGCCTTTCCGCATTAAAATACGCGTACTGAAAAGGGATTGTGGTAGTTTGTTGACGTCCTAGACACCAGACATGGTTCATAGCGCAGGGAAAATGTTACGCAGAGGCTACAAAATCAGGTTTTCTTCAAATTTGACCAGACTCACATCAGTGTCTGCCATTAGTCTGTAAGCAGAATCGCCTTCCCAACATGCATTCTGCAACACTATTGCAGTCTCTCATGATGCGTGATGGCAACCAACAGGTCATTATTGCTGGGCCTATCTAGCTTCAGCGGTTCACTGTAGTTATCATGCAGTTGTAGCCCATGCGTCCATATCTGTGTGGTGTTCCAATATGAAACCGCGAATAGCCTATGGGTTGGCTTTGGCCCTTCTACCTTTCATGTTCTGTAACGATATGGTGACGGAACTGGTAGTTCGATGATTTAGTTGCTAGTTGCGAAGATAAAGTTTTTTTTACGGCACTTAGCTACGGAAATTGTTACGACTATATCATTTGTACCCTATTTCCAGGTTTGTTCTTGGATGGCATTGGGATCGGCTTTCAAAATTGGGAAGAAAAAGTGATCTATAAGCCATTCAAAACAATCAATAAAATCAGATGCTGCTAATCAGCTGTGTGATACTGCCAAACCGCGTGACAAAATCCTGCCAAAATCATAATAGATACATAAAGGCAGACAATTTATGATACTGAGATAAGGTCGACAAGTGGACCTGTCATAAACAGAAGGTTCTCCTGGCCGTTCGGTATAAGCATGTGACTACTAAGTACAATAAAAATAGCCTGATGTAACGATTCGAATTATGATACGATATCCACCACTCCACTTCCTTTTCGAGAATGAAGGCACAGTTCACGATAGATTTCAAGGGTCGTGGCACTCCACAAGTAGTCTTGGCTACTGAGGAACACCTTGGAAGAAGGAAAGCAGCCAAAGAGAACACATAAATCCTGAAAATAGTAAGATCCTTGCCTCTGTCTTCGGGAGGTGACAGGGGTCGCGAGACGATGACCATCATGCGATCTGCGGGTTCTGTACGAGTTTATTACTTTCTCTCGCGCTTCGGTAATGACACAGACTCTGCAGTTGCGGAGGGGTTTTTCACCTACGGAAGGGTACAAAATACTCAAGTTATCGTGGAATGTACCTTGAGCTCTTCATGAATAGAACTATGCCCTGCCATGCTCTAGTGGTTATCTTTACCAACAACTGGCAGAACTGTCAATATTCACAAGAGCAAAAAATTGATTTTTGTCAGGCTCTTCTTTCTCTTATTTTGGCAAAAGCTTGACCTCAGTTGTTACAAGTATGCTGAGTTTGGTGTCGGACGGGACTCGAACCCGCATTTCATGCTTTTCGGGCATATGTGCTAACCTATTACACTACCGACACCCCTTTCACCTTAACTCAGCTTCTGAATGGTATATTTACCATAGTTTATCAGCACCCACACGTATAGCGTGTTGAGCCGGTTGGCCAATATCGGCACCGAACCGTAGAGCTGAAAGTTTAAGTAGATAGTATAGCAGTAGTAATATACCCTTCAGAAGCTGAGTCAAGGTGAAAGGGGTGTCGATAGTGTAATGGATTAGCACATATGCCCGGAAAACACAAAGTGCGGGTTCGAGTCACTTCCGACACCGAAGCTTTTGCCAATTCAGCATACTTGTAACAACTTTCGCATGGCGGGTTGCGGCGAGAATCAGCAGCTATCAACATTCAAAATATCAAAAATCAGTATCTACATAAGCTTTGACCTCAGTGTTTTCTTTTTTGCCATGGGCTCTTAAAGGCAGCATTAGGGGAAAGTCGGACGAAAAGTAAAAGCAATAGTGCATATGAAAGTCGAGATGCTTAGTAACAGGAGAGTGGAGAAAAAACGGATGGAATTGGCCTAAAACCCGAGAAAAAGGACCACTTTCCCACCGTTGGTTCTAGGCGCGGACGACCTTTCCGTCAAGAGGCTGGTAGTCTGATCTAGTTTTCCATTGGCATGTTGCCAAGTAAACAGAAGGGAATGTTTGGAAATACGACAGCATCTACTTTTTGGAGTGAGCTTCAGGCTAAAACTGCGAAAGCGCGCCACAAAACCTTCGATCCTGCCGCATCTTCTTGACCGCTCCCACCCCAGTCAATCGGGAATCACGTCATCGGGAGGCGGGACCGCTGTGTCCAAGAGGCGGAACCGCTGCATGGTTGCGGCGTTTTGCGGTCTTTCTACAGCTCGGAGGGGCGCTTTTTCACCGGGATTTCGCCACAGGTAGCCTTCTTAAGCCCAGGACTACCATGTGAGTGACTTCTAGCAGGGATTTCTCCATTTCCGCATTACCCCTAAGGCTGTCTTTAATTTCTTTGAACATTGGCTCGCATTGTCTAGAAGCTACAGAAATAGTAAAACCTGAAGAATCTGAAGAAGGGGGGAGGTCGTGTGAAGGCTCCTTTTGGAGGGAGGGGTCGTATATTTTGATATGTACCTCAACGGCAGGCTTGACTCTGCCACACATACCCCTTTTCGGTGCTAGCGACCTGGCGAGAGAAGTCGGCGAACAAGTGACTTGTCTGCCCCTGCGCATTTCTAGAAGACATGAAAAGGCGCGAAAGGCTGCACAAACACCATCCGTTTCAAGCTCTAACCACTTCACCAAGTTTTTTGATTCCCATTTTAATTTTCTTTATATCATTAACTTAATTTTGCTTTTTATTACTACTGCATTTTACTTCAATTACGCAGATTTAAGGTCCGACCGCGGAAGTGACAGCACCGCCCGAATATTGCTATATCCTGACACTGTTACCGCGTGGAAGCAATAAAAATTTTTACACCTGGTGTGCCCAAAGTTGCGCTCCAAATCCTTGCTCTCTTTCTCAGTCTCCTCGATGATATTATAATTTGTGTATCACATAAATGCTTTCTACAAAGAGTGCAACGTGCCCTAAAGCTGTCGTACGCGCTGGAACGAGAAATTCACCTTAAGTGACGTACGGTCTATTTCTTTTTAAAAGTTCTCACGAACAGCTAATTTCAACTAATTGAAGACACCGTTTTGCGTCAATATGCAATTTTAGACAATCCAACATCTGACAGACGATAGGAGCAACCTTACACTAATGAACGATGCCTTCTTTATCAAAGGAATCGTGCACAGTACAATGAGTTTCTCTGTTACCCATATATTAGGTTGTCCCAAAAGTCTTGTAGGATTTTTCCAAAAAAAAAATCAGTAACTCTTGTTTACTTCGAGGCAGGTCTAGGCGGTTCAGGAATATGGTAGAGCCTGCTCTAAGCTTTCTAACAAAATATATATTGACCCACCAGACCCCGTAGAGATAGCTACAATGCCCGTTGTCGATACCCACCCAACTCGCGGTGTCACCTACTATGAGCGGTTATGCGGCATCAAAACGACGGAAGCTTGCCACTCCATCAGCGCTGCATTGGGCAAGGGATGTGTGAGCTTCGAGACCATGCGCCGCTGGTTCATCAGCTTCAGCAACGGCGAGACTAACATGGAAGACAAATCACGCTCAGGACTGTGCTACTTCTGTGACGCTGAAGGAATGCCTTTCCATGAAGTGCTGGTACAAGGCGAGACAGTTACCGCTACCGCAGGCACCCACCAGCTCCAGCAGCTCGCTGTCGTTGTTCGAGAGAAGCTCCAAAAAAGGTCCGCGGTCACCCTCACATGACGACGCCCCCTCCCATTTCACGAAAAGTACGCAGGCCAAGCTATACGAGCTCGGCTGGGATGTCCTGCCCTACAGGCCCTACTCTCCAAACATTGCCCCTTCTGACTATCACCTTACCCATGCTCTTGAATCCTTCCTGGCCAGGAGAAAATTCATTGATTATGGCATGCTTGCAAAGGCGGTCGCTGACTTCATCGACTCCCAGAACCCAGGGTTTCGGGAGAAGGGAATCACGATTTATCTATGAGGTGGCAGAGCCTTATCGATAACAATGGTGAATACGTTGTTGCCTAATTGTTGTTTGTTGAAAGAAAAAATAATAAAAAATGATGGTCGAAAAAAATCCTAAAGACTTTTGGGACAACCTCATATTTATGTTGTATTTTCCTAGTGAGGACTGCATCAAAGTTATGCGCGAAAAAGTGAAATTCGGGCCAAGATACAGCTTCTCAAAGTGGTGGCCAGGGGGGCAGAGCCAGAAGTGATGTCCGCTCCGTCGTCCACCGCGGTTACACACGGAGAGCGGGATGACGGGGCCGACATTACCTTCAGGCCGCGCCTCCTCGGCCACCATCTTGGGGAGCTGTATCCAGCCGGATCCTCTTTTTTCGGCCGGCTCCTCACTTTTCCGCGTGAATTTTTGCATGTGGCTCTTATTAGGCAGATGAGCATAAATATTTGAGTAACAGAGAAACCAACTTTCCTGCGCATGATGCTTTTGAGTGACAGACTCCTGTGACCTCAGACACAAAAGAACGTTGTCCGCGTGACATTCGAGGGTAGAACATGTCGTCGAAAATTTTAGGAATAACGCCATCCGTCCGCCTTAGATGAATCCGCAATAAGGACTCCTCAGAGCTAACTGGAATACACCCTCTACGGGACTCCCAACGACGATGGACGTTTTTAAATCTGCAGTTTACTCTGTCAGTAGACTGCTCCAGCTGCACCTTCAGCTACGGCCACTGTGTGTTGCTAGTGTTGACCTATTGCTCATTTGGCTCAGCTGAGATGAGCGGAGTGCAGAGACTTCACGAAGCAATTATATTATGTTTTACGAATAATTAAGCATAGAACTGATAGCAACTCACCCTCAGGGGCTTTGATTGCCTTCGCCATATCAGCCATACCCCAATGGTTATCAGCAGCTTGTAGTTTCTGAAACATCTTTGTTCAGGGCAATGCACGGGAGGTGTTCGAAATAGCTCGCTAGTCAAGCATATTCTGTTCGGTAAATAAAATCTCATTTCCAAATCGACCTTCAATCGAATATGAAAATTTCGAATACCCGACCTTTAACATGTCAGCACTTTACTTTCTAACATGCAGCCCTCCGGCTTCACCTCATTAATGAGTTGGGGAGCACTGTAGGGTCGGCTGTCTTCCTCCTGTGTTCCTCAAAACTCGCATTGATAAAGCGCGGCTCTGGCAACTCTTATCACATCCCTGTAGGTTATTAGCTGGGCGAGTTGCCGGCGAGAGTGGGTGGAATAACGTTCGTGGCCGGTTGATTTAACCCCTCAACCATATGTACCTACCCAACCGGTTAGTGATGCACAGGGACGCAAAAGATAAGGACGCTTTGGGCTCTAATTTCGGGGGCGCCGTATTAGTTGGGTCCTTAAAGCGACCGGAAGGAGTCCGAAGAAAGAGGAAAATGCAAAGAAATGATCATTTTGTAAGGAACATTCAAGGTTTGAAGCGATAATCGGCAAAACCCGGAATCAAAAGCGTGACGCTGTGTTGTATATTCGCATCACATTCGTATCACTTCGAAATGCACACACTGACTTTCCGATCTGTCCGTTGCAGAGATGTAATTTGTTGTCTCGTAAAGTATATTTCATTCATTCGTGATGATGTGAAATAAGTAAAACAACACACAGCAAAAAACAAGTAAAACAGTTATATGAATGAAGAATAAGCGAAAGCGTGAGGAAAAAAGTGTGATTACAATTACTCATTGAATTCACTTTCGACGTCTTGGCAAGGTGTCGCGTGTGCATTGCGGCAAGCCACCGTAATCCCACACCATAAGCCAAAATTGCCCCCTTCACGGTTTCTCTTACTACGCCTAGAATAAGACCGTCGTTCCAGCACCGTCGTTTCAGGACCCATCCAATACGGAGCACATTACTCGCACCCTCGTATCGCACGCCACGCCGTGAATTTTCTGTCCTAATGGCACACCTTCCTATTTTTCGGGTATTTCCCCGTTTTTCATTCTTCCTCTACCTCAGCACCTCTACTGCACACTGCTAAACTTATCCCTTCTGGAATCTTCAGAGCACTATGGCTGACACCTGTGCGATGCCATCTCAGGGTAATCGTTTACTGAAGTACGCATTCCAAAGCCACACAAAAGGGAGAGCAAGCCGTAGAGCACCAAATGTTAATCGATACTAGCCGCTTTTAGTGATGAATCTCTCCAAATTTTGAAACTTACCCATGATCCATCTGAGCGCACATCCAACTCATGAGCTGAAAGTGGGTCCGCAAACTCGTTACTATCAATGCGATAATACGGGGAGGTCAACACCACTGTTGCCACAGAGTTGATGTTGTCTGAAGCATACTTTTAGGTCAATTTTAATGGAAACAATTGACATGCTGTCTTCCAACGCTCGTTGGAAGCTTTACGGGAATAATCGCCCAATTACCGTACCATTCAGTCGATTCGCTCTGAACGATCCGTTAGCTGCATTCGTTCCTTGCATGGACAGCATAGCAGAATATTCACCGCTATTCTTCGTGAACTCATTTTCTGCGATGACTATTGGAAGAGAAGATGACTGAAAGTCCAATGCTCACTGGGACTGACAAACCCATATCTACCTTTACGCAAGGTGGAGAAACGATCGGGTCAAGGCAAAGCGAAACCAACACGACAATACGATTTCTACAACGTACACCTTCTCGTGGAGTGGCGTTCATCATCAGTACACCTGCTCGTCCATTGTTATTGTTCTCGCTGAAACGATTTCCCTCCACCTGTACACTTCCACATTCACCCACATCAAAATTTGCCACAGTGTCCTCGTTATTTACGAATGTCGTGTTCGTCATTCGGCTCAATGATCTCTGCTCTCGACACTGAAATAAAGATTTAAGTTATTGTGTGTTCAAGCTTCATAAGCTCATTTGGGATAGGTCCAAGTCGTTCATAAGAGGAAGCCGAATGAAGTGAATTCAAATGAAGGAATCCATCGATGTTTAGAAACCCACATTCTAGTGCAGAGCAGCCACTGAACCGAAGCCCAACGCTAGCCTTATAGTGTCAGGAAGTCTTGACCAGGGTCACACTTGAGAAAAAGGAAACTATGTGAGGATAGACAGATTTCTATGACATAAAATAGTTAGTTTAAAAGAGCACACCAAGGGGGCGGCAAAGGGGATGAGGAAGAGATGAAATGAGGGGGGAAGATGGGAACAACACTCCTCTATTCAAGGACCCTGACTGATGTAGCGCAGTGCGTTCCTCTCAGGGCATAACTGTAAGAGTGGCATCCAAACAAATCTCACCTCAACCCCTATTATCACGCTTGGGACGGTATTCCTTGCGAAGAATGATCGATCTATTTCGATTTGTTCCACCCATCCACTTGTGATCAGCACACCAGCGTGACCACGATTCTGATTGGTGACGCTCACATTTCGAATCAACACCGATTTCAAGGGCAGCAAGGGAAATTCGACAATGTGAAGCGAATAGGAGGAGCCGTTTGTTACCTATAAAGCACATTCATTTCCTCAAGACTAAGTGATCAATTCATTTCTCAGATTAATCCCACGAGGGGAGCTTACCGAAACATTTTCAATTCGAATGTCCTCCGCTGGTGAAATGAAGTCTATTCCAGAACCCCAGCCGTCTCGGATTGCAACATTTCTAAAAATGAAACCATACTGTTCTGAAACATCATGAATTCGGTGGCTCCATTCCCACCTGACAGGGGTGTGCGGCAGAATACTCGAATTGGGTCACCGCGTGTGACAAACTCCTTACTGGTTCCGTTCAATTGGGTCGCGCTCCAAGGGTTCGGCCGAAGTCTCCTCCTGTGGCCCTGACAGATTTGATCCCCACAAAGTTGGAGGCTCCTAGACTGAAGCTATGCACCGTTCTTCCTCCACTTTTGCTCCTTTTTTATTATAGACGGGAATGTTTCAAGGACAGAGATTCCCCACCTATTTTTTTTTCAAACATCACAACGCAGTCACAGCAACAAAGACATTGAGTGCGTCGATTCCGCTCATCAGTGCGTGCTCTCCCTTCCCCCCCCCCCTCCCTCCCCTCCCGCCACCTCTTTCTTCGCAAGAAGCTTTCTGTCCAGAGCCATCGGTATTCGAAGGAATAAGTGGTTATCCCACTTATTGCTGCTCGAAGTCCACATAGGCAGCGCCACTCCGCGTACAGTTTTACACACATCGGGACTCACGGAAGGAATGGATGAAACAGGGTGAAAGGTTCAGGAGTTCTATACGGAATCACACCATCGACTCATCCGCGGAAGATTCCTCTTTTGAATGACTGAAGGTCGCGAAATACAACAAGCGAAGTTTCAAAGCAGTCACCAACTGAGAAGAAAAGAATTTCGCACGGATGAGTTGATGGTCTGCTCCTGTATAGAACTTCGGAACAACACACACGGTGACTCTGTACGATATCAAATTCCTCACCGTATCGTGAGAGACCCTTTTCTCTCGTCGACACCCACACCTGAACCTTTGGGTCGCTCGATGATAGAGTTGCCGAGGTCAACGTCGGAAGCCGCATTGGCCGTTATTTCTACGCCGTGTACCTGAAATGTAACATGTCGAATATCCGCTTGAAAACGACGTTCGGCTTCCAGAACTCAACAATCTCCACAAACGAGAACACGAGTGCAAGGAAATCAAAGGCCAAAATGGGGAGTGGATCGGGTTGGCCAGGTAGTTTTTGCGGCATGCACGTGCTGCCTGCTCTGTTTCTATTGGTCGAGGCCAAAAACTGTATGAACCCACGTCAATACATTCTCCTAGCGTTCGCCACTGCGCCATTATGTCTGGTCTCAAATAATGAGTGTGGATGGCCCTTGGCTAACACTCGCATACAGTCCGTATCAAACGTATTTGATGTGGGCACCACAAATCCTAGTTTTAGGGAAACACCACTCATTTTTCCAACACGCGTTTTTCACTGTTCGATTCCTTGCATGCGATAGATTCAGAATACTCCACCCGACAGGGCTTTGTAGGCGACTTCGCAATCTTTTTGTTATTAGAGAAATATTATTTGATATCGAAAGTATGCGGACTCTTAATAAAGAGCCGCTAAAACTTCGAAAAATGGGTTGCCCAGAGGTCGAAATAGCTCGAACATCCTGTTCGGCATGCTCTGAGCCACATTTCCAAATCGGATCTAATGGCGTACGGAACTAACATTAAACGAGAGTTGATTTAGCGACGGCCGTGTGTGTTTGTAACATACATACATACAGTCCATTTCGGAGCACTTGATAGGGCGTGACGAGAGTGAGAGTGTGGCGGGATGAGAGAGTTCGATACACTCTCACCCAAGTCCGTAGGCCACGCCCTGTCTAGCGCTATGAAAAGAACTGTACCATCGAAACACGTATTATGGTATAGGGTGCGACCAATTGCTCACTGGAGACAATTACCATTTCCAAGCGTAATGGTATCTCACCACTGAATCAACTATTCTCGCATTTTCCACCTGCACATTCTCAGAATCGATCCACAGGCCAATCGATGCTTTGTCGATTATCACATGATTCAGAACCAGGGTGCCTCCTAAATAGTGGAGATATATGCATGCATATGGAAAGTTCCCTACTGTAGGTTTCATATAATCTGAACTACAGTGCTCTGCATAATTATACAGCCACCTATAAATTGTCCAAAAACTCTGTTAGTAGAGTGATTCAAAAAAGTCTCTAGGTGAAAGATGTAGCCAGTGTGGACGCGCATTCGCGCATCCATACCAAATTTCAGCCAAGAATCATAGAAGATTCTTTTCTTGATTTGTTTTGAAAATGGCGCTTATACCATTCTGCAAAATTATACAGCCACTGAAGAGATTGACGCATTCGTCAACCGAGAAACAGCGAAAAAGAGGAAAATGCTGATTTTGCGATCATTTGGTCCTCCATTGCTTCAAATAGCCACAAATTTTGATGATATGGGTCAATAAAAAGATTTTCAGAATGTTTTTAGACCACATGCTGCCACGCTTCGATGACAACATCTTCAAATTCCCTGACACCTTCCAATCGGTCTGAATTCTTTTCCCCGTGAAACCACAGATAATCTTCCATCATGTAAAGATCGGAGCCGTCCGTTATCCGGGTCAGAAGGACTATTCGGTGACGGCTTCACCATGATCGAGTGTTCCAGTTGACATGGATGGTCCATAAACTTACATAAAAACAAGATTTTGGTGAAGCTTTCGAGACGCATGACAAGAGAAGGGTACGGCGCACAAAGGCCCGGTAATCGGATGGTTCATCCTTTCGAGTATGAAACAAAAATTCGAATGATTATTTGATCCCACACCATGACAAATTGTCCGAAAATTCCCTCAAGTTTGTACACCTTTCCCCTTTGGTTTTTTCTCCAGATTGTTTTGTCTGATGAAAAAAGGTTTCGGCTATGACGTCCCCGACGGCTACCGGTGCTATCGCACGAGGGACAAACTTGAGTTTCCAGGAAGAACTTCAAAGAAGGAGGTGTCAGGGTGTGGGATCAAATAATCATTCGAATTTTTGTTTCGTTCTCGAACGGATGAACCATCCAATTACCGAGCCTTTGTGTGCCGTACCCCTCTCCTGTCATGGGTCTCGAAAGCATCACCAAAATCTTGTTTTTATGTAAGTTTATGGACCATCCATGTCAACTGGAACACTCGATCATGGTGAAGCCGTCACCGAATAGTCTTCTGACCCGGATAACGGACGGCTCCGATCTTTACATGATGGGAGATTATCTGGAGTTTCACGGAGAAAAGAATTCAGACCGATTGGAAGGTGTCAGGGAGTTTGAAGATGTTGTCATCGAAGCGTGGCAGCATGTGGTCTAAAAACATTCTGAAAATCTTTTTATTGACCCATATCATCAAAATTTGTGGCTATTCCAAGCAATGGAGGACCAAATGATCGCAAAATCAGCATTTTCCTCTTTTTCGCTGTTTCTCGGATGACGAATGCGTCAATCTGTTCAGTGGCTGTATAATTTTGCACAATGGTATAAGCGCCATTTTCAAAACAAATCAAGAAAAGAATCTTCTATGATTCTTGGCTGAAATTTGGTATGGATGCGCGAATGCGCGTCCAAACTGGTTACATCTTTCACTTAGAGACTTTTTTTGAATCACTCTGCTAACAGAGTTTTTGGACAATTTATAAATGGCTGTATAATTATGCAGAGCACTGTATGTGAATCAAGCGAACTACACGTACGAGCGAGTTTGATGATCTCATGAGACCTTTATTTATACGAAAATGAGCACCATAACTTTGGATCGATACCTACCTGGTTTAACTACCAACCCTCGCCATGTTGATTCACCGAACAGACGAACTGGTCGATCAGCTGTACCATTAAGATAGAGTTTGCCTGTGATAGTGCGAAATTATAACATACAAATACAATCTTCTATATACGCCGCTTGCTTTAGCAGGCATGTGCACAGAACATTTGGGCCTTGAAATCCTCTAAATCGTCTTTATACCCACAAGATTGGAACAAAGATGTGAAATTTCAGTCAGTTCATAATCATCAAACCTGTTGCCGAGTGTGAATTAAAGTTATTGAGGTAGGTGATGACCACAATCCAAAAGATTTGTTAGATAATGTCATTGTACAATTCTTTTTTTCTGTAATAAATTTCTTTCTTTCTTGGGAATGTTGCTTACATGGGCATTTTCTTGGAAATATTGTTTAATGGAGTTAAAAAGAAAGGAAATGAGAATTAGGAGGAGTGATAAAATGGTCGATTGCTAAGTATGAGGTTAAAGCCTTCGTCGAGGAATCCTTGACGGGAGCTGATATTCGGTCCGCTGAGAGGGAGAAGATCGTGATCTCTGAGGTCAACAATGATTAAAGAAATTATCACGCTGTGGGTCCAAAGGGTAAAGGTGAGACAAGACAAGACTGTCTAGTTTTGAAATCTTAAACTAATTGTTGAGTCAATCCTCACTCAAAACCTCGAAGGACATATGGAAGAGCATCCCACAGATAAGAAACAGGGTGTGACCTAAAACTTTCCAAGCTGAATGCTTGCGATAATACGGGAGGGAGGAGAGAGTACGGACAGACGCTCTGTTCGAACTGCAGACCGTGAAAAAGTATCAAGTTTTTGTAAACAAATTCGTGTAACCTTGCTGTGGTGCTATTATACATACATAGGTCTCACTGCGAACAGATAAGTTTACGCGTTTGATTACAGATTCTTGTCACCTTTTTCAGATTTCACAATTCCAAGACGACTAAGGGAATAGTGTACCCTTCAACCTGATGAATTGTTGATGAATACCCTATGCATGACGTGTTCCACAACGGAGCAGCCGTCATAACGACAACCACCCTGCCGTTGGTCTTTCGAGAGTGAAGGATGTGTACTGGAAGCACTTTAAAGACACTGACTTACGTTTTCCGGAGAATTCTTATGAAATCCGTATGGCGCACTTAAACGGAAAACATTTCCTCGACAGAATGTCGCCGATCTAATTTATTTATTTTTGAAGATATTGTACAGTGCTAGCAGTCATTAGGAAGCAGCAATACCGCAGATACCACATCGGAAATCCGTACTCATGAAGTTACAAATGAAGGGAGTTACGGCAGCTTAAAGTAGGGCACTTAGAAAAACTCTCCAATTTTCCTCGACTGAATTTGTAAATAGGGAACAACGTACCATGAGGGGAACAAAGCGTTCAATAGATTGGGCCAAGGGAGTAATCATGAAAGTACTTCACATTATTTCGAATGACTGAGTTTTAATTAAGTCACAAATATTGTAGAACAAATTTACTAGGCCATGTGTTCATCTTCTGATGTCGAAGAATAAGGTAAAAGTCATACAAGTATGTAATTATGTACACTCCACAGCGAATTCATTTGAAATCAGAACGGGTGTTCCACTGCGACTGCACCGCGTCGCTATTGCGATAGCGACGCTGTAATCGCAATGGAGCGCACCTTACGATTTCTATTCAGTTTCTATCTTTTCCGTCCTTTATCCCTGTCCCCGATTACATGTATGACTTTTCACCTGTTTCTTTACCATGGTCCATGGTCGACGACGTTTCCAAATGAATACTGGATTTTGCGAGAATCTCTAGTTCGGTTTTTGTTCTAAGCTTGCCACGAGTGTGGTGTCAGCACTCCTCCCTAGTATCTTAATGCCACTATGATACTGTTGGAAGTACTTACAGTCTGACAAGTGAAGAGAGTAAAAAATGAACTTGAGAAATATACATGTAACCTATGTCTCACCTTTTTCTTGAACAGTGAACCCTATGCCGGGAGCGAAATTTAACTGTGCTCCAGGATCAACAATAACAATCTGGCTTGACTTAACGATCACCTCTGAGACGACACTGAAAAGGAAAATCCCAGTATTTTCGATGGGCAACGTTCTACTTCCACTTTGTGTCGTTTATCGTGGCCTAGACCGAAACCCTCTGGAAACGATAATATTCCAGCCTTTTTTCTGTAAACGTTTGATAACTTGCGGGTTGAAGGCAGTAGGAGCTATGATTTGGTTGCTCAAGGTGTGTGGCGATTAGTCGAATTTCGGCTTCGGGGCGCCGTCAGTACGGCTTGCCGAATACCGCTCAAGACGCAGTGGGCTGGTACCGTGGGCCTCTTTGCAGATTGCAGGTAGGAAGCTTTGAAAGTTCGCCTATGTTGTTGTTGCTGCTGTTTCAACAGATATAACATAAACAGCTCGCACTTGCCGCGCTGCTCGCCGCGCGCGGTCGCGCGAATATCCAACAAATCGCCACACACCCGGTTGTTCATTCAAAATGAAATAGGAGCGCTAGTTAGTGTAGCATTGAAAGAACGAATTGCCCAAAAGCCTGAAACACAGCCTCCTCAGTGTCCTGCTGATTTTTATCGCGGGTGCCGCAGCACTGGGTCTGTATCCTCGCGGATCTTTGCTGTGAAGGATCAAGCTGATGGCCAAACGAGAAGCTTGTTTAAAAAGTAGAGAGAGTTATTCACCAAGAACTGCTCCACGTTTACCTTTGCTTCTATTACCTCATTCCCCTTCCTGTATACAAAAACAATCGCCCTTGCTTGGATTTCACCACCGTGGAGTTTATCGTACGAAAAGGGATTTCCAATGCTACGTGCGGCTTGCGACGCGATGCCTGCAAGGTATGGGCGCGACATGTAGTTGGCGCTTGGGGCGATATCGTATGCTACGCCTTCCTTCGAGCGTAATCGCCCTAGAACCTAAATTGCTCACGTCACCCATCCTTCTTGCTGCTCTCACTTTTTTTCAAAAACAGGAACAAGTAATACTACACAAATCATCTGGTAGCTTGTAGTTCGCCATTTAGATGATAACATAAGAAATGATAAAAAGGCATCGTCTGTCACTTGTATCGCAAGCTTCACTGCAATCTTCTCGTCTTCGAGAAGATTGGGCGGTCTGGTGGTATTCTAGCTCCGGCTTCCACCAGATTCCGATCGATTGAGAGGTTGAACAACGTCCCAGACAGTGAGACAGATATGGTATATATAAGGTCTATGTACAACAACAAATAGGAAAACTATTAGTAAGAGGTTAAATGAGGTTTGAACGTAGGCAGCTGTGAATCAACCCGTGCATCAAGCGAATGTATACAGCAATGTTTTATGGCAATATGCCAAACAATACATAAAAGTAATACTAGCATCTACATCAATAGATTCTAGACAGCCAAGCAGGGTGTTAACCACCGAATCATCTGCCATCTTGGAGCAGAGAACCAATGTCAACTTAAAAGTTCGTTGCATCCACCTCTTTTTGAAGACCAAAAGGGATGACCATTGCGTAAACCACACCTGGGCCAATGTGCATCTGCACTCGCATCCTGCGAACTACTGCTCTTCCACTTTTCATACAGGAAAGGATTCACTCAACAAAATGAGGAGAACGAGGTTCGCATCGTACGACTCCTCGTGAGCCAGGGAGTGTCCTCTACCACGTATATTGACGGATCAGTACGATCCGAAGATCGGGCGTCTATAACTCGTACACGGCCCTCATCTCATCAATCCGCTATTACTCACAGAGAAAACTTTTGAATAACCATAACCCATATATAACATCACTCCAAAAAAAAGGTGAAAAAGTGTAGAAGTCCCCAATACGGAACTGAAGGCGGTGCCATTACAATGGTGTGGGGGGGGGGATCCCACTATGGACATTATTTTTACTCAAGCCTAAAGGGAGAAAGGGACTCCTTCATCCATCCATTGCCGCTTAGGCAAAAGTATACGCCTACATGTGCAGATTGACCCCTAAAGGATCTCTCCAGGATGCCAAAATAAGCAGCTTTTTACAAAATGTCCCCCTCATTGCGATAGCACCCTGAAGGCTTTACCTGTATGGTCGTGGATCGGCTTTCACTTGATTGTAGGTGTTCTCAAACGGCCTCAGCACTGGAGCACCTTCTATCATGCTGGTAGTGGTCGGCCGAATAAGCTCTTCTGACCGCTGTGGCATCAGTGGTTCTGCCAGTGCCTTTGGTTGGACAAGAACTGATGCTGTCGTGATCGCCATAGTCATACCGTCGTCTAGCGGTGAATCAGCTCCGAAGATTTCGTAATTCAAAGAGCGATTCAGAGCACAGATCTTTGGAAGAAACTATAAAAGACCGAAGCTTATTCATACAGTTCCGTATTGAGGGCAGCATGAACTCACATCCGTATCGTTTTCATGTCTCCAGTAATTCGTTACGGTATCCGCATGAGTAGGTGAGGCTCTCGTTATTTCGCAAGATGACTGAAAAAGGCTCGTGATGGAAAATGTGTGGATGAATGCTGCGAGACACATTTAATTGGCTACAAGCTTTCACCGTTGGGAATTCCCCAAAATAAACCTGGTCGGGACATTTCTCAGAGAGAACTGATCCATGTTCATCCCATTTATCCATCCTTGACAGAGCCGTTAGACAAGGTCCCTCCGATTCCTGCTTGGTTGGCGCCGCGGACGGTACACGCACCAATAGGACATGGCTAAGCGTCGAGGCGAATTTGCGGCTTACCGTGCGCAACAAGTGGAAGAGATTGTGCATTGCTGCCCCCGCACCCCATGTAGAATGAGAGCTGTACGATGTATAATAATATGATTACGGTATAGGTAGGGTCGAGAATGGGTCGATCAATCCTCAAGAGCGATCGTATTTTGATAGTTTCTCTAGGATTACTTGACTGCCTCTTCTTTTTCAGTGATTTTTGAACCGATGAGGTGATCTCAAATAAAAGGTAAAAAGGTCGTCAATCGGTAATGATATCTAGTACTAGGTAACAATGCTATACTTATAATATAGATTGGCTTGACGACCTTTGCTTCCCTCAGGGAGACGTCATGGGTATAAGACCAGGTGGCGCCAGAACGTCCACCAAAGGGTCGTATTACTCAGAATTCTCTCGACGCTATGCTTCACCTCGGGCAAGAGAGATTCGTTTACGAAGCGAAGACAACAAGAGCAACTGCAAATCTTTTATTTTGTTAAGTAAATAAGTTTGCTTTCATACTGTGTAACGCTACCGGCGGCGCTTTTTGTAACGCGCTATATTTGTAACGTGACCGAGTAGCGTTTCATTTGATTATTATGCAATTTGGCGCTTTTTCTTTCTCAACTTCCGTGTTTTCCGCAATAGTACCTATGGATCTACAAACTCCTAAGATGATTATTTCCTATTTTTCCCGTTGTGCTTTGAAATATTAGCTGAAATTAAAGGAGACGCAATTGTATTACATTTTATGATTGGCGCAGCAGACGCTGATGGTAGCTCAGCTGCAACGCTCTCATTAAAACGAAAAGGTCAGTGAAATGACTCTCCCAGCTTAGTGGGGCCCACTCATCAAAAAGATGGGGAGGGTAAAAAAAGGTAACAAACAAAAATTTTAAATCAAAACGAGTGGTCGATTCATATATGACGAGAGCTCTATAGCAAAGCACCTGCACGTTACTGAAGTAGTTTCCTTTCACAACCGCTTGTGGCACATCCAAGTTGACCACCGATTGAGCTAGATTTCCAATAAAGCTGTTCCTTTGTACCATTACTGGCACAGCTTTACCTGCAACGGAGAGCAGAAAATGAACTTTGATGAGCTCATAGGCTTTGAATAAAAACGGTCATTTGAATGAAATTGCTATAGTCACATTACTAGTCCGGCTTTTCCTGACCTCCTAGAAGCCGAAGGTTATTCAGAAAACCACAGTACCGAATATCATTGATTACGTGTTTGCTTGGTAATCAAAACGTAAGTTCACTCAAGATGGGAGAGAAGTGAGTAACGATAGAACTCACCTCTGAGATGACGCAATTCTATCACGTTGTTCATTGCGTTCTGTTCAAAGCGGTTATCAATAATTTGAAGTTTGGGCCCTGAAATTTGGTCATGAATCCACTGGTCACTGTGTAAGAGATTAGAAGCCTTCAATCGCCTCACCTAACGAATCTGCCAGTTTTAGACCAGATTCTTATGAGAATCGTCATGTAATTGAGAATACCCTTGAAAGCGAATTTAGGTAAGGTATTCATAGGGCAGGGTGGAGGAGTGAGGCTATTTACGCTAGAAGATCGCTCCGCGGCGTCGCACTCGCGGCGCCAACAGTACGACTTGCGAATCGATTGCCCTTGGGAGCCCGGCAGAGCGTGGTTGCGTAACCTCTGCGCTTCCACCCATGCCACACTGCTTCGCTTGGAGGCTGCCATCCCCCGCCTCTGGCACTCGCATCCGCCGCGCCGCTCGCCGCGGTCGGCCACGCGATCTTCTGGCGTAAGTAGCCTCTCGGGTGGAGGTGGTGTAGTGATAGGTGGCCCGCACCCCACTCACATGGTGCGGGAATCGAATTCCGCATCAACGCTCGCTCAGGTCGACCAAATCTTCCATCCCTTTGGGATCAGCAAATCGGTACCAGACTTGTCTGGGAGGATAAAAGCACTGATTTGTGCATCGGTTGACCACCGCAAGTCATTGCACAGGCCACATCATATTCACCAGCCATTCACGATTCTGAATGGAAGTAGAATGTGCGGTGCATCCAAGGAAGGGATTTATTAACGCCGAAAACTTTATCCTTCTCGAAACTTAATATATATGGGATCCCTGTTCCACTTTTATAGGGCAGGTTCTGATGGTGAAATGTTACGGATTTGGAGATCTGTGTTGCTTCAACCAGAATAAGAAATACGGTATTGGTATGAGGGAGCACAGAATGAATTAAAACTTCAGCTCTCGATTTCAGGAGGTGGAGTGTGCACGTATTAGAGTTAGCAGATCGTGCCCACTAAAGATAGATATGTTGCTAATTAATGCATACTTGTTGACGTTGAAGGTACGGGAAGGGGTCAATGAGGGATAGCAGAGCGATGTGCTCTGTAAACGGACATTCGAGCTCAGACGAGATGATCTGCTGTGAAACCCACCGAGTTTCTCAAGTATTTACGGCAACCTCGTAGCGCTTCACTTCGAGCTGCAACGTTTAACTGGACGAGTTGCTGCAAAGGCGGGACAACGTTCGCGGCTGATTAGCATAGCCACACGCTGTTTCCATCTATCTCTCACCGGTTAGTGATATAGACGGGGCGGCTCGAGGGAAGAGCAAAAAGGGGTTCTACTTCTCGCGTTTTCGGCCGATTCATCCAGCTCCTTCGCTGTTGTTGCACTTTTGAGCCCCTACACCTTCATTTTCCACCATAGACCTAATCTACCACCTCCGATGTTGAAAAGAACAAAAGTACGAGTTGCGTCAAAATTTTTGTGCACGCCTTTAGAGAAAGAAAATTGTGATAAGCCGTATCCAGTGAAATCTCTCAGTCTTGAGGAACGTGATGCTGAATGACTAAGGATAGGAGTTGTTTTCAAGTGATATTGTGCCACTGCCCACAGGAAGTGAACGCACCTGTAGATTCGCCGGAGGTAGCAACTTTGATGACAGCCTCATGATCAGCAAAGTCGTTTAGATGGTTTGTTGTAAAGGAGTTGCCACGGATAACAAAGTCACTGTCACTCAACAGCGGCACAGAAAGCGTCGATCCTCTATTTTGCGTGAAATTTGAGTTCAAGATCGCTATCTGAAAAAAAACCTCAAATGTGAGGCCTTCAATGTAGTTAGCAGCCATCGTAGAAGGTGCGGCAAAAGTACTGATAACCCGGCAAAAACTTAAAATACCAAAAAAATAAGGTACAATAAAATAAGGTACAAAAAACAACGTTAATCCTAGTGGTATGTATATGTCATCAACAAACATTTCCAGTCGAGATTCAATAATATGTTCCTAAAGTTCGATACGAACGCTTTCGAGAGAATACGAAGACGAAGGCAGTGATGAAAACCATCTGCCGTGGGTTGCAAGTGATGGTCGTCCGTTACTTTCGTAGGAGTGGTTTTGAAAGAAGCGATGGGATTGTAAGGAGTAGCGCCGGTTTTGCGGCTTTGCGATAGTGGATAGTGGAAACGGAATAGGTGGGTGGGTGTCGATTGGTCAAATTTTCGCTTCGCGGCGTCGCACTCGCGGCGCCGTCAGCACGACTTGCTGCAGTCGGTTGGAATTCCGCTCAATATGCGAAGGGCTGTTATCGTGAGGGACCTTCAAAGATTTCAGGTTGGAAGCTTCGGCAGTTCGTGTATGTTGTGGTTGTTGCTGTATCAACGTATTTATTTATTTATTTATTGTGCGCCCACAAAACGCGCTATGACAAATCAGGCAGAAGGCACTTAGAGGTAGCAGCTGTCAGGAACTTCAACAAAACTAAATTAAGGCATAAGAATTAAACCAAATTGTAAAGCAATAAAACAAGATGAACGTAACTGCTACACCATAAAGAGCTAGAGATTAGAAGAAAACCAAACTATTGTGAGGATCGCCTAGACTGTAAAGAACTTCGTGCAAATATAGAAAGGATGAATGA
The DNA here is from genome assembly GCA_963978905.1 of Trichostrongylus colubriformis. Lineage (NCBI taxonomy): Eukaryota > Metazoa > Nematoda > Chromadorea > Rhabditida > Trichostrongylidae > Trichostrongylus > Trichostrongylus colubriformis. Next base: position 23,837,051 of record OZ022258.1, on the reverse strand, counting down.
GCTTACCAGTCAAGCGGACCGCATTGCAGTGATACTAAGATAAAGAGATGAGACAGTGAAAGAATGAGACAGTATTGAGTTACTGAATGGTCCATTTAGGAAAGTAGGGAAAGTCTTGGCAAAAGGTTATCTTGCACACAGCTGAAATCAACTTTATGACACAGACCCGAATCAGCCGGCAATGATGCCCTCCAGCCGTAAGCGGAGCCATGTGAGCTTACCGAGACTTCGGAACAGCCACAAACAACTCGCACTCGCCGAGAGCGGCTGCGCGAAAATTTGACCAATCGACTCCCCCCCCCCCCCCCCCGGAATGGAGGAGTAGCTCAAAATCGAATGGTCTGAAGGGATTTTCCCGTTAGACGATGTAGCCGGATTCAAAAACTCTACAATTCGAGATATTTCAGTGAAATCCAATCAGCAGAAGTAGCTCAACTATCTTTTCGAAGGCACCGACAACCCTAGACGAAACCTCACTTTGGGCCCACTCAAACGATTTCCAACCAGAAGCAGCTTTGGCCCACGGGACGTAATCAGTGCGACAGCGGTTCCACAATTAGAACAGTCTCTCTTCATCTCACCGCAATGACCACCTAATAACCCTGAATTCGCACGACTTTTTCCTTGAGGTACCTTTTGGAGCAAAGCAAAGGGGCAATTTGTAAGACGATCACCTGCGGCCAACGGAGTGCGTCTATCGTGCCCCCTACGTTACCGTGTACTGTCCGAAAGAGATCACGTTAAATCTAGGTACAATTTATGAATTTAAATGTATCTAGAATTTATTTTAGTTTATGGAATGTCTGAAGACCACTTACATACCGAGTAAAAATTGCGTCGATACCCTCTTTCTTACTAGCATGGCAAGTTTTCGTCAAGTAGTCAATACTTTTGCTACACCCTGTGATTATCAACCAGTGATTGCTTCGAAAAACACATAAGATTCTCTCAAAACTACTACCTACCGTACTAAATGCAGTAACACCTTCTAATATGACGCCCAGATTAAAATTGTCCTCTATTGAGCAAAGGTCCATTGTCAGTTGCATATTGGTGATATTCTCGAAGTAGACAGCCGCTTTGTAGTAATGGCCAGTGACATTGACACCGATAATCTGAAAATTCTTGAACTGCACTGTTATATCGTGTACTGTTCCCACATTTAGCTACATTTTAGGAATGATGTCAAATTGGGTGATTATGTTGAATAGAGCAACGACCATTTAGCGGTTGAGCATCTAGAAAGCAGATTCTGTCGTCGGTAAAGCCTTTTGTCTGTCTACTCACAATGCACGTAAAAACCCATAGACGAGACGTTACGGTAGGCGGAGGTTCGAAAGACCTAACACTTACCAAAGTTCTGAGTAGTTCCACAGGAACGCAAGAGAATCTTTTGGAAATACATAGTTGTTACAAATAAGCTGAGTTATGGGCAAAAGCTTCGGTCTCGCAGGGACTCGAACCCGCACTTCATGCTTTATCGTCCGAGATCGAAGCTTTGCCCATAACTCAGCACTTTCGCATCGCGGGCTGCGGCAAAATGCAGCTATCAAAAATCAAAAAAATCAAAAACTTATGTTGATGCTTTCCTCTGTTGGTTGAATTTTTCAAAAAATAACGAGTGGAATCTTGAGTCGTTAAGGAGCGAGCGTTTTCACTGTCAAGCGTTGAAGAGCGGTGCAAAGGGGTGTCGCCCGCTCCCTTGCACAAGCAAAGGTGAGATAGGTGGGCTGGAAGTGGCAGAATTTCAGCAGCTTTCAACCACGTTCAGTGATAATTCATGTGCTGCAAACCGTCGAACGAGGACTGTGCCTATGGCCAAATTATGCACTGCTGATTAGGTCCCTTCTATCAATCAGAAACGGTTTTTACCTACTAAAAACGTAGATAAAAGGAATGGAATGCCATTGAAACAGAGTCTCAGAACACTTATAAGGCCCTCACCTCAAAAGCTAAAACTGTTTCTGACTCTCGATTGTCCCTGTATCTGATACCATTTGCTCCGTTCGAACTCGCAGCGGACTGCTCAATACGTACAGACGAACCAGCTTCGATCACTTCGAAGCCGTGGCGACTATTCGAGAAGGCATGTGAATCCAAAATGGAGATGTTGCCGGCTGCTCGGATTTGAAAACCGTTCTCACGGTTAGACGCTGACAGACATGATTCCAGCCACACATTGCCCTGAAGAACAAGTTGCTAAAAATTCGAAGGCAGCCCTAATGGTAGGCCTCGCACTCGATATTCTGCTTATAAGTGAAGGTGACTGAAGGGTATGTGACACATTAGAAGAGTGAAGATGAATAATACTACATCAAAATTAAGGGAGTAAAGAGACTTCCTGTCCTGCAAAAAATTGGAAAGCGGTCAACCCTTTCCCTGTTTCTGAGCTCCGCTTTAATCTTTCAGGACATCTCCCTTGAGCCACATAAATTACGACTTTTATGTATTAACATTGCTATCTGGTAAAACCTGCATACCGCCCATACAACGAAGATTTCTATTTGGCCTTGCGTGACTATCCAAGAACTCCTAATACTACATATCCGACTCCAAGTAGTGAACCTTATACCTCTTGTGTGCCGAATATTGAAGAGGTTGTTCGCCGGAGGGGTATCAATGCTTCCCCTGTCATCCCACTACTTTCCCGCTATTCTGATCCGCTATCTTTTTCGATACCCAGCAGTGTTTACCTCATCCTTGTCACAGCCGACACGAAGACGAATTATGCGATGACTGAGTTTAGGTTTCGCCTGTACTGCCGTGCACCTCATTTTGGGCTCGAAGGTCTACTTTCCCATTTTAATTTCAGAAGAATGCTCTCATCCTACGTTTCGGTTCGGCTTTTTTCTAACACTTATTTCAGGGAATAGAAAGACGCTAATCTTGCCTGCCGGCATAGTGCCTCAGAACTTTCAGGAAATGCTCTAGAGTCAGCATGGGATATGATGACTATTTTTTGAAATAACTAAGCTAACGACAGTAAGGGCCCTGCAAGAGTGCGTCTAAAGAAAGTTCAAAATACTGACGCCTTCCGATTTTTTTCATGGTATGTCGTGAGCGTAGCCTACTGAGCGACGAAATCTTTACATAGCGGTGGAACCGTACAATAAAAATCAACTATATCCGGGAAACGTTTCCCCTCATTTCACAGGAAAGTGCCAATCGCTTCCCGCGGTGACTCCAATTCCACATCCGAAGAGAGGTATCCAAAAAGCTGGACAATTCAGTGCAGAAATACTGTTCTTGTCTGTGTTAATCTTGGATGCATCCTAAACGGAACGAACTTTTTCTGCACTTTGAAGCATTTTTGGAGTCCAAAAAGAGGAATATATCAAAGTAACTTGCCAACAATTTGGATTTCAAGAAAACAAGCTTTAGTATAAAAAAAAGATTCTTATCGTTGCTAGTCACTGAAAAGAGTGTGCTGAATCTAGTGGTTTTCGTTTAGCTACAGAAAAGAATGTATTCGAATAGAGTTGTGATATTCCAAATCTATAGTAGTCTACTTGAAACGTGGAATACTTTTTGAAAAAAAAAATAATACGATTCTGGTTAATACCATAAAGACTTTGCCGCTGCCACAAAAGCTTCTTTTATTACCAGTTTTACGTCAGCATCGTAATTCTAGTGCAGTGAGTAGCGGTGTGCGGGTGTAGGCAGATATGACAGCGAATCGCGTGGCCGCCCGCGGCGGGCGGCGCGGCGAGTGCGAGTCCAGTGGCAGGGCATGGCAGCCTTCAAGCGAGGCAGTGTGGGACGGGTGGAGGAGGAAGGATGGCATGACTGGAGGAGGCAGTGTGGCATGGGTGGAGTGCAGGGCTAATCGATTCGGCAAGTCGTGCTGATGGCGCCGCGAGCGGAACGCCGCGGAGCGATTCGCTGTCATATCTGTCCACACCCGCGGTGTGCAGTTCCAGAGTAAAATGAAATCATGCAGTTCTGCATGGGATGCCTTCAGTAGCGTCCTTTTTACCATATCTCGCAAGTATGTAAGGCATATCTCAATCGGATTCAAAGGGAAGACAGGTTGTTTCGGCAACCCAAAGTTGAAGTGTCCGAATTTGATCGTATCGACTCGCCCCTCGAGACCTTCACTTATTTTATCATTCTTTGTAATTTCAGTTTCTCTGCGCTAAATTCCCTGGGGAGAGTCTGTAGTAAGCTACGGGTCAGATCCCCTTTGAGGAGCTCGGGTGGCATAAGCGCGATCTACAGTCATGCAAGGCAAATTGTGATGACAATATGTTTACATAAACAAGTGCAAGTACAGTGCACCTACTAGAAGATAAACATTACACGAACTGCGCTATGCCATCTGAACGTTCCGAAACGGCAGGCCTTCCAGGTAATTCGTTGGACCGGTTTTCGGGCCCCTATCTAAATGATGCCAACCTTTACCCCGTAGCTATGACAACCACCTCAAGAACACCGTCTCCAATATGTTGGCACCGCTACGACCAATCTCGTAGAATCACATCACACAGGCAATCTTTATACAGAACATGAACACTGTGAGATACGACCTCAAAACGTTTATTAAAGTGCTTTTTTTCATTTTTAAATACAGTCATATGTGCAGACAATACACAGTAAACGGTCACCTTCCGTGCCCTTCCAATTTTGGCAAGTGGCCAATGAAATTTTACAGGTAGAAGTCGAGTGGGTGATACAGTGCGTGCATATGTGAGTGTCAGTTGCAAGCGCACACACTGGATGTACCGGTACTGAATAGGCTCGTGAGCAGTACAGCTCGTGGAGGTAGTACTGGTCACGGATGGTCCGATTGGGTCAATACCTTAGACGATATCCGAAAACCGGTCTTCTCGTTGTTCAGTGCTGAGGAGTTGACGATTCGCACACTAGTGGGCGTCTGAAAAAAGCAGGGTTAAAACAGCTCAACTCTTAATAATCATGTATCAATACAACATAGTGTAACAGCAACATAGTTATCGCAGTAGTGATGATAAAATAACAACAATAATAGAATAATAACAAAATAACAACTATGATATTTTGATTTTGCAACATGTGGCATGTACAAGTGATAGAGAAGCAATCGCAAGGATGCTCATCCAGGTGGAGGCGTAAGAGGTACCCAAGAAGGGTGTTGGCACAAAAATAGGGAGCTAATAAATGGCCACCACGACCCCGTCGCAACACCTGTGGCCATGATGTTGATTAAGGACTCGAACTAGGCCACGCCAACCGAATCACCGTCCGGTTCCGTTGAACTGGCCCCCGGCCAACTTATAGGCTCTTCTCTAGAGTTAGACATTCGCTAATGAATCTTGAGCTGAGCGTGGGTGGTGCGTGTGGTGAGCGCTTGATGAAGAATTCTAAACGATCTAACACGCTACTCCTTGGAGCCACTGATGACAGGAAGCAATCTTAATATGATTATTAATTAACGAATTCCTCGAATAATGCTAGACTGAGCATCCGCTCCAATTCGAGTGTCCATGCCCGCACCTCCGGCTACGTGGTTTCTCCCCACTGTCAATATTTGCCCTGATCCGTAGGGGTGCCTTATTCGTGAGCACTGCCTTCATACATGGCCTGTCTTGATTTTCAGAAGGATCAGTAGTAAAAAGCATACCTGTAAATCAAATCCATAGTGATTCGTTGAGGATATGACGTTATCGATTAAGGGAGGAACACTGCCTCTAACAGTGATACCTAATAAACTGCCAGTGACGTTTGCGAACACGAACTTTGAAGGAGTAGTGGCTGAAATAGTAGAGGATAGGAAGCAGTGGCAGGTGATCTACGAAATACTGGAAAGAGCAGCAAATTTTTAAATTGTGTGAACAATGCTAGATTTCCAACAGTTCGGCAACCCGCTACAATAATAGCTCGCCTTGCAGTGTATGGCAATTGGTCGAATTTTCGCTGTTAATTCTAATTTTCGCGCTCGTTTGGAATTCCGCTCAAGGCGCAATGGGCTGGTAACGTGAGGGATTTTCAAGGATTGCAAGTTGGAGCTTCAGAAGTTCGCCAATGTTGTGGTTGTTGCTGTTTCAACAGGTAATAGCAAACGACTCGCACTCGCCGCGCCGTTCGCCAAATGGCCGCGCGAAAATCCAACCAACCGCCACACACCCCTCGCGTTGTTGCCTAACCGTGACATTTGGGACAGGCGATGCGGTCCATCTCGTTTGGTACTTTCCGGTAGGATGAAGAAAAAAATAATCAGGACAGGATTATCACAAGTGCCTGGAATCGTTCGGTTCTTACCGTTTATGATTTCTATCCCTTTCCATCGACCCGTTTGTGGTTCAAATGTAACAGGTGCAGTCTTGGCACCGTTCACGATAAGTGCACCTGGAATGATTTCATGAAATGGAGGGCACTGGGACGGACGAGAAAAAAAGGAATTATAGTTAACAGGAATGCTTTAACGCTCACCGAACACGGTAAAACCTGCATCGTCTGCGAATCGCAGTAGGACACCGGGCTCTATCACGATTGTTCTGCCGACTGGAATCACAACATCCAGTGGGATCTCGTATGGTGACGAGCCGTTTCGATAGACGTCCGGCAGCACGTACTGGACAGATCTGCAGCGAAAGATAAATAGCACCGCGAGTGGTGATCTCCCCAAGCCACTTGGCTACTTGGTACCTTGGACGAGTTTCAGGGTCAAACTTCATGGTAATCATGACAGCTAAACACCCGACCGATGATGGTGGACAAACCCGAGAGAAACGAAAGAACCTACCGTTTCCGCCTGGTTCGTTCGGGCTCTCTGACATGAAGGGGAGCAAACTGCTTGCCGTGACGTCTTGGGTGCACACGTGACGGACGACATGCATCACTAAAATTATTACGTATGGCATACATTTCAACAATAGATCAGAAGTTATTACCAGAGTTTTTTTACACTTGCTAATCATGTTCTTTCTTCTAATTCCACCTTTTTACTCAATATCTACATATAGCTTGGAAGCACCGCTATTCCTCTTCATGAGCAGGACAGAATGGGTTGCTGCGGTGGTTTTTACAAACAATGACACTATTCGAGTTCTGGGCCGCAACCACAAGGCTGCGCCCCACGCGCAACTCTGAGCCCATCCACACCACTGGGCTGCACCCCGCGTCATGTGCGACGTCGAAAAAAAAACGATTCATCCCTCCTCTAAAAGGGCTTCCATATGACCTTCCTCTTCATTTTTGGTATTTCTATGGTTTTTTACTCAGTCAATGCGATTCACCAGAGAAATTAAAAGCACATGGAGAAAAAAATGAAACCAAACTGTGACAACTTATTAAAGACAGGCACCAAACAGAATTCAATATTCATTTCGAAAAGGTGTCTCTGACCATGGGTTATGTGCTCATCTTCCGTTGTCGGAGGAAAAGAAGGTGCTATGGGAGTTAGGGGGAGCCACTCGACAAAAGCGAAAGTCGCACCCAATTTCCGCTTTTAGACACTCTCAAGATTATTTTATGCCTAGATACAGCTAACTAACTGAGATAACAATTGAATTATTCTGCCATTAGTATATTACGAAAAATTCGCTTCACTAGATTAAACAACCACTTACGCGTATTCGCCTAAGCCTAGGGAAAGGGAAACTCCTTTCCCAAGGCTCAGTCTAACATAGGATGAAAGAAGAAGCACGAATTTGCTCCATCAGAATCGTTTCGATGCAGAGTTCGAACCCGATTCAGCTAGCGCTATGGCTTCTCTGCGCTCCACCATAGCGCGAGACGCAGAGCACAGTGCACTGGCGCCGGGTGTATATCGTTAGGACAGAAACGTCGCGTGGCCGCGTTCGGCACGCGACGGGATGGTGCGAGCTATGCGCGCCGTATTGGATGGGTCTTGAAGCGATCACAGTGCTCTACGCCTCATTCTATGCGTAATCGCTTCAGGACTCAACTATTACGGCGCGCATAGCTCGCACCACCCCATCGCGTGCCGAACGCGGCCACGCGACGTTTCTGTCCTAACGATATACACTCCACTGCCCCCCCCCTAACTCCCATAGCACCGGAAAAGGATAAAAGTCACACAAGTAGTCATACAAGGATAAGCTATGGAAAAAGAAGGGTATAAAGCTAGAAAACTAATAATTAGTTGAAAAACACAGCGCTCCATTGCGACAGCGGAATCGCAGTGAAGCGCGCTTCCATCTCTACAGCAAAGTTGTTCCACCGATAACCGCTTCTAACCTGAATGGTCGTCAGAAAATGATAATTTCTTTGCATTTTCCTCTTTCTTCGGACCCCTTCCAATCCTCTCAGTGCGTATACGGTTCTACATGTACGTGCAATCCAAGTTATCCATATAGTTTGGAGCAAGTTCGGGTTCTAAGAGGAGAATGCGGAACATGTACGGTTTACTCCTAGCTTCTCTAGCCACATCGTCTCTGCACTAGAAACTGCATGAGAAACGTAAGAGAAGGGAGAGTAGGTGATTAATTTTATTCAGAGTACAGGCTCATATATGTACACGATATCAAGACACATCCTACTCAGAACGCTTGCATGTATGTGCGCTGACGCTGAGGTTTTTTACTACTCTGCGCTGCAGTCGAGCAACTGAGTCGAAGAGTTGGGAATGTGATCAGATTTTGAACTTTACGGCACGACTACGGCTTCGAGTATAAGTTAAGGTTAGACGGCTTCGATTATATTACCAGCAATGGTAATAAGTCCTCACCACGTTAAGGATATTTCTCGTTCCTCCAGGTACCCATTTGATATAGCAGACATATAGAGTTTAAAATACAGCCAAGTCTGAGTCTTAGAGATTCTGAAGCGCCCACCCATATATTAGGTTGTTCCAAAAGTCTTGTAGTATTTTTTCCGATCATCACTTTTTATTTTTTTCGTCCAACAAATAACAATCAGGCAACAATGTATTGACCATTGGGCACTATTAACCCAAACCTACCCCACCACCTCTCCAACCGATGTGGTCAAAGAGGTGATTTTTGGAAAACTTTTCGTTTTGGCTGAAAACTTGTACCCAGAGGTAATTCGACCCGTAGAACACAAATACAGTGCGTTTCATAATTATAAGGTCACCCCTGAATTTCAGGTTTTCTCAACAACACCCCATTAAGGAATCTTTTCTGCCTCATAGGCGGATTCCTCACCTGAAATAACCCCCGTATCCGATTTTTGGTTGCAGTCTCGTTTACCTAATGTTTTTAAGAATATTTTTCGTTTTTTGCACCGTTTCATAATTATAAGGTCACCCTGAAAAAAGTAAAAAAGTTGAGGCTCCAGCAAGTCTGTGAAGGTGGATATGTATTCCAGATACATCTTCGTGATACATGCTCAATCATCTTGTGGTTAGCTGCTATGCTCCGAGAGAAAAGCCCAGATTGTGGATTCTCGTGGTGCTAGGCTCAGTTTGAGAACAATTCCAAAAAAATCGGAAGATTCCTGTGCTCAATTAGATAACATTTGAGTCATTCGGTGTCTTCACATGTTTTTCAGGCTCTAGACTCCCACGCGAGATCATTGTCATTCACAAGAAAGGGATTTTGGGGACCATCTCCTACAGCACCTCCTCCATGGAGCAGATTTATTTGGAGTTGAACCATTCCTTTTCTGGGACGAGAGCGCATACAGTAGTGAGGCAGTGCAGTAACATCACCGAAAAAATACTGAAGCAGTTCCCGAGGCCTACAGCACACCATAAGGCGTCACTACTTCAATCCATAAAGTTCTTCTTGGGCACGGATTGAACGAATCTGAGTTTGCATCGCAATTGCACCGTGCATGCGAGTAATTCCATCTGAATTGTATTTTTGAGTCTGGAAATATTCTATTAGTATGGTGCTGACGTGTAGAGGTAGTACTAGCTTGGTATGAGAAGTGCGCAAATTTACGGGAGCCTTGGCAATTTTCGTAGGAGAAAGGTGATCTCCTATTTTTTTCGGCAACGAGCTTGCATTGAACCTTGCCTTCGAAACCTGCAGAATATACTCCAGAGACTGCTAGAAGGTTCTGCGAAGAAATCAGTTGCCTTTTGGAGCTAACCAGCTCTTCATAATTACGTCTCAAAGTATGGAAATGCTGTTGCTCACGTAGGTCATTCAACGTAATCGCGGTTAAACTTCCGAAATACGGACGTTCAGCCATAGCTAACATGTAGTCTTGGTCTCAGTTCTATTAGGGAGATCTAGAAGACATCGCCTCAGATATTTACTCCGATAATCACCAATTCTGGGAAGCAAAACTGCTGAAACAGGCAATCGTTGAAGACTGGAACAATATCTGTGGTGATGCTTTCCGAAATTTCGTTCCTACTTCACCTAATCTGCTTGTTAATGTCGTTCTTTAACAGGAGAGGGCCACAGATTATAAGCTCCTTGGCATGCGCTGTTAACTCCAGCAAATTTTCTGTTTCTTCGAGGTGACCTTATAATTATGAAACGGCACAAAAATCAGAAAATATTAGTAAAAAAGTTGGGCTGAAAGCTAATGTTATCAAAACTGGTATAGGAAGGTTTTCTGTGGTGAGGAATCTATAAAAAATACTTAAAAATTTTTCGGTCAGCTGTCTCTCCTGAAAACCGAAAATTTGGGGGTGACCTTATAATTATGAAACGCACTGTATGGCATTCGTTTGGCGCGAAACTTCTTGGCGCTATTGTGGCGCCGGCGCTTGTGGCGCAGGCGCCAAGCAGTTTCTCTTTAAACGAATGTCATATTCGTGTTCTACGGGTCGAAATACCCCCGGGTAGAAGTTTGCAGCTGAATCGAAAGGTTTTCCAAAAATCACCTCTTTGACCGCATCGCTTGAAGAGGCAGTGGGGTAGCTTTAGGTAAATAGTGCCGACCATTGTTATCGGCAACCCTTTGCCACTTTATAGGGAAATCGTTGATCCCCTTCTCCCAAAACTCTGGGTTCTGGGAGTCGAAAAGGTCAGCGATCGCCTTCGCAAGCAAGTCATAATCAACGAATTTTCTCTTGGCCAGGAAGGATTCGAGAGGATGGGTAAGGTGATAGCCAGAAGGGGCAATGTCTGGAGAGTATGGCGGGTGGGGCAGCACCCAGCCGAGCTCCTATAACTTGGCCTGGGTACTTTTCACGAAATGGAAGCGAAATGGGAGCGGGCGTCGTCATGAAGAAGGCTGACCACGGACTTTCCGGCACTTTTCTCGAACATCGACGGCGTGCTGCTGGAGCTGGTGGGTGCATACGGCAGCGGTGACTGTTTCGCCTTGTACCAGCACCTCGCGGAAAAGCATTCCTTCCGCGTCCCAGAACCAGCACAGTCTTTCATGTCAATCTCACCGTTGCTGAAGCTGATGAAGCAGCGGCGCACGGTCACGTAGCTCACACATCCCTTGCCCAATGCAGCGCTGATGGAGTGGCAAGCTTCCGTCGTTTTGGTGCCTCAAGACCGCTCATAATAGATGACACCGCGAGTTGGGTGCGTATCGACAACGGGCATTGTAGCTCTCTCCACGGGATCTGGTGGGTCAATATATATTTCCCTAGAAAGCTTAGGGAACGTTCTACCATATTCCTGAACCGCCTGGACCTGCCTCGAAGTGAACAAGAGTTACTGATTTTTTTTGGAAAAATACTACAAGATTTTTGGAACAACCTAATACATAGCGTGCCAAAAAAAGGTACTGCTGTTGAGTACATCACTGGCAGAGGAAATCCTAACTATAAGCTCTGCTCAAAACAACGCAAAAGTATTATCTAATAGTCGATTTCCCATGAAATCAGGTCCTCCCCTCTGCAGGTGTTTAGTAACACCGTAAAGGGACATCATATTTGGACAAGCTTACGTTTGATCGTATTACCTTGAATTGTTCGCAGCTGTCATCCACTAATATCGCCCTACTGCAGCAAAAGCGAGCTTCTGCCACGTGCCATCGACGTTGTATGCATTCTGCTTTGAAGGCATCCGAAGGGATAAAGAGAAAGTGAGAACCGTGAATACATGTTCTCTGGGAACAAACCTTCTACTTCAAAAGTGGTGGTCTGTAACGAACTCGCATTAAAACGCGGATTGGGTCTTGTCATGATCGCGCAGCACGGCGCCTCGTTCTGCAATTCATCAGCCGGGTGAGTTGCCGGCAAGGAAAGGACATCGTCCGCGGCCGGCTGGTTTAGCCTCTCGCCCCTCTGCAGTCTTCCCCCAGCTAGTGATGCGGAGGGGCGCGAGAGAGAAGGGAGGTCTTCGGGTTCCTAGTTATTGGTTATTATGCTAGCACCCATACTTATGTTCCACAGTCTGCCGAATTTACTCCCTCCGTTTTCCTTCGTTTCCCCCTTCCTGTGTCTTAGAAGGCACAGGAAGGGGGAAACGAAGGAAAACAGAAAAGTGAACCATATTCTCTGTAAATGGAAAGGTCACTTATGAAAGATGTCGGGCGAAGCTCGCGTTGGAAGCGTGCATTAGGAAAAATTCGTATCGATCTCACTGGACCAGTTGCTGCGATGGCGGCGTAACTTTCGCGATTGACTGACATAGCTCCTAGCCGTCTGCAGCTAACCCTCAGCGGATAGTGAAGTAGAGGACGCTAGAGGGAACGAGTGAGGAGGGGTCCTTATCTCTCGTTTTTAGCCTTTTGACTACTTTCTTTCTTTACTGTTGCATTACTGATGGTTAGGTCCCCTCAATGTTCCTATGCCACAGTCGGCCGAAATCACCCCTTCCGGCTTTTTTAACTGATGGTTAGGTCCCCTCAATGTTCCTATGCCACAGTCGTTTTTTAAGGCACCTGGGTGGGGTAAAGAAGGAAAACGTACTTGGAACACTATTCTGTGTAATGAACTTCCCGATGAAAACGAGCTGAAAGAGGAAAGAGAGACAAAAGAGTGATAAGGAGGACGTTTTCGATAAAAACAATGAGTTACGCATTTGATATAATGCTAAGGCGTCGTGTCTGCAACTGCGGCAAACGAACGAACTGCAAGTGTTCACCGTAAGCTAAAAGTGCCCCCTTGTGGTTTCTTCAAGGATGGAACCCGTACTTCATGCGTTGGATTAGCAAACCTGGATCACGTGTTTGCTTTTGCAATACCCCAACAAATTTGCTTCTACGGTACTCCAACAAAAGTACTTCTACTGCGAAAAGGTGCATAGGAAAGCAATAAATTGAAAAAAATATCATCAAAATGGATAGTACGTTGAAGGCTGAGATTGGTTATTGGAACGCTTCAAAATCTGAAGTTAGCAACAAACCCGTTTCATAAAAGGGTAATTGAAAGAATCAATAAAGTGGATCTCCCAAAACTCACACGGGGATAGTCGTGTTCCTGTTGCACGTCTCCACCTGTACGTCAATAATCGAAAGCACAGTAGGACTGGAAATCGATAACTGTCGAGCGACGACCTCCTGAAATCGAAAGCTTATGAACATCGCGTTCTTTTCCGATCGGATAGAAAACAGACTGTTTTCAGCAGGAACTTCTCCTTGGTGTTAGTGTAGTGTACAACTTTCCAATGACCATGTTCACATTCAGAGATCAAAATGTCTCTGAAAATTGATGATTTTGAGCAACTTTATATTCTCGGTCAATTATCGATGATTCACATCTCTTCCGCTCCAGTGAGAGGCTTAAGGCAGTGAACAGTCAACGAACTGATACAGGTTGCTTTGTGAAATAGTAGTCGTGTGAAGAAGCCCATATATGGATCCCCTGAAAACAAGCCTATCGGTTGCGGTGTAGTAATAACTGACCTCCATGTTGTGTAACCGGAAAAACTCACGTCCATCAATCGATATCCGTTGATGTCCGGATTCTACCCGTAGAAAAGATGCAGCTACATGTGACAAATAAAATCCCCCTGAAATTATATATTGCGATAGGATTTCAATTGCGTATCCGTATGTACAGTGTTCCGAAAAATTGGGATCACTACAGTGTCCCCAAAAAATTGGGTTGAGAGTGAACAGTCGGCTTTACTTCGTGTTTCCTACAAGGTAATTGTATCCAATTATGTACAGGACTAGATCATCGAGAAGCCAAGAACAAATGAGAGAAGGTGGACTTCGTTTCGCCTGAAGCTTAAAGAAATCGTCCAGGGAAAAACTGCTTACTTTGTTACTCTTATATTTATGTTGTATTTGCCTAATAAGGGCCACATGCAAAGTTTCATGCGAAAAAGGAGAATTCGGCCAAGATACAGCTCCCCAAATTCTCGGCCGGGTGGGCGACGCCTTCGAGTAAAAGCCCCGTCCCGTCGTCCGCCGCGGTTGGAAACGGAGAGTGGGACTGCTCACGTAACTTTATGTTCCTACAGTGCGTCTCCGACCGCGGCAGACGACGGAGTGGGCACTTGTTCGAAGGCCCCGCCCACCCGGCCAAGACCTTGTAGTGCTGTATCTTAGTGTAGTGTATCTCAAATTTCACGTTTTTTTTCACGTGAGACTCTGCATGCGATCCACGTTAGTCGAATACAACACAAATATATGGGTAACATTAAAACTCATTTTTTCGTGGACGATCCCTTAATCACAGCTTGCCCCTTTACAATGACCTTCTAGAACTCCCTACTCCCTCCTTCATGCTTCGCGGCGTTATATACGCACGCAGTGCCGCTCGGTAATCATAGCATCATTACCAAGTACTAGCTTATATTATCAATCGATGATTTTTACAAATCTCTAAAACTTCTAAGATGCCTCCAAAATTTCAAAAAAACAAAACCTTGTTGAGGATTCCTCGTAGATTCTGCTTCCCTAATACGTCCTTTACTTTTTCACCCACAATACCACCCCCCCCCCGCCGCCTCATCCATTGAGGATTGCTCATCTTATGCTTGACCCAGTTTGCGCATCCCGTGCACCTCACGTCGCAACCCTGTCCCAGTGCCACTTTACTGGTAGATATAGACTGACTGCAAAGTGAAGCTCTCGATTTTGAACTTGAAAAGCTTTCACCTTGAAGAATAAGGAGACTCAGGGCTATAACTGCTGTTTTCATGACAATCACATTTCCATTCGATCCAGCCCTGCAGAAAGACGAGATTAAAATGGAAATCTTCGGTAATGCATCAACGAAAGCGAGGATTTCGATGGCAGAAGTCGGAAAAGAGGAAAAGCGCGAGTACTTGGCATTCAGAGTGCAGAAATGTCGACATCGATGTCTTGATATTAAAGCAACATTTTGCAAACTGACAGTTACATAGTTTTTACAAGGTTGAGGACGCAGCGAGAGGAATCATGACAACATGACGTGACCAAGCACGAACAATATGGAACGGAACAAAATGAATTAGTTGCGGAGGTTTTTATGGATGCAATGAAGGTTTATGTTTAAGTATTCATTTGCAAATGTTTTGTTTCAAATTAAGTGATTGTTTAAAGAGATAATTATTTGTTATAACCATGTAACAATTATTTACTTGTTTTTAACGAAGAGTTAGTTTGGTTTCCGTTTTGCACGGGCCCTTAGACGGAGACCAAACAGAAGAGCGTAGAGGAGCTCAGAATAAGGGATGTAGAGAGCCCAGCTTTATGGAATAACGCTTTTTTTTTGTTTCGTAGGTTCCTTTCAACGTACTCTCATGGAACTGAACTGAAGTAACTCCATACCATGGCCTATTCAAAGTAAATGAATTTTGCAATAAAAATTACAAGCTTTATGCCTTATCACTGTGACTAACTCTGCTGCTTTGTACATACCTATCGGTCAACACTTCCTACTGAGATCCATGAAAGTCACTGAAAAAAGCGGCGCTGGGAGTTCCGAAGACACCCCCAGTCCTCTCTCCAGCTGCATCCTTGCTGCCTCTAGAGGACTATTAACACATGAACACTTGATAAGTGAACACGACACATGAAGACCAACTTTTGGAGTATCTGTCTTCAAAGCATAATTCTATTGCAAATAAATCGAGATTCAAAATTACAAAAAAATCTGCAAAATTTGAAAAACGGATCACAGCCACCTTTGCTTAGCAGTGCAATCTTCTCACTACTAATTCAGATCAAACTCATTAGTAATTCAATTTCGTAATTTTCAAATATTGATGATGATAAAGTAAGTGTAATCATGGGAGAGATTAAGTAATAGTAGTAAAGTAAGAATAAAGGTGAAGTAAAGATGATGCATTGATGAAGCCATTTCTGAGTTGCGCCATGCACCTTTCTCCCATTTAAAGCCGTCATGAAGAATGCATTCAGACACAATTTGGCATATAAATGACGTTGATCTGTTACAACCAAGCAACTCTGGCACCAACTAGCACTGCTAGGGGGAGGGAGGCTTTGATGGCCTGTTCAGGTACATGTCCTGGCCTTGATCTTTCGGTCACGGGGTACGAGCTGCGCGTCTTCTCACTACACTACCTCGACTCATTTGCTGAAAATTGATCAGTGAATAGACACACTACATTTTTTTTTATTTTTCAAGTTTATATCATTTTAATAGTTCGCAGGAGCTCAGACGAACTTCTGCTATGAATTTTTACAGATTTTATGCTGTATGCACAAACGGCTTCCATTTCTTAATTTACACATGTGGAGATTCACCTATAGAACATCTTCCAAGCTTCATAATAGCAATCAGTAGCGGCATTGCGGCGAATCACACCCCATTTAATCAGTAGGAAGAGCCCGTGAGATCGACTCCTGCTTTAATTACCGCTTTAGGTGTTTGGTAGAATGGAATAATTACCCCAGAAAACACCGAAAAGCTTTAAGAGGTATAGATGGATGGAAAAGGAGGGTGCATGCCCTTGTTAGTGCTTACCCGAAAGATTTACGACTGCGAACAGAAATCAAATGCGTAGAGCATAGAGCATTTTGGAAAAGTGATACAGTGCTGATGGCAAGGTGCCACTTACTGGAGTTATAATAAATTGGTAGCAAAATCTACAAGCTACACAGTCATTTACTCAGAAGTGAAGGCGCCGACCGTGGCTGTGGAAGTGAAAAGCGCGCCGACGAACTTATTTATTGATAAGGTTCATTGAAAAATCTTCCATGCTGAAAGCAAAAACAACAAAGTGAATGAAGAAAACGAACTATCTGACTGCAATGGACAAAACACGCATTCATTTGGAAGAAGGCTTCGTGAAAAAGCGTCGAAATGAGAATAAAGTACGAAGATTTTGCAGTCAAAAATGAATTATTTACATCATGAAGCCTCGAGATTGTGTAAGGAATTTCTGCTTCGATGGAAACGGAAATTGGGTTTTTAGTATCGGTCATAACCATTTCAGAACAATGAAACCGTGATTAAGTGGCAGGCGAATGAGAGCAAGGAGCCGAGGACATTCACGACTTTCAGGGTAAAGGAACTGTTCCTACTATACGTGAACGCTTCGTCTGTCCGTCCCTCCCACCTGGGCTCCGCCCACTATGGGCGGAGCGTGCACTGGAATGTTCCATATTCAGACCGAAAATTGTTATTCGGTTTCGAATGTGTCCCTAACGTTGGAAGAAGATGCATTGAGGTCAGAAATGAGTTCCTGGCAGTCATGAAAGAGGCTAGGCACAGGGGCGGAGCATTTGTGGTCGCAGGCGGAGCTTAAGCGGGACTCAACAGTGGGCGGAACGCAAATGGAGTGGGCGGTCGTTACAAGGCTCATAACTAAGTCATAACGCAACCTTGAAACCAGGAAAAAAAGCTGTAGAAATAGTCCATGTCCAAGCTATCTCAAGCACACTCAGAATGAGCGGATAACCGGCCTTAATGGGAGGGACGTGTAGCAATCTGTGAGTTAGATTCATAGAAAAAACCAATGCCGATCGACCTACTGATGCCCCTGGCATTCACTAGTGTGCGGCAGCCAGGCGGTAGATTACATCGTATCTCAGATGTTTATATTGAGTTATGAAAATTTTTTGTTTTTAAAATTCTTCATGTATTTTGCAATGTGTGCAACTTTCGCTCTCCAAAAAGAGTGCATGGAGGTGGTTTAGTGGTAAGCTCCGCTTCTGTCAACATATGTAGTTAAAAAATCTGAATTAATGCCTACCCAGACAAGCCGGACTTCCCTTTCATTCCGGGGTTGTCTGTGTGGTGAACGCACTGGTTATAGACATCAGCAAGCCATACAGATTACTGAATAGTCTGAACGCACCAGAATCACTGCAATCCTGAGGTGTAGGTGGTCATGGTGCATCTCATGAATAATCCACGCTAAATGCTTTAAAAATTTGTAGGTTTCAATATTACAGTTTGAAACCCAGGATGCAAGCTTTCGGTAATCTCAAAGATGGCTTCATATAAGACAGAAAAGTGAAGCGCTATAATGAATAGACAGAGTAGATCCGATCTGCTCTCGGGCTCGAAAACCAATCCGTACTCTTGTATCGGTCGAGTGGGCATCAGCAGTGGGGTGAAAAATCTCGACCAAATTATCTGTTAGTCTCTCCCTCGCTTTGACTAGGTAGGATATTCAAGGACTCGCACAACCTCCAATGAAAGCCGCAACGTGGCTCATCCTAGCAGGATGCTCAATCCCAGGCGCGTTGCTCTTCATCGTTTTAGTAAAGTTTGCTAAAATATGGCTGAAATTATAAAAGATATGGTTTAGAACGGATACACTAATCGAAGGCCATTTTGCTCGGTCCTCAGCGAACTTCTGGACCACTTTTGCACTGCAATGCGCTTATATAATGAATACCGCATGATACCGAAACGGAAAAAAACATGCATCGTGCACACGCTATCCATCCTCGCCCACCTCTTGTTGTTGCGAATCGGCCGGGATTCTTTGAATGTGTTGACATGCACGTGGTCAATAGGAGATTTACTGGTTACAAAGCTGCTGATTATGCAGTTTCCGTGCAGTCTGATTCTGTTTTCTGAGACTAAAATGTGGGTGAGCAAAAAAGGAAACAAAATTGTTGTAGCACTAGCAAAGGGAGAAGCCATTTGAGATACTTTTATGCGGTGCGGTGCGTACGTTAAAGTGAAATCCAGAGATCACGTAGAGCAAGGAGGTCTTCTTCCGTCTGCACCATCTTAAAGGAATCGTCCACGGAAAATGAGTTTTTGTGTTACTCATACGTTTATGTTGTATTTGCCTAATGTGGGCCTCATGCAAAATTTCACTCGAAAAAATGCGAATCTGGCTGAGATACAGCACCACAAAGTGCGGTCCCAGTGGTCGGGGCCTAAGATAAAAGCCTCGTTCCGTCGTCCGCCGTGGTCGGAGACGCATTGTAGGAGCAGAATGTTTCGTAAACAGTCCCACTCTCCGTTCTTAACGGCGGCGAACCACGGGACGAGGCTTTTACTCTTGGGCCCCGCCCACTGGGACCGCACTTAGTGGTGCTGTATCTCAGCCAGATTCACATTTTTTCGCGTGAAATTTTGCATGAGGCCAACATTAGGCAAATACAACATAAACGTATGGGTAACACAAAAACGCATTTTCCGTGGACGGTGGACGATTCCTTTAAGGATCAACTTTCACCAGGAATTTCATCCGCCATTTTCACATTATTCCTCTAGGTTGTAGGGGAATCTAAACAGCAGTTTTCCAAATTTTGCTTGTATCTATACATTTTAAGATGAAAATCAAGCTTCAAAATGCTAAATTATTTTAATCCTTGACAATCATTTATAATAATTTAGTAATCCGGAGTGTTTCAAAAGTAATAAGTAAATATTCAGTTACTCGAATTAGAAAAAAAGATGAACATTACAGAACATAACATAGCTTATGAATCAATCCGCTGACGATTGGCACAAATCATATTGAAGCACAGGCGATGGTGGAAAAAAGAAGCCAAATCGTGCCGTTTTATTATAGTTATACAGCAGATGTACTGCGATTTCAACTGAGAATGTGAAAATGGCTGCTGAATTCGCTTGAGCGATAATTATTCCCAAGCGGAAGTAAGCGGAGGTGCAAGCGAAAGTATGTATGCTTATTTGCTCCCTGCCATAGAGATTTCAAAACTGGCCGAAGACCTTAAATCCAAGGTTGGCTCTGACAAATTAATTCCCTGACTACGAAAGCAATGAACATATCTGTACCAGCCTAGCCCCCACAGCAGCGTCGGAAGCCAAAAAGATTGGTTATCTTGCGATTTTCCCTGTTTAAACTTATCTTTTTCCTCACAGATGATCAAGGATTACAAATTTTTATGAAGCCGATGTAGAAGTGATGCCATCACGAAGATGCCGTCTATGATGAAGGGGGGGGCTCGTTATGTCTGAGACGGGTTCGAACGTGAAATTATTCTTTGAGTCACTGAGCAGTGCTCAGAATCTGCACGCCCTTTTCTCAGCGTCGGTGAGAATAAGCCCTCTTCAGGATACTGTAAAATCGAAAATTCAGAAATAATTCTTAGCGAAAAGCGCAGAAGAGTCAAGCCCATAGCGACTAACCAAAGGATAAGTGTAAAAAGTTGCAGGGAAATCTGGAGGTGAGGAAGAATGGCCGGACATTTAGCACTTATACATCAGCCATATCTGAAGATACTTGAAAAACTCAAAATTGCACGAATTATGGGAGTGGTGGGGATTGCGGGGATGGAGAACATGACACGCGGCACGTCTCCATGGAAAACTCATACACAAACGGAACTACGAAAGCTAGGAGCTCGGAAGTGCACTTTCAAATGGAGAAGACAATTTCATGGGTGTTTTCATTGTTTAACCATTAACAGCGATTTTTGTATGTGACGATTGCTGGTCGACGAAAAGAGGAAATCAAAGAGGAACGATAGAAATGCATCTTTCACGAAAAAATTCTGCGATTCAATTTCCGTTTCAGAATCTCGTTATGTTCTATAGCACAAGATAAGCAGGCTATCAACCACTGAATAGTGTAATGAGGTATTCCAACCATACCAAAACTCATTTTTCAGGATTATGTAGGAGCGCAGGTGATAGACCGACAGGTGCGCAGCTACCACGTGCCTCACAGTCCTCGGAGTTCAGGCCTCAAAAAAACCGTTCATCGCTCAAGAGTTACCAAATCTGGTTGTCAGTGAAACAGAGCGCATCATTCCGTATTGATGATTCTGGTAGCAATGGAAAAGCAGTCCCGGCGATCCCATTTTAAGGCGGATGTGAAAATTGAAAAAATCTAGCCGAACGGTTCAATGGTCCTGGGTGCCCCCTGATTAACTCTGTGGTTTTCACCACACACTATCAATCGTGATAGTGATACGGGTGAAATATTGTCGGCTAGAGAGAGAAGGGTGCTTGTGAACTTCTGATGAAAATGTAATAACAATCAAATTCCACTATCCAACTGGGTCGGCCATCCATGCGAGCTGAGTCACCGTTTACTCAAGAAGCCTTGCTGCCTCCGTTGTGAATTGGTCCCAAATACCTGGGGTTACTGCTTCAAACGAATATCGTACACGCCTTCCTCCTTTCATCAAACTACCACCCAAAAAAATTCATTGTCTCTGGCTGCAGCTGCCTGTAACAAACCTAAATACGACAACTAGGCTGCTCCATACAACTTAAATTGCAGTTGGCTTTCTTGGGTGAAACCCCTGAGTGTGATAAAAAGAGTAAAGGATAAACTTTCCGCGTTAGTCAATACCTTGCTCGGATGCGCAGCGCATTCCATTCCCATTCAAAATCATGTCGGCGAGTGAATGCAATTCGCCAATACAACGACTTGCGAGGGCTAGCGCCTGTACGATTCATTGCTTTTATCATTCCAGTTGAGTGTGGTACCAGTCTACGTACATACCACACCAACAGATGGAACGCTTGGCTGGCCCAAGCGCGATTTGATCTCCGCACCACCAAAGTGAGAGAGCGCGCCACCATTGACTGCTGCACCTCTGCGCTGCGGATATTCGCCCTGAGTTAGGTACTCACCTACATAGATCTCTGTTAAGCGTAAAATCCGACGAAAGGTTCCAATGTTTTCTCCTATTCCTGTGGTCTTATCATCAAAGAAAAAAAGTAGGAGGGACGGACTAAAACCATCAGAGGCGGCTTTTGAAGATGGTTTTCTGAAAACTGCTCAGTTTTGCATGAAAACTTTATTTAATAGTTATGAAGTAATAATTATGAATTGCTGCGCGTACTCAGCATGTTTGTAAATAAGGTGAAATGACTCATTGAAAGCCTGTAGATAAACGTATAATTCATTTCATTCGTTATTTGAGGCAATTCTGCGCAGCACAGCTATGCGGTTCATTTTTCAATCACGACGAGGTACGAAAAGAGGTGCCAAATAATCGGTAAATAAGTGGCTCCCGATGCAATAATTCATCACAAACTGGACAGAATCAAGCTGAGGGAAGCAAGTTGCGAGTGTGTGAGAATTCATCAGTCCAATTCGAAAAGCGAGAAAAGAACTCCCACTGGGAAGTTGATGGATGACGTGCGAAGCATCTCCGTCGTGCTTATCCATGGGGGAGCAGTTTGACCATGGGCCACCACTCGACGCCGTCGAATGTGTAACGAGGCGTGATTCCCGTAGGAAAACCCCTTACGAGCGTTCAGGAACCTCGTATATCATCAGTAACGAAGTATGTAGTGTTGCCTAATGCGTCTGGCTCAGAAAGCAATGTTAAACGTGGCGACAAATGGAATCAGCCGAATAAGTCGCAAGGATTGCTATGTCCACTGGAAGGGCTCAGCGAGTTTGACTGCAGACCTTGCACCGACAAATATTCCAGATAAGAAAGGGCTTATTCGAGTAGGTCGACAGAACCATTCAAGAGCCCATAATACAACCCAAAAATCAACTTCCGCCCTTGATAACCTAATTTTTCGGTAACAGGTACAAAGGATGAAGAACGCGCATGATTTTAAAGTGCTTCCGCACCTTATTCAACTTAGGGAACTAGGGTCAGATCACGGGTGGGAGTCTATTGGTCGAATTTTCGCTTTTCGGCGTCGCACCCGCGACGCCGTCAGCACGACTTGCTGCAGTCGTTTGGATTTTCGCTCAGTATGCAGTGGGCTGGTATCGCCAGGGACATTCAAAGACTGCAGGTTGGAAGCTTTTGAAGTTCTTATATGTTGTGGATGTTGCTGTTTCAATGGATAAAACTATAAACAACTCGCACTCGCCGCACCACTCATCGCGGGCGGCCGCGCGAAAATTCGACCAATCGACCCCCACCCTCGAATTACCTATCCTAAGGCTGAGACTCGATAGCGCTACGTCATAAGCTCAACAATGCTGAAAGATCCATGAAATTCCTACTCAGTGCGGTAAAGTGAGGTGATTTCTACCAAAGCATACGATCCCTACTATATATAAAGCGCTAAGCCGTCTGTCCCTCCGTCTGTCACGAAATTCATATCTCGCGTCGCAGTAGAGCTGGGAGTCTGATTTTTTGAAATGATATGAGGGGTGGTAAGGGAACATCAATGGTGGGGGAACGGCAGTGATAGCAACTGATAAGGGCTGATAAGGAACTTCGAAAGGCGAGTGGCGAGAAATTGATATCTCGCGTCACAGCAAAGCTGGGACTCTGGATTTTTAAAGTGATATAGGGAGTGGTAAGGGGACATCAGTGGTGAGGGAACGGAAGTGATAACAA
Organism: Trichostrongylus colubriformis; assembly: GCA_963978905.1. Taxonomy (NCBI): domain Eukaryota; kingdom Metazoa; phylum Nematoda; class Chromadorea; order Rhabditida; family Trichostrongylidae; genus Trichostrongylus; species Trichostrongylus colubriformis. Next base: position 23,813,633 of record OZ022258.1, on the reverse strand, counting down.
CTGATAAGGGCTGATAAGGAGCCTTGAAAGGGGAAATTGATATCTCGCGTCGCAGCAAAGCTGGGACTCTCAACTCAGCTTTATTATCACGCCATCTTCTCTGCTTTTTTCCAATTCAATAGCTCAGCTGAAAGCAGAGGAATTTCCACTTAATTCCATACACAACTGTGGTCGTGCCGATCAAACCCATTTTGCACAATATCGCCATGGATGGCGCGCAGTAGTGTGCGCCCGCCAACTGGTACAATGATATTGCGATAGTTTTTCTTTCTTCCTGCAGCTGTCATACACTTGAGGAGGAAAGCAAGAATTTTACTGAAGTGTTACTGGTAGCAGCGTACAGAGTGGTTAAAAGACACCGTTTAAGATAAGGAGAAAATGAGAACTGAGAATTCATTTTCCCTGCAAACCATCATTCCAGTTCAGAACATTTTAAACTCCCAGTAAAAAGACGCGTGTTGGGAACATTATCGCTACGCGGCGCGCTGCCTCGCATCCGCTCGACAAGTTTCTGCGAGGGAGTGACAGCGTACACGGTTGGCTGACTATCCCCGCCATCTTCATCGACCCCTGAGAGGCAACTGATACTGAGAGGGAGCGAAAAGGGAAAAGTGAAAAGGGTTTTCGAAGGTCTCTCGGACTTTATTGCTCAGAGATTTTGGCCGTTTCATTTCTTTCTTTCCCTCTTGCACTACGCACCTCGCTTTCATACTCCTTAACTATTCCACTATCTGCAAACTTACCCCTAACGATGTTTTCAAGGAATACTCGATGGGAAGTCGCATTCAAGGAACGGGGTTTCCATTCAAACATAGGCGCATCGTCAGAGGGATGAGTTGTACTATTTTATGAACAATAGCAACGACACAAATCTCTTCCTCTCCCAGTTCGACATTTAAAGGAGGGTGGTTTGATATTGAGGGAGAACGAAGGGGTAATCGTCGTCTTTTCAATTTCCTCGACGCCAAGCTTCAATTTGGTCGGGAAACTGGAGTGATTAACCGCAAAGACCTAAAGGCATACTCTGCGATAATCGGACAAGTCGCCGTACCTTCTTGGTACAGTAGATCCTTGGATAGCTAGTCAGGCTGCAACTTTATGCGTCGCCACGTTGCGCTATCGCAGCGCTACACCTGTTCGAACCCACTCCGACGCCGCCCATTTTGCTCAGTTGGCCAATAAGGGAGCTCAAGTGGGTGGCGTCGGAGTGGGTTCGAGCAGGTGTAGCGCCGTGGTAGCGCACCGTGGTGACGCAAAAGAGGCACAGCCTGACTAATTACTCAAGGATCTACTGTTCCAAGAAGGTAAATCGACTCATCTGGTTATCGCGGTGTGCCTTCAAACCTTCTCATACTAACAATGGCCCTATTCCTCGACGCACTCATTGATTACCAGTCTATAATACATATTGCACACATTGGTAGGGTTGTGAAATGAATCCACCTCTTTTCATTCCTAATCCCGCCTTTTCATGACATAACTAGAATTTTGAAAAATTACCCTTCGAAAGTTCCCGTACATTGTAAGCTTCGTGGGCCCGTGGGACCAGGGACGTGTTCTATTTGACCACCTCAAAACATAAAACGTACATTTTCGTTTTCGTCTTTTTAAAAGAAAACTCCTAGCTTATCTGCTTTCATCTGAAGTTCTATAGCCACATGCCGTGGGTCTTAGAAATCAGCAATGCTCATGCCGTTACTAATGTGGCTAACGCGTCGATGGCAGAGATTTATAGCCCATAACAACATGAAGTGGCAATAAAACTTGCCGCGCTTTGAATGCATACATAACTGGAAGAAGTTGTTGATGCGGTTAGGGCAATACGAAATAAAAGTCAGAACATGATATCAATAAACGAAATCTTATGATGCCTTCAGGAAAGCTTTGGCTTATTATCGAGATCGCAGGTCAATCAGCTTGAGACGCGTCTTGCATTCGACTTTTATCAGGTGTCGTACGAAGTTACAAAAGCCAAGATACGAAGTACACATATTCAAATTTAAACACCTAATAGTTCAGTTTGAACATTAACTGCACTCCATAATGGTTCAATGTCTCTACGATGAGTAAAGGTCGACTTCATGGCTTATCTTAGCTGGTTAAAGGAAGCGAAAGGGGTTTGAAGAAAGAGGAAGATGTAAAGAAATATCAGTAACGAACATGCAAAGTTAGAAGCGACAGTCGGTGGAAAAACCCGAATTCATAAGCGCGACGCTAAGGCGTGTATTCGCAGCACATTCGCATCAACACACTGACTTTCCGAGTTGTCCGCTGTAGAGATGTCCTTTGTTAACTCGTAGAGTATATTTCATTCATTCATGATGATGTGAAATAGGTGAATCAACACCCAGCAACAAACAAGTAAAACAATTAAATGAGGAATAAGCGAAAAAGTAAGAAAAAAGTGTGATTACAATCAAGACCTAGTTAATTCACTTTCGACGTCTTGGCAAGGTGCCGTGTATGCATTGCGGCCACCGTTCTCCCATGCCGTGAACGTGAATTGCCCACCTCCCGGTGTATTTAAAGATCATTCATCTCAGTTACTCCTTACTGATGCCAATTTATTACCAATTTGTTTACTTAGTTGATCACGTATTGATTTCTTTTAAACTTACGTCAGTGATACTGCGGAATTTCTGTTGAAAAGTAGCGACCTCGGGCCTTGCAAGAGTCGTTTTTTTTACTGTTGCCAACTGTCCTATCATGACCCGTCCCTTTCCTTAACTTGGCCCACCTTCTTTTGGAATCAACTGTTGGAGAGGGTCTTATTTCTTGGGTTTGGACCGGCACCGATAGGGGTAAGAAGAAAATGGGATTTGTGAGGACATATCCTCCTGAACGGTCATTCACATTTAGAAGAGGTGATCTGTGTGAAACTTTATCGACATCCTCAGCTTTACCAGTCACATTGCCCTCCATTCGCTGAACGAGTTGCTGCAAGAACGAGACAACGCCTGGCTGGTCGTCCCTCGCCGTTTGCACTACCCCCACGTCTAGTTATACTGAGGGAGCAAAAGGGAAGGAATGGGAAGGATTTCGGGTTTCTTCTCTCGATTTTATTTTGTTACGTTCTTCCACTCCTGTTACACTATTAATCACTTCGACCTTCGTATTACTTAATTCCATAATCGTCCAAAGGCACCCATAATGATAAGGCCCCGTTCACACTTCGCGCCGGCAGAGCGTGACTGTGTTCACAAGAAGCGAGAGAGGTTGGCACGGGGGAGTGCAGAGACGACGCAGACACAGGCAGAGACAGGATGGCGAGGCGGAGACGCATAGACACGCAGACGCCTTGCCGCCAGCACCGCAAAGTATGAACGCGGCCTAACTTTGAGTTTTCCAATAACCATCCAATCGCACAACGATGTACGAGTTAGTGCTCTCGAGTCCAGATCCTAGAAGAAAATCCTTTGAGTATGGAGCGCGCTGCGCCTCCATACGTCGTTACCTCCGCTATTTTTTTTTATGATAGACACATGTACGTGCGAACCGCAATTTCAAAATTATGCAATTTGCAATATATTGGCTGAGAAAGTAATTACAGGGTTCATTACATGAAACTTCACGAAGCTGTAAAGCTGTTTAAACAAGTAGTTCTGAACAAAGAAACTTATTTTTATTTATTTGAACAAAACGAGAGGAGAACACCAAGCAAAGTGTGGGCAATAGAGATGAATCCATGTTTATTTCTCAGCAACAGCTACAAATTTAAACCTCACTTTTTCATGAAGTTTCAAAACTCCTTTTAGTTGTTTTGGAATGCTTTTCGGCATCGTCGTAGGAGGATCTGAGTGCATGAGAGAAGAGATACTCAAAAATGAGAAATGAGATCGGACGAGTATAGCCTTCTCGGCAGCCATCGGTTGTTGAGTTTTGCCGATGCCGTATAATGAAATTTATAAGCGGCAAAGGGCAGCGATGGCAGCCGACAAGCGCTAGTCTTAATGTGGAGAAATACTTCTCACACAATTCCATGCTAACGTATAAGTTGAGTCCGAAACAGAATGACGAACGAAATTCTAGCATAACGTGCATATTGCTTTTAGTATGCGCCACGCAAACGATTTTCATTCAAAATAACTTGGTCATTTGAATGCTATTGGCAAGGTGTTCCATGCGCAAGCAAATAATAGTTGATTCAGCAGGCGAGCGTTCTTGTTACTAACATTAAAAGGAAGCTATAACTTGACAGACCAGGTTTGGTTATGGACGACGGGCCTTATCTCGGGCTGCTGCTTTCCTGCCTGGTACGATCCTCAGTATGTCGTATTTGGGGAGCGGTGCTGCTTCGGTAGTACCAGTGCCTATTCGGGATAGAGGTCGAGGGGGGATCGGTGGAATGGCAATCCAGGAGAACAGTGATGGTCACCATAGCGTAGCGCACCTTCGCTTACTCTCTGATTTTTCTCGTTTCGCAGGTTCTCCACGCTGGCTAACATGGGAGGCAGTTACAGAAACACAGTGGAAAGCGATGGGTCCATATCAGTACTCTGATAGGAAGACTCCGATTCTTTGCACCAGGTGCTGTGACTTAAAGGCAGCATTAGGGAAAGTCGGACGAAAAGTAAAAGAAGTAGTGCATATGAAAGTCGAGATGCCTGGTAACAGAACAGTGGAGAAAAAACGGATGGAAATGGCCGAAAACCCAAGAAATAGGACCCCCTTTCCACTGTTGATTCTCCACGCGGACGACCCGTTCGACAAGAGGCGGGTAGTCTGATCTAGTTTTCCATTGGCATGTTGCCAAGTAAACACAAGAGAATGTTTGGAAATACGACAGCATCTCTTTTTGGAGTGAGCTTCAAGCTAAAACTGCGAAAGCGCTCCGCAAAACCTTCAATCCTGCCGCATCTCTTTGGCCGCTCCCACCCCAGTCAATCGGGAATTACGTCATTGGGAGGCGGGATCGTTGTATGCAAGAGGCGGAACAGTTGGACGGTTGTGGCGTTTTGCAGCGCCTCTAGCGCCAGCTCAGAGGTGTGCTTTTTCACCCGGATTTCAACACAAATAGCCTTCTCAGGCCCAGGACTACCATGTGAGTGATTTCTTGTAGGGATTTCTCCATTACCACATCACCTCTAATGCTGTCTTTAACCTCCGCTAACATATGTGATGAGCAAGGAATCGAAAGCAAAAATGAAACAAGTCAGAGATAGCACATCTCCCAGGACTGAGAAGGAAATGCTCTCAATCCTCTGGGGATTAGCAGGTATGACAGCTGAGCGGTCATTTCCTTTCATCTCTGCAAGGAAAAACCAAAAAATAAAGCATAGCTGCATAAAGCAGAAAACAGAGCCAGAAATCGCATTTATGAGCAATGTTAGTTCTGGAAATTTCCGCACTTCCACAACTATTTCTATAGGGAACAATTTGGTTACTGCGGGACTTCCTTATTTTTCAAAAAATCCTTTTGGTAGCCACAGGGTTCCAGATACCCGTCGAAAAGGAATGCTTAAAGGAATCGTGCACGAAAAAATGAGTTTCTTTGTTACCCTTATATTTATGTTGTATTTGCCTAATAAGTATCACATGCAATGTTTCACGCGAAAAAGAGAGGATTCGGCTACGATACAGTTCCCTAAACCCTTGACCGGGTAGGGGGCCTCCGATTAAAAACCCCATCCCGTTGTCCGTGGCGGTTGGGAACGGAGAACGGGACTGCTCACGTAACTATTGTTCCTACAACGCATCTCCGTACGGGGTGAACGGCAGAGTGGGCATTTGTTCGGAAGCCCTCCTCCCCGGATGGGCGGGGCTTCTGGACAAATGTCCACCCTGTCGTTCGCCGCGGTCCGACTTTACAGACAGCCCCACCTCGTACGACGCTACTTTGAGGAGTTGTAAATCTACCGGGTTTTTGTATTTTCGCGTGAAACTTTGCATGGGTCCGTAATAAGCAAATACAACATAAATATACGGATAGCACAAGGATTCGAATTTTTATAGGCGATTCCTTTGAGGAAGGTGAGACGACTAATCTGAATGAGGCGTACCCTAAATTAGCAAATTTCTACGCAACGGAGGAAATATAGTCGTGGTGTTGTTTTCGTTTAGTTTGTGGTGCAATAGTATGTAATACACCCTGTCTCGTGATAATTCATCGGCTTCTCCTTTTTTCATATTTAACCACGCTTCTTTAGCACCACGAACAGTATCGAAGGTAGATACTATAATATCAAATATGTCTGAATGTTACGACTGATTGATACATGTTTGAAGTCACACTCCAGGATTACAGGTGTATTCCAACTACCGCTGTGGTCAGATACGACACAAAGGGGGGGGGGGGTCAGATGACCTCAGTTGTTCCATATTCAAGGACTTCTTTCGGGTGTTCCTTTGTCGGCGTATTTCTCAGCATCGCTAATTTCATGATTCAGCGCTTTAACCCACTCAAAGTAATCTTGGGATGTACCTTGAACCTGTGTTAATTCATCGCGAATTTCAGTGGTTTTTCTTCAGTCAGAGGAGACCGAGCACAGATTGTCAAGCTAAGGAAGGCTATGGAATAAATTGAGATGGCCTGGGAGGGAAGGTTATGCATCATGGAGAGCTGGCACTTACATCTAGCGGAAATGCACGAGCATCTTACGTTCGATGGATGAGACAGCATGGCACATCCGTTCATCCAGTGCCCTCATGCACGTCACTCTCCACTCCCATCATCATCAACAGCCATAATACACGCCACATCAACACGGCCGTAAATAGCAAGAATCTAAGCAGTAAATCAAAAGGGTTCAACGCGGATCGGAGGGGGGAGAGGAGAAGGGGAGACGCGAGCTTACCTCTGTCTTAGAGTAAGCTCGCGTCTCCGCTTCTCCTCTCCCCCACCCCCCCCGCCTCCGATCCGCGTTGAGGGGAAGGGGGGGGGGGGGGGGGCAGATCGGGTATCGCATGCCATTGCATACATACATATCGAAACATGATAACATGGTCAGGCTGATGGATAAGTTTCAGCCTAAGCCGAGAAAGCGAGAAGGAGCTCTGGTTCATTGACCCATTAAAGGAACCGGAAGGGGTCCGAAACAAGAGAAATATGCAAAGAAATGAGCATTTTGTAACGAAAACGCAAGGTTAGAAGCGATAATCGGAGGAAAAACCCGGATCTAAAAGCGCGACGGTGTGGTGTGTAGTCGCATCCCATTCGATCCAACACACTGACTTTCCGGGTTGTGCGCTGTAGGAGACGAGCCGCGGGCCAACCTTAATTGCAGCACCTGACTCCCAGCGCAGTGTAGTGGCCATTCCTAACTACATTAACCTTCATGTAAGTACATCTTAAATCAATATAAGAAAGAACAAAGGAAAAAGTAAAAAGAAAAAACAACTTTAGAATAGGAAGATATCCTCATGGCACCATGCCAAGACGTCAAAGGCGATTTTTTGCAATGGCGGCCACTTAAACTCGTCCACACTATGTCTGTTCTACCATAAGTCAAAATTTCCCCCTTCCGGTGTCTTTAAGAGGTCGTTTTTACTTATAAAAGGTGTTTCACCCATCGTAACATATGTTCCACCCAGTCCTTGTCTCCCTCCTAAACTTAAAGGCACATTCCAGGATTATTGGGATCTCACATATCGTGCCGTGGATGGATAGTTCGACCCAAGCCACGTATGCTGTACCTTCACCGAGGCATGGATGTCAGTTCCTGGAGCGTGCAGAGCCAAAGAATCTAGCGCAACAGCTCGGCCCCGCCCACCCCAGCCGGGGTGTGCTGCAAGTGTTCCGATGCCTAGTGTGGGGTCAGGTCACTCTGTAGTGGGTTTACTTCACGAGGCGATTGGTTTACTGCCAACTTCAAGATCTTGGCTAGTAGCTGGTCTACCTATGTGAAAGATAAGAGTCGAAGAGTAAAGGCAGACCCCCGGCTGGGATGGGCGAGGCCGGGCTGTTGCGCTAGATTCTTTGACTCTGCACGCTCCAGGAACTAACACCCACGCCTCGGTAAAGGTACAGCCTACGTGGCTTGGGTCGAACTATCCATCCACGGCAGGAGATGTGATATCCTAATAATCCTGGAATGTGCCTTTAAGCACGTCCTTCGTTTTTATGTATGAAAAAAGCCTCTGCCATTATGTGATGTATAAATGAAGTCGTTGAAGCGTCCTTCACAAGTACTCACGTATGTATATGAAGAGCTTACCTCGTGAACGTGAAGTCCAAGTCGGTCTAAGATGTTATCGAAGTTTCTGCAATGTGAAGGTATGGATCGAGAGAAGTTAGTAAAGCTAACTAAATGATTCTGAATGAAGATGCGCGAAATTGAAATGAAAAAGAGAGACTATGTATATTAATGGAGAAAACGAGCGTGTTAAACTATCTCAAGTGAGTAACATTAAAGGATAAAGAGGCTCTCGTATTCACGAAGCGGGCCACACGCAATGCAGTATGTTCCCAGCCACACAATGGTTTTACTATATAAAGGTAATATCAAGCGGGAAATACAGGGGGTGCCAAGAAAAAGTAATGTTGCTCACGGCCCACATCCGCCTATTATAAATACAAAACCTAGGAAAACGAAAGAGATAAAAGTACTGGGGCAAAATATTCCCGAAATGTTCCTCTAAAAGCAGGAACAAGCTGCGACTCACTACTTTCACTTTCATCTTCTGCACGCACGGTCTTGGAAACAAGCACAAGCTGAAAGTCTCATAATTAAGAGTTGATGCAACGACGGTGACATCGAATACGTGGGTGTTAGTAGGGTACAAAATGAGTCGAGGGAACTTTGAGGGGTATACGTATAGAGGAGGGTGCACATAGTAGTGTGAGCCATACACACTGAAAGGTCATCCCGACGCTTCGTGGCACTTGCCGTCGCCGTCAACGCGTTATACTCTATGGCACATTTCGAAAAAGCTCGGTAGCAGTTCAGCGATTTTTTTCTGAATCAGAATATCATTACATTTTCATCGACCCATTTGCAACCCCACATAATTATTCTCCTACATTTCACTAACATACAGGATTCACAGGGGTGCGTTATGGGAAAACAAAACCTCAACTATTGGTCTCTGCTGAAAAGCAAATGGCAAAGGAACCACACTGCCGCTCAGCGGACGTAGCAACTGCCAGAACGAGGTGAAATGCGTTTTGTTGTCGATGAATAACGGACTAGTAATTGCGGTGTTGAAATTGAGATAATAAGCATGTGTCCCTCAAAAACACTTCACGCTGTAGTGCCAGCGCACCCCAGCGGCGCTCGTTCGCTACGGCTTACCCTTTTTGGAGAAAACTGAATCAAGCTTACGATCTTCTGGCCATGTGTGGTAAAACGGAACATGCGAAAATACGTAAGCCGAAATGCACTGGGATCGAATTAAACACATTTTTAGGTCATTTGTGATAAGAGCAGCCGGTTAACAAGAAACTCTCCGGTCTGGTGCGGGTGAACATAGCGCTGTGGCTTGGGCTTTCATCTAACACACAATCGGTTAGCAGGACTGAACTCCCTTCATATTGAAGGGGCATTCAGGCCTACATACGGATGTGAGTACAGCCAATTTTTACTTCATTCAAGAATTATTGATCAGGAAGTATAGCTCCTTAATTAATTCTTGTATTAGGATGAAGAATTCATAGAACTATTATTCGATAGAAGAACCACATCTCCCCTGATGCAAATGTCCAGCTATAAAGTACATACTATTTTCACAGTTAGAGACAAAGCAACAAAACAAGGGGCAACTGTATTTAGAACTAGTTTGATTTACTACAAGTAATAATTCATTGATTTATGATTGTTATACATTGAGGAACGATTGCAAAGTCCCCCCCCCCTCCCCACTTGGATTATTTTATGCGTTGGTCGGATAATAAGATTGGCAGCAAAAATAGAGGATGGTACTACTGAAAATGGGCAAGAAATATTCATGAAACCACTTTATTTCGTACTTATTTTCAGGTAACTGGTCGAGTGTGGAATCCACTCGCTCACAGGGGGTATTCTATTCGAAAGGACAGCGAGAAGTCAAAGAAAGATTGTTGTCGCAATCGCGTTGAAGCCTGAGTTGGTCAGGTGGAAACAGCCTATCGAGGCGAACTTTACGGCCGTCGACAACGCCTTTTCATTGGGTTTGCAATTGATTTTTTTGGTCTCAAGCTTAATTGCTGGTCATGGTGAATGAAAAGCAGTGTAGAGCAGCGGTGTACAGCCATCGACCATGAAAACAAACCCATTTACGGGTTAGATTACGCAATGGCATGAAAATACAACCGGTTCAGCTTTAGTAGCAAAAAGCAGTGAAACTCTTCCGAAGAAGGAGATATCCTTACGGGAAGGTCGTAATTAAGGAGGAGGACTCGAATTACAGCTATATCGAGAAATTCGAGATGGGCGTAAGCTCCCATTGCTTCTTGAAAGCAGCACTCAATATTGCAGATGGAGAGTGACGAACAGGACGAAATTAATCTATATTAACTTATTTACTTAATCATCTAATTATTTGCTCGGTAGTTTATCTCTTCACGATGTAGGCATATGTGCGTCAAGAAAAAATTGACCGGGTACCTAAAATCAGTTCAATATACAAATTTGTGATTACTAGTACAAATTATGGATGGACTATTGGCCCTAGCTTCGCTTGCAACAGGAATTGCAACTGTAAAGAGCTTCATTTCAGATTCAGCTTAAACTTTGGTCACGTTTCCTGGCAATGTTTGAAATATTCCATATCATCACAGTAGAGCTAGAATGACTCAATGGACGAGAAGAGGCTTGATCGGAGACCACGTCAAAGGTGTGCAGGAGAATGCCACGGTTTGTGTTTGTTTATTACATATATAGAAGATTTTGCAGGATTATCGCTGTGCATCCCCGTTACGCCACGAAGAATCCGCCCACAGATAGCCCCGCCCCTTTACGTTCACGTCTTGATGAGCTAATGTGCAAAGTTATTCACTTGAAAAATTTGAAAAAGTGGTCAAGGGAAACAATGTTATATTGTAGGACTTGCCAAACTAAGCTACTCACCTGAAGGAAGTATTTTAGTTCTTAAATGATGGAAAAAGAAAGGGATAGGTGATAAAAGTGAGAACAAAGGATCTATCTCATTGAAAGGTAAGATCGAAGAGTACTCGGCCGATACGCGAGTGAAATACTGCCAGGTACTCCGCAGAATTATAAGTGCCAAAGAGCAAGCTTCTTGACCACCCTCACAACGCCTCAATTGATATACGAGAGGTGAATAAGAACACCAAAATCAAGGATTTATTCTCCCACAAGTATCCAGTTTTTCGGAGCTTTTCCCATGAAAGCCCTTTTCTTTGAGATAAATATACATCAAATAGGGTGCGTGGGAGTCAGTCCTCAAGATGAAGTCAAGCAGGACAAGGACAGAATACATTTCCAGAGTTTCGATCTCCGCGCTATCCCATGTTGAAGGCTTAGCATGTGGGTCGAAGGCACGTAGGTGTGTGTAGATCTTTCTTTTGCATAAGGGATATATGAGATGCATTCTTCATTGGCCAAACGCCTCGGCTTGATGCTCCCGCTATTAAGATGTCTTAAGAGTAGGAAGGTACGAATGGCGAAAGGTCGAATTAATAAAGATCGCCATTGGAAATCTCGCAGAAATCGACAAAGGAGTCAGATATCTTTCTTGATCTCTTTGGAAACACACAAGTACAAAAAATGCTGCTAAATCCCAAAACGCTTCGAGATTCACAATATCCGCCTGTTAGAAAAGAGTCACAGTAGAAGGCGCATCTGGCGATAATCAGATAAGTCGACTTACCTTCTTGGAGCCTTGGGTAACTATGCATCCAGGATGCACCTTTTTTACGCCGCCACGGAGAGCCATACGTCGCTCCACGCGCTCGAACACACTGCGACCACACCCATTTTGCTCAGGTGACCGAAAAGGAAGCTCATGTGGTGTGGTCAGAGTGGGTTCAAGGAGGTGTAGCGCAGTGATGTCGCTCCACGGTGGAGCAAGAAAGTGCAGCCTGGATAGTTATCCATAGAACCACTTCCCCATGAGGATGAATAGACTTATTTGGTTATCGTGGAGTGCGTTTTTAAATCATGTTTGATACGGTTTTGTGCTAAATGGGTAATTCCCTTCGACTTCGAACTGAGTTATTCTTCGATGTTCATCGACATCAATGCAATAATTATTCCAAGCAAGTACAGTCTCTTCTAATTCCGCTACCCTTGTGCAGTCAATGGGAACAGCAGCGTTCCATCGAGAAAAAACTTCAATTAAGGATGCCCCTAACAAGTTGGTGCGAAGGGGATTGATGAGCAACTGCGAGTGACAGCACGCTCTCGCTAGGAAGGGTAATTTTTGACAAGTCACTAAAAAGAGACTTATTTTCAGCGATTCCTGAGGTGATAAGTAGTATCTCCAGAAGCCGGCATACCTTCGTTGCATTGCAAATACAGTCCATTTCGGAAAATCAGATGGGGCGTGGCCTACGGACTTGGGTGAATGGAGAAAGTGAGAGTACGTGGCGAGAGTGAGAGCGTGTGGCAGTGTGCTAGAGTTTGACACATTTTCATTCAAGTCCCTTAAGCCACTCCCTATCTCTTTTTCCGGAATGAAGTGTAAACCTTCAAGAAAAGGTCTGCAACAGCGATTGCCTATCCATTTTGCGGTACCTTGACGTCTTCCTGAATCCATTTTTCATTCTCAGTCCATTATTCCAGAAAAGCTGCAAGAAATTGCAACCACAAATAGGCCACTACTATTGCAGCAGGTGCCCAATCAATAGCCGTCCTCTATGCAGAAAGAATGCCTATTATTCTGGAAAGTTTGTATCTTAGGCCTACAGGAATTTTAGCAACACTGACTTTTTCAGTAGTAAAAGCAATAATATATGTTTGTAAAAGGCAAAACGAGCAGAGCCGCGAGTTCCACGCAAATCCTCTAACTGATGGGTTGAACAGATAGTGTGTCAGTGACAAACGTCCCTCCTATTTCTGGATCAAAGAACCTTCCCCAGAGTAAACAATTCCGGAACTAGTGATGCAATGCTGCGGTGCTTCGTAGAAGCATCGCTCAAAGTGAGCAGAACTTTCAAAAACGCATAGACTCCTATGGTCACACTGTAATCAAATAATACTTCTTCGTCTGAATGGAGGACGGCAACACGTCGGGTATCGTCTGATAATGACATTTTATTCAATTTTTCCACTAATCACTGCCAAAGGCGTACATTTGCAGGAACCTCAGGAGCTGCTGTCACAACAAACACTTGGCCGAAACCCAACAACAATTCAGTGAATTCAATCAAAGCTCGAGAAAAACATGTATTGAATTCACGGACCACCTGTTATCTTGTTACGCTGACCCAAACATGATAGGAAATTTCGTTCACTGCTGAACCCCTGAGAGCGCGGAGAGGCGGAAAAAGCGGAAGAATGCATTTGAAATGCGGACGAGAACGAAGCTCCATACAAATGTTTAATATTGATATTATGGGTTGGTTAAAGGAAAGTTGTGAAATTTTCTCGCAGCTTTTTAGAAGCTTCTAGGAGCTCCTGTGAATACAATTGAAGGAAGGCACCTAGTTAAATTTTACCGATATTTAAATTATCCACTTCTCCATCTATACGTTGAGAAAAGGCGATTTTTCAGAAGCGCTTCGATTGCTCTCTGTTGAACGAGTGTCGACTGTGCTCTAAGGTAAACGACGAGACCTTGGAAACCACAAGCCGATGAGCTAGCGTTAAATATAATTTTGATTTACTTTTTTCTCAATTTAAAAACACACTTTTTGAATTTTCTCGAGTTACAAATGATAAATATATTCTGCCGTGTCAATATAAATGAACGCTGAAAACCAAATCATGAAAAATCAACGTAGCTTTCGATGTGAAAGATAGCTTCAAAAGGAGACAAACAACCAAAAAAGCTAAACTTTAGTTACAAGCTGTTGAATGAAATGTGATGTTAAACGTATGTGTGATATAAAAACTGACAAAAAAACATGATGAAATACTATACTTAACCGCAAAGAGGCTACAAAATCCCTTAAGCGTCAGGAATATGTAGCTTATTTTTCTGTAAGCCCGTTTTAGCTTTGAGAATGCTCCTCGAAATATAATACAAGCGAGCATGTGCCCTTGAGTGAAAATGAGGCTTCTACGCGGACTAAAAGTCGTCTTGCAAAGTTTTTTTTTCAGTCTGCAAACTCGACGAGCCTTATGATTCTGTTATTCGCGTTGAAAATGTCTAGACAAGCAAATGGCCACCTGAAAAAGCCTTTCGTCTTTCACCATAACCTTTCCTTGAGGGTCATTTATTTTTCCGCTCAAGATTGGCGATGAATGCTTGAAGCGCTCCTATATGGAAAGTATAAAGTTGGAGAAGGAAGAAAATAAGGTGGCTATCACCATCCGATTCATTATATCGTACATTCAACACATCTCTGGTCTGGTGCATAAGCAAGGCTCGTGCTCAGCCTTGAGTGAAGCACAAAACATTTCAAACTCTCTTAGAAATCTCAACCCATGGATCGAGTTAGGCTTCTCGGTAAAATTGTTTCTTTCATAAGCCTTGAACACTACACCACTGCTCCCTCCTTCATCGATCCTTCAAGTCTACCCACCCAAGCCTCCCTTCCTGGCTCAATAGTGGGTATACCATGGAACTAGAGTTCTGATCCTATGGAAACACATTTTTTAGAGTACGGATGGTGGAAAAAGTTTGGCAGGTTTTCTAAATGATAGCCCCTACTGTATATACACCCTTCGTCTGTCCGTCGCTCTGTCTGTCACGAAACTAGGACTCTATGAAAAACAACTTTTGTAGATGGGGACAAGTTTGGGATGGGTAGGGCATGGAACAAGAAGTAAAGGGCACATGTACCAAGTTAAGCTCCTCCCACGATGGGCGAGCGTTCACTGAAATGTTGCGCTTTCAGACCGAGAATTGTAATCTAGGCCAATATGACCCAAACGTGGGGTAATGTGATGTGGTAATGGGCACTGAGCAAATTTATAGAGAGAAGCAATTCCGATCGACCCAATGACGCCCATGTTACGCACGCAGTAATGTGCGCTAGCTTAACTAGCGCGAAGATTATAGCTTTTCCATATTCGAACTGCGGGCAAGAGCCGGAAGGAATGCTGATAATACGGTGAGAGTTGAGCAGCTTCTTCTTGAAAAGACAAGCATTTGTATTCCATTTAGATTCGTGGAGCAATAAACGGGTTATATACGGCGGAGAAAGTCTTGCCTATGTATGAGCCTCTTTCACACAGATGGAGAACCAAGGCGGATGCAGCCAGGCAGGCGATGGAGATGTTCGCCCTTCAGCCACTGTGCCAGCCGAGAAAGGGAAGCGAATTCGATAACATAGGATTTCGTTTACATTTCATCTGTAAGCTATACCACAGGCAATCGTTTTCTGAATTTCCGGAAAGTTCGAATGAGCAAAAACACAGAGAATTTTTTTGAAATTGGACCACTATGTAAGAAAATGGATCACGAAATCAGCATGCGATCAGATCGCTCATGAAATTGAGAGGCTAGTGAAATTAATTAAGTCAGGGTTTGAAATCTGAGAATAAAACCCATTTTCATTCCCTGTCAACAGCTATTCAAAATGAAAAGTAGCACAAAAAGTCAAATGATTGACAACGCCTATTAAGGTTCGTAAGAAGTGCAACTCACTTCTCTGAGTGCAAAAAACGAAGTGACATTCCCTATTAGTGTGCAAGAAATGAAAGTAATGTAGCGTGCAGTAGACAGCACCTTAGAGATGGGGTGGTGGTTCCCTGAGGAACGTACACGAAAGTGATCTGTAGTCTATAGGCCAGCACAGTGACGAGTCGTAATTGGGGCTCTCTGACTATTGCGGTCCACCTGGTCCTTTTTGTCTCCGCCCACGACCTCTCTTACGCTCCCTTTTAATCGTACAACCATTGCATGTTGGGTGGAGCCGTGTGCACGAGGAATGAGGGGAAAAGGTGGTTGAAGGCCAGATGTGCGGAAGGCAAGATGTCTGGATACTATGGCAACCAAGACAGATGGATTGATGGATAGGGAGGATGTAAGAGTGGAGAGAGATGAGAAAGGAAAGAAATAGGACGAAAATGAAAGCTTATAATGGTATGACATGACGTTTATGCGGTGGCTCGTGAAGTTCAGTCGCAGAGGTTAGTCCCGATGGTCGCAAGTTCGATTCCATGGAAAACCGACAAGATGGAGAATTTGCGTGATCAGCGCGAGCCCCACCAACCATAAAAGCTGCCTGTCACCTGGCCATTACGCGAATCGGGCGGCAACCGGAAATTCGCAGCATTCATGGCAAAGAGCTGGGCTTTGGGCTTGACAGGTCTCACGAACACTATGGCTTTCGAAATTCACAGTGTTCGTCAGACTTTGCTGTATGAAAAAAGGGGGAAGTGAAAATGAAAAGCAGGTACTTCAGAGTACCGACCACCATCCTGATATCGTATTTAAAAGATCCCAAAATGAATAATAGAGATCAAAGATGAAATAAATCAAATGAAAGAAGGAAGAATAAAAGAGATAAAGAAGAATAGGACACGGTTTGAGCTTGAAAAGGACGGCAATTTTGCAGAATTTATACAATGACGACTGCTGGCCATGCCCTTCGCATAGCTTTTTAATGACTTCTGGGTGTGCGCAGGTCCTGTACTTCCTTGTCTCGCTAACTCGCAAACAGCGATATGGCCTGATATCTCGACGCGATAAATGGTTTACAAGTAACGTCAATACGTTCATAGTGTCTCGAAAAAAGTACTGGGATTGAGCACATTGTAATTGAAAGAACTCAACGGAGCTCAAGTTAAGCGTGCCTCTTTACGCCTATATATAGCAACGACCAGAGATGGCAGTTTATTGACCATTTCTTTGGATACGGTTGTTTGGCGCGGCCCCTTGCAGCTAGTTTGACAATGGGGCACATGGGCCGTAGCTGCTACCACAACAGGACGACGACGCATCTTCTGCGTCAGGCAACTCGTACACAGCACCGAACTCTCAAATATACGTAAGTGATAATTACCACAGGGCCATATTTAAAAAGCACTGCAAATTACCGGGAGGAAGCTCGTATTACAACTTCTAAATGATTGTAATACAACTACCAGGGAATAAACAAGTAATGTTTCCCATTGTTGAAAATGTAGTGGAGCCGAAAAAAGGCCGAAAGCTGGAAAAAATTGCCAGAACCCACGCTTAGTTCGCCAGTGTAATAAAATGAGGTTTGTAAAAGTCAGCAATTTGCAGGTTTTGTTGACGAAGTCTTTTGTATGGCAGGTATCAACTACAAACACGTGAGGGTTCGGTAGTGTGGACGAGTTATCCGTCGCTCGAATGGTAGGCGTGAGGGTGGCAGCAACGGCCCATGGGCCCCACTGGCAAACTGCCTGCAAGGGGCCGCGTCAAACGACGTACACCCCCATTTCTTCAGAATTTGAATTATAAAAAGCTTGCAGAAAGGAATGCGAAGGAAACCTCACGTCAAGTCTTGACCAGGACTAGATCCCATACGACTAGCAAGTGCCCGATGTCGTACGTTCTTTGGCAAAAATCTTGAGAAAAGTCAAGAAGATTCGTATAGGAGATATGTATTGGCGAAAGGCAAGTATGAGAATATAATCCCCCATTGAGTTTCTGCACGGATAATAGCGAATAATAGAGTAGGAACAAGACTCAGCATAGGTATTACGTGATCAACCAGAGCAGGTCACGAGCAGCCAGTATTGACCACTGAGGATAGCCTCAAGAGACGAGCCCATAATAGAAAAGTTCGCTTTTTTGCACACCCTCTCCTTCGCTTTGCCTTCTCATTACACTTTTATTTCGTCATTTTCATTCATATAGTCTGATTTCATCACTGCACCAGTTTCTCTACCTTCACACTATACTGAGATAATAATCGGAAAATAATCACCACTTAGTAGTTCATTACAAATGGTGTACCGTTCATCTTGATAAATGGTATCACAAAAAGCTGTCATACGCGAATTTTTCTTCAACGGTCTATTTACTTTACTATACATAGATTTCATGAACTAATTAGTCGTGCAGCAGTTGAGTCCTAAATTTAGGGCTAACAAGTAACAGTCTAATCAATAAAAATTAGCCACATAGGTAGCCAACTTGAAGTAGTCTTCGTTGGAAAAAGCTTTTAGCGATTTATCCTCGTATTACATAAGTACCTAGCATTCTCCCATGAGCCCTCTCGACTTATCAAACAAGTTGTGCTGCCGACGCCGAAGACCGCGGTCATACTCTGCGGTGCCGACGATACGGCGTAGTTGCGTCGTTCCTTCGTCTCCGGCCGTGCCACTCTGCCTCGCTGCTTGTGAACCCGGCCACGCAATGCCGCTAACAGGCGTAGAGTTAGAAGACGGCCTTAATGGAGTCTCAGAGTGCGCCGTCGTGGGGAAGGTTTACCAAATTTCTCGTCAGACATGAGGAAATCAGGCTGCAGTGAGAGCCATTCAACCACTTCATATGAGTGGTTGAGAAGCCTTCAATACGGCGATACTGTGTTTCGTATATCTACCGAGTTAGGTTGCCACAGGGGGTAATCCCAAAACGGAGAAAACGTTGAGGGCACTGCCCGAATTTTTCACGAAATCCAAATACTGCCAAATTCTAGAATCATTTTTGATCCATGTGAAGAACATAAAACGAGTCGAAGGGAAAAATGTTCACCATTTATGCGCGAGTTTGCAACCTGTCTGAGGCTACCTTTTCAACGCAGGCTCTGAATACAATTGGCTTGAAAACTTCCGAAACGGTAAAAGATGCGACCCATGTGGTGGCACCAGCAGCGCTTGACTCCCCAAGACCTCTAATATGTATGAAATATATGGTTGCAATATGATAAATTCATGGTGGACACTCGACGTGAGATTTCCTTCGTATTCTTTTCTGCAAGCTTCATAATTCGTGTTGTTGTTTGTTGTTCGTCATTCGTTATCGCCTCCCTGAGGAAATGGTCAACGAACTATAATCTCTGGTCTGGTCGAATATTCATGACCTCAGTTGCACCCGGGGTACTTCCAGGTGTCGAGGTAGTTAGCCGCTTCAGTACGAACCCTTCCTTCTCTACAGGGATCGAATACAACCCTCTCTTTTTACCTCTACAATACCACTAGCTGTTGCCGGATTGTATAGTTGCAATGCTCTTCACTGTATGCATTCTTTTTTGAAACATATTCATTTCACCTTTCCTGTCAGAGAGCCGCTGTAAAATCCTCTCGCTTCTCATCTGCCTACTGAAAATTTAGAAACCGGCGCTTATCTCTAAACTCTGCAGGTACAACTCCCTCCCTTTTTTCCGGTCAACAACGACCCCCCCCCCGACGAGGAATCCTCGACTCCCCGTTGCACCCGTATATGGTCTGACGAAAAGTATCCACCCAACAGCCTAGACAGTAGCAACTGATATCAATCTCGTGAGCGCTTATAAACAGAACTAGAAGTATACCGAAGTTCACTGTGAGTCGAAGACGCCACAACTTATCATCAATAGTGATTGTTAACAAAATAAATTTTAATCCTATTAGGTTGCTGACTTATGAGCAAAAGCTTTGGTCTCAAACGAAGCTCGAACCAGCACTCCATGCTTCCCGGGTAAATGTGCTAATTTACGTAACGTGTTCAGCCGGTTGGCCAATATCGGCATCGAACCGTGAAGCTGAAAGCTTGAGCAGATATTGATTTTTAATTTACGTTACGTTATACGTATGAGTGCTGATAAGTAAGGTAAAATGCCATTCAGAAGCTGAGTCAAAGTGAATGTGGTCTCGGTAGCGTAATGGTTTAGCACATATGCCTCGAAAGCATGGAGTACGAGTTCGAGTCACGTCCGATATCGAGCGTTTGCTCATAACTAAGCAACCCAATAACGACTTCCGCATCGCGGGCTGCGGTGAAAATCGCAGCTATCAAGAATTAAAATTTAAATCGTTTTGATTGCCATGGGAACCGCGCACATGCACAGACCTTAGCGTTCTTGAAAGAAAATGAAGGCAGTGGCCAGTCCTCTACCCATATCTGGCGTTTACCGCTCGAAGGTTCACAATTGACCATTTTCCCCTCTTTTGATGAGTAAAAAATATGATATAAAGAATTGAAAAATTAATAGTGATTGTAAATTATTCACTGTGTGATTGATTTATAATCATTATTGATTTACATTTATAATCATTATTAATCTACAAAAGTACACTACGTATATATTACAGTCAAGTTCACCAGAAAATGTTAATTAATTAATCAAGGTAAAGTTAGAAATGGAATAAAAATAAAAATAAAATCAAAACAATCGAAAAATTTGCAGAAGCCTCCCATTTATATAAAGGATGAAAATAATACGTATGATACGTGATGAATATTACCATAAAGAATCAGAATTGCACACTTTTCCGGGTGAAAAATTCAGTCCCACATCACCATCGATTTCTAAGAAGCGGAAGAAAGCAGAAAAAACTATTGGTTCCGGTTGTTAAGTCCCAGAGATGGTGCCTGGTGTGCGTGTTTCCAGCTTCAGAATTCATCAGTAGCCCAGAGATTTCTTTATCTTCGTGTCATAAGATTATCGATCAATTTGGCACTGAGCCAGCATAATAAAAAGGCCACTCACATGATTATTAAACCTAGAAACTTAAATGAGCGATGCACTTCTGAAGGGGAGGTCATGTGAATGTGAAAAGAATAAAGAAGTCCACGTTGGCTCTCGCTCCACTTCCACACTCATTCATGAGAAAAGCAAGGTATGAATCCTCGCAACCAGGCGCAGCTCGAGATCTTATCACGATCTCGCATCCCAACGAGTCGTTCTTCCGTTCATCTGCCGGGGAAGTTCCTGGCGAGAGTGGCACATCGTTCGTGGCCAGCTGATTTTGCCACTACCCCGTCTGCAGTGTGCCTCCGGATAGTGACGCAGAGGGGCGCAAAAGAGAAGGGGTTTTTCGGGTTCCTATTTCTCAGTTTTTTCGCCATTTTATTCCGTTCTTTCTCTACTATTACACTACTGAATACCTTACTTCCATCACAATCGCTTAATCGCTTTTTCGTCTTAATTGCCCTGTCTCTCTCTCACCCACTTACGCCTTCTCGGGAAGGTGGTTATTGGTACGACCCCGCCTCTTTCGCAGCTAATTAGTGTTGCTTCGCACATGAGGTGCGAGGTGACCCCAGTTAACGGCGAGAACTCACGGCTCATTTTGTCACCCTCATTGATCCATTAATCGAGTAAAGGTTCATTAATTGAAATACAGATTAACCGCTACCAGGTGTATTTATTATCCGTTAACGAAGAGTTACAACACAAAAATAACATAAATCTTATATGAACATATGAAGCGAAGTAGCGAATGTTTCGTTTGCAAGAAGACCATCTCTTTCGATTAGCTAAATTGCTGTCATATGAATTGCAGAAGAAAGGCTTTTCATCATCGGCCATCTCATTCCATTTCAAAACGTGTCATATTTTGTTTCTGATGTAAATGCGCATTTCGAAGTTCCATCGGAAGTAGGAGTTCATTGCCATCACCAATACTATTCCGCTTTTCGTGCATAGAGTTTAAGATGACCATGTTTTGAAAAGTTTGCGAAATTGTGAATTACTTCTCCAAGAAAATTGTCCCATTCATATTGCTTGTCTGATTTGTTTTTTACTCATTTCATGGATCAATATGGGCAACATGATAACCCGTGAGTTCTTGCATTTAACTGGGGTCACATCGCACCCCATGTGCGAGGCAAAAATAATTAGGTGCAAAGAAGGCGTGATCGTACCAATAACCAGCGACCCCACCTTCCCTCCTTCCCATTCTCATTATTTTCCACCCAGATAAATTTGGCAAGTTTTATGGTTACGTAGAATCACCTAGGCCAACTCTGCTTCCATAGATGGTTTCGCAGACGGCAAATTAGAGTCAGGTTCGTGACAGGGGATTTTCGGTAAAACGATAGTTTTATCATGGTCAGAAGTATGTAGGCATCCATTCAATTACATTGAAGCTAATCGATCTTTGTTGCTTGACCTCAAACTTTTGTTAATATGAAGCAGACTTGCGGTAACTTTTCTGAAGTTTGTAATGCAAACACTCAAAGACACCGTTCCGGAGATTGAAGCCAGATTGTGGATTAATTGGAGAATAGAAAGTAAGCGTGCACGGCAGTGAAACAGGAGAGAAAGATTGCAATGAAACGACAGAAACCCCTTTTTTCAAGCATTTTGCGCCTCTTCGCTTCACCCCACGGATGGTGCGGTTAGCTGCAGACGGCGAGGGACCGAACCAGCCGGCCGAGAACATTGTCCCGCCCTTGCGACGATTCCCCAGCGGATGCGTGATAGCGCGACTTTGGGTGTGTACCCTTATGTCAGGATTTCGCACGACGACGAGCGGCGTGCGACGTAATGTGTGTGAGCTATGCGCGTCGCGGTAGTTGGGTCTTAGAACGATCACACGCTAATGCTAGGGGCGCGATACGCACTTGACTTCTAATCGCTTCGAAACCCAACAACATGGCGCCTTTAGCCCGTCCGCATTGCTTCGATTGCGACATGCTGCGGTGCGAAATCCTGACATAAGGGCACGCACCCCGTGCGGGATCGTGCAGTGGTGCGGGAACGTTATAAAACCTCAAGCCGCACTTTTTTGATGCGAGTTCGCAACACATCACCTATTGCGAATTGGAATAATCGTCTTCAGAGAACATGTCATCCAAATTCACATATTCTGCTTCCCCAGGCGCTTCCTCTAAAGATTGGTCCGTGTACGCGTCGAGTTGGGGCGGGGAATTTCCTCTTCAGGATGCGTGATTCTGGCACCGGAGGACGCTTTTTACCAATGCTTAACTTCCATTTAACAGCAGAGACATCATATCGTATCACGGTGCTGCTTTGCCGTATGAACTACATGTTGGTACACCTGTTTGCGAGAAAAAATCGTAATTACAATTTTCTATTGTGCCAACGAGGTTGTTAGGTGGAAACTTTATTATCGGCCTAACGTTTCGACCAGATCGTCTTCCTCAAAGGCCTAAACGTGGCTCAAGATTTAAGATTCTATCCACTACACCACCAAACGCCTCATCCCTCTAGCGGTTCTGACGAAACATCGAGGAACCGCCGGAGGAACCCCGTACGAAAGTACTAAACTCACCAGTCCACCACCACGAGAGTGGGACGCCGCCACTCCGTGTCACTTGTCGTCAGTGAATGAGAGATGCCATGCTGTCCTTATACATAGTATAATGGGGACATGCATGTCTCCCTCCTCATATCAGTAGCTCGCAATGTGGCGCAAATGGCAAGAGATCATTCGTAATGGATAAGCACTCATTTCGGTTGTTCATACTTGGATTTCTTGCAGAAATCCAAAGCGCTTCGAGCACCTTCCTGGCTGAAATCTCAGTCTCGCATGCCAGAATACTGCACTTCACATCAAAGTCGTTTCCGTCATGCTCCTCGGTCATGTGCTTTCCTAGAGGTGTTCTTGTGTTACCTAGTCTTTTACCAGCAAGATGTTCTTTGATACGCATTGCTAGTCTTCTTCCAGTTTCCCCAATGTACGTTGCGTTACATGTCTGACATTCAATTTGATAGACTACACCAATTTTGGCGCAATCCCCAGTTGTACCATACGGGCATGTAACGCAATTCTCTGACACGCAACGCTTATCGTAAAGCCTATTCCGCACGAGCTGGCTTTTGATGTTGCCATTAGGGACATTCACTAAGACAACATCATCATCCAGCTGTGCTTGGACAAGGCATCTTTGGATTGCAGCAGTTACTCTGTCAGAGATGAAAGGTATGCATAAGGGAACCTTATTAAGACGCGGTATATTACGTTGCTCAGTGCGTATTCTATTATGACGTTCTGGTACAACATAGCCATTTGATGCAGCTATGTCGGAAGCTAGACGTATAGACTCACGCCGCTCTGTCGGACCTGTGCATACATTTGCAGCCGTCTTGAACATGTTCTTGATAACTGCATGTTTCACAGTCGTGGGATGGGCAGATGTGGCGTGAATCAAGATGTTCTTAGAGCTAGCTTTTCTGTACCACTTCACACTGAGCATGCCATCGGACACTTTCACCTGCGTGTTCAGGTAGGGAAGCCAGCCATGGCGTGGTACTTCTCTTGTGAGCTTGATGTACTGTGACTGCTGGTTCATTAGGCGAAAGCACTCATCCATTTCGGACTGTGTTGATGTTATAATGAAGCAGTCATCTATGTATCTGCAGTACATCAATGGTGAGCGCTCCAGCACTGGTTCTTCTATTCTGCTCATGAAGCAGATCGCAAGTACTGGAGCTAAGCGCTGACCCATTGCCAAACCTCTAATTTGGCAGTAATACGTACCCGACCACCTAAAGATGTTGCACTGCAAGCACTCCTTGATTAGAGTCATGATGTGCGCTTTATTCAGTCCAAAGGTCTCTATGAATTGCGTTACATGCCCGTATGGTACAACTGGGGATTGCGCCAAAATTGGTGTAGTCTATCAAATTGAATGTCAGACATGTAACGCAACGTACATTGGGGAAACTGGAAGAAGACTAGCAATACGTATCAAAGAACATCTTGCTGGTAAAAGACTAGGTAACACAAGAACACCTCTAGGAAAGCACATGACCGAGGAGCATGACGGAAACGACTTTGATGTGAAGTGCAGTATTCTGGCATGCGAGACTGAGATTTCAGCCAGGAAGGTGCTCGAAGCGCTTTGGATTTCTGCAAGAAATCCAAGTATGAACAACCGAAATGAGTGCTTATCCATTACGAATGATCTCTTGCCATTTGCGCCACATTGCGAGCTACTGATATGAGGAGGGAGACATGCATGTCCCCATTATACTATGTATAAGGACAGCATGGCATCTCTCATTCACTGACGACAAGTGACACGGAGTGGCGGCGTCCCACTCTCGTGGTGGTGGACTGGTGAGTTTAGTACTTTCGTACGGGGTTCCTCCGGCGGTTCCTCGATGTTTCGTCAGAACCGCTAGAGGGATGAGGCGTTTGGTGGTGTAGTGGATAGAATCTTAAATCTTGAGCCACGTTTAGGCCTTTGAGGAAGACGATCTGGTCGAAACGTTAGGCCGATAATAAAGTTTCCACCTAACAACCTCGTTGGCACAATAGAAAATTATAAACAACTTCAATGCCGAGGTTTCAAGATGAGAGAAGTTGGAATTTAATCGTAATTACGTTTCTCGTCGTTATCAACCATTGGTTGCCCATAAATCTCGAGTCATGAACGCGTTAGGATATTGCTTCCATGTGAGATTTACTACAACCGGAGCGACATCCAGTCATGTGTATAGAGTGATTAGAAGGTGGCGTGACTGCTGTTGTTGCTTCATGAGCCAACCTTCATAAATCTTTAATAAGATATGAGCGTCAAGCAGTCAAAGATATGGCTCATAACTGGGAGCACAGGAGGGGCCACGATGATGTCGGGAAATCCTACAATATGGAAATTCTTTCAGATGTATTAAAAACCTGTAATGCTATGAAACATCACGTGTTTAGGGTTTTGCTACTAGACACACAACGATAATAAGTTGGCCAGCTATCGACCACAGATTACACCTTCATTGTGGCTAAACCTGCACTCGAAAGAGTCTACTGCAAGACTTTTTGGACAGGAAGAAGTGCCGAGCAGCCAACAGACCCAGCAAAAAC
Organism: Trichostrongylus colubriformis; assembly: GCA_963978905.1. Taxonomy (NCBI): domain Eukaryota; kingdom Metazoa; phylum Nematoda; class Chromadorea; order Rhabditida; family Trichostrongylidae; genus Trichostrongylus; species Trichostrongylus colubriformis. The sequence continues at coordinate 23,787,981 of OZ022258.1, read as the reverse complement.
AGCCCCTTCATTAGAACAGTGGATCTTCAGGCAGTTCAGCCAAGCGACGCCGTAAGTTGCTGTGAGCTCTGATCTCGCCTCTACTGCTTTCACAGAGGTCAACATGATGAGATGGGTTTGTGAGCAGATATTTCCTCAAAAGGAGCTCATTTCGTCGAATCATCTCAATAATAATAATAGTATGGAGACTTTTTGATTTTTGATAACTGCTGTTTATCGCCGCAGCTCGCGATGCGAAAGAAATATGGAAACTTTTAGGTGAAAGAGATAATGACTCCTTTTTCGGCAGAATCGTGATCACGTGGAAAATCTCGGAGGGAGCTGTTTAAAAAAAGGCGTGAAGGTAGTGGCTACATCTACCCGATCTCAGAACTCCTGGAATGGAAAACAGAAGTTTCATGCATTGCAGCAGCTGAAAAAACAAGTAACATGGCTAAAAGCCCAAGAAAAGGGGTGATTAATTTGCTGTAGACGTGCTCCCCAATGCGGATCATCACTACGTGCCCACAAGAGGCATACTGTTAGGTATGCTAGGCTTGCCAAACGCAGGCTGCCTGAGAGGCGAAGTGATGGTGTCGGTACTATGACACTTTAGGGGAATCGTGTGATTGCTTTAAGCCCACAGTTGGCCGCTGAGCATGTCGTGCTCCCTTCGCTCAGCCACATAACCTCCTCTGCAGCATTGTATATCCCCAAGAACAGTCAAACTATCCCACTTGCCACTATCAGAACACTATAAGTCTCGAATTGGATAGGAAGACGTATGCTTCACCGGGAACCATAAGGACTGGCCCATTGAGTGAATTGAATTCGCTCGAGATGAGATCAAGTGAGGAGTTGCGCGAGTCACTGTTTTAGCGTTCGTCTGCTTTGATAGCATGACAACAAGTAAAATAAATGAACACTGGCAAGGGATTGAACTTACGACCTCGCGTTTACCCGATTCCAGCTTTTAAGCCATCAATTCTCCTCTCAGATATGGGATCTGGAATCCCTGTAGCAATCAGAGCAGATCGGAAGAGTAATACTAAACACTTTCAATTGCAACGCATTGTGTAACTCGGGTGCTATATAGCAGCTATTTTTGTGACAGGAAGGTGCCAATGAGCTCGACGGGATATCGTAAACAGCTTGATGACCGATAAATGCCGGATTAGTTTATCCATAGCACATGGTGATCCACTGAAATCTCCAGTCTACGTAGTAATTCCCACACGATTCAGCATGCGAAGACCAACGGCAAGTGATCGAGTGAGGGGAAGAAATCGCGTAATTTTACAGATTCTCGCAAGACCTTTATTAGGTCATTTGGAAAGTTCCTGTTGCTTTTTACCTCTAATTTCAAATGCGCTTATATAGGCTCATACAAAATTTTATCGATCAAAATAATAACAAAAAGAAGGCACACATTTGCTCAAAAGTGCGGAGATATAGAGGTGACAAATTGGCTGAAGGCCGCTTCACCATCATGTTGGGTCTCAAAACGTTCCTACCAAAAAAGCGTCCAGATGCTTGAAGAAATGGTAATCGGTGGGCCAGGTCAGATGAGTACGGTGGAGCGTGCAGCTTCTTAGCCTCGCTCACTCCACTTTTTCAGACGTTAGTACAACACGAGGCCATGAGAGATCGAGAAAAAAAAGATAGATTAATTTCTATCGGACAATACTGGTCTCACGCCCTGCAGTTTACAATGAATCTTGCGAGTTTCTCACAGTACTTTGCAGCCGTAATAACTTCGCCGGGATCCATGGAGCCATGGTGGACTAGACCACCCGCACACCACCGTCACCATGCTGGCGTGGCTGACTACTGCGAACAGAACGAAAAGCGCGCTTCAATGTCGTATATCCATCGTTAACGCAAAACCAAAAAGGAATTCAGAGATGAGACACTCGATACTGCAAGAACTCCTTGAAAGTCCTAATAGCCAAAAACCCTCTGAAAGTCCTGGGGGCTGCAAAAGCACGTCGATAATGTATTGAATTATTTATGTGAAATACCTTAAATTTTAACAACATGATTATCTGCAACTAATGTAGATGTGACCTTTAACAATATAAATTGCGGTGCATAACAAACACAGACAAACCAGTCACGAAAGAATTTCTACTACCCTGTTTTCAGATTCACAGGTAGAATACCGTAAAAGACATATTTTTCAGACTAACCCACTAATAACGGAGCATTTGAAAGATAATAAAGTACGACTGTCTAGGGGATTTATTGCACTTATCCTATATTTATTTAGTGAAACTACCCAAGGATGAACTTTACATTTCAAGAGATGTCATGTCTTGTACTGGGAGTATATGGACTCATATACATAGTACCTTCCCGAAGGAATAGCGATTATTTTCGCAATAAAAAAAGCAGAGAATCTACATGACCGCAGTACGAGTGATGCACAAGTGTGATGCAGGCAGCTCAGGACATCACGAAAATACCCGTAATTTGAAATCAAAGGCCTCAAAACCCGCTTCAACTCAAAAAGATTGCTTCAAAATGCGTTTTGATTATCCCAAGAGTTCGCGACTGAATGTCGGCGAGAGATTGTTGATTGGATGAAGGTGGGAGAAGAAGGCATAGCAGACGTGAGTTCACCTAGAACACAATAATTAATTCGAAGACCTTCGTTCAAGTTTAAAGGTGGCACTTGGTCCTCCTCACAACTACATCTATAGTGCACAGTGCTCTGCCCAAAAACTACTGGTTTTAATGACCCAGGTACAAAATCTAGCGACGATCCTTAACCCAGCGAAAAAGTACCTTTTTCAAGACTATCCACCAATCGGACTCGGATTTTGCGAAGCATTCTCCAAATTCATCAGCATCGGGAAGAAAACTGGTGAGCGAACTGCATACTAATCTGCAAAGGTTGGATACATAGGAAATGAGGCATACAAAGAGGGCTGAAATGACAATTTGGAATGAATGACTATTTATCCGGGTGTTATCAACTAAATGGGGGATGAGACTGAGTAAGTGGGGTATCTGACCTCTAGCGACTAGCTACTAATAAACGCCACTCATAACACAACTCCACTATCATATACTTCGCGATAGCGCGATGTTCCGATCCCGTGATGTTGAAAGACCTCTCTATAATATGAAGACTGATTTTAGGAATCGTCTTTACAACGCTGGAACAGGGAACGTGGTTTGTCATCTCAGTGCCTCATTAGAGCATTCGGTTTTCTGATCTACTGCCTGTACCCCTAGCCCTGTATCTTACACACTGAGGCTGCGAGGTATAACTGTATAGCGGCCTAACGAAAAGAGAAGTCAATTATTTCAAAATCAACACACCTGCTCACTTCAGGAGGTGGTAGTGCTGGTTTTGGAGTATCAGGTGATTCCGTGAAGGACGACGTAAGACTCAGCGAAGCAGGATTAAAGTATACATAATGAAAATCAGGTGTCGACAGGACAGCAGAATTTTGTGAGCCGATACTGAAATGGCACGTGCACGGCATGAACACACCACGACCACGACCACGAATGAACTACTGTGTAAAATCAGCTCCAGTACGCTCTCACTGCTTGACAAGGAGGAACTTTCGGTTCAAAAAAACTCAGGAACTGTTTTGGCTGGAGCAAACTCGAGCAAAAATAAGTTACCGTAAGGTGGCACTTATGATAACGAAGAACAGTAATGAAAGCTCACCAATCCCCGATCTGCGAAGCAACCTTACTCAACTCGCTTTCCAGGTACCCGTCAATATCCCTTAACAACTTTCTAGTAACTTCTTGCTTGGTGAACATGCAAACTGTGGCATTTAAGCAGCGATAAACCATCTGAAACAAAAAAAGCTTGAAAAATATTGTGATCGCAGGCCACTTAGAATTCAATCCATTTGTATCCTTACCATATGATACTTTACAAGTTCTTCGTTGTCTTCGTCATCAACTGCGTTGTAAAGGTGTACGGTTGGGAGAGCGTCATCTCCTTCTAATGGAGTATCTGTTGTGAGATCAGATGGCCCACGCAAAAATCGACCTTGCGACGACCTAAATCTACGTTTTTCAAAAATATTTCTTTGCCAACCTTTGAGTACTCACCGTGACTGATAGTCCAGTTCATCACCAATGCTCATCGGCAAAAGACTTTGAGTAAGATAACGAAATAAAGATGGAAGATCACGCCGCGACAGACAATAGTAGAGCACTTTATCCTTCAAAACACCAGTGATTTCGAACGAACAGAACACGACCATGTCATATTTTACAAGCTACATCATTCCTCGCCCATCCATTTGGTAATATTGTGAATTCAGAATACTACAGAATTGAATTTATCTCACAGGCGATGCGTGCCCCCCCCCCCCCCCCCCAATAATGAAACGATCTAGTGAGATCTTTAATCGGATAGAAAGCGATACAGGGTGCTTTGACCATCAGCCGACAACACACTTTTTGAACGTGACAGACCCATCTCCTACCCTTTACGATTATCCCTCAAAAGCAGACGCTACTCAAAATATTCCAGAAAAAAATTATACATTTCTAACCCGCTTCTCTTGGCTCATCATACTATCTTTTTCTTCTGTTTCTGTTTTTCCTTGCTGAAACCTTTCACTACAAATGGCCTGGGCTATGGAAAGAGAGAAAGCTGGAGCTTCCCGTTTCACCAATATCGAATAGAGCGAGCTCCCAGTCTTGGAACATGACCCTATAGGGTTTTTCCAAAACTAGCCAGCCCAGCTTGAAAATATGGAAAGTGCGCACATCTGACCTGATATAAGATGAGAATCTTCTCTATCACGGCGAATTCCTCCATGAGTTCTGAAGACATTGAAACGACGTTCAAGTAGGTGGGACCATCAATTTTCAAAAATGCAGCTCCATTTAAGTAATCCAACAATGGCATCTTGAAATATTTCAAATATTCCATTACTCGAGTCAACTGGACTTCTAATTCAATGTATATACCCTGTGCAATTTCAGCAGCGGTAGGTAACGACCAAGGAAATACTCTAGGCGCTCCTTGAACTTCTGCTCATTTCTCTTTCTGGAATAAGTTATATCTCTTCCTGGAATAAGTTATATTTGAACTTACATCAGTTATTTCGACTACTTCACTGTTTCGCTGGCATGCAAACACGACTGACGTAACGCCTTCCTTGAAACCCGTCATGAAACAAAACCAACCTGAATGGGGTGAATTCGCCAAAGAAAAGGCGGAACATCTTGTATATATCCGTCAGGACGTTTTGAATTGCAGGTAGAAACACGGAATATTCAATAGCAGCATACTGAATCCTTAATTTGAATGAAAGTTGCGAACAGTCACTATTTCAATGAACTCTCTGAATTCCGAAAAACGACATTAGTCGAGAATCTCAACGTACTTGGACAGTGCAAGACCGATAAGGAACTCGCAATCTTCCACTTGTATGTAGACGTGCTCCGACTTCTGTGTGGACACAGTTCGAAAAGGAAATTCCGGCTTTACAACCTGCTCTGCAGGACTTACGAAGTTGTCCGTGAAATTGACAACAGCCTCCGCAAACCCGGTGATCTCCGCCTAGAGCAGAACACGCATTTAAGTAAAGAAAGTATAAAGCGATATGGTTTCCTGACGATAAACTCCTCTCCATCGAGGAGGTCTCATAGCCCAGTTCGATCCTATAACCAATCATAAGCGTAGACGAAGGATGTAGGCCTCCACTCGGAAGAAACTCTCCACTCCCTTGGCTCAATTTTCAATAGATGAGGATTCCAACAAGGCACCTGGATCTCAGTTGGTAGGTAAACGATTGATGGATGGATGGATCACTAAGGCTTGATCTAGCCCTGTTATGGAGGCATCATGTATCACACTGTCCCAAAACTGGATTTGCGGTGAAAAGCCGATGAATAATATCACCCTCCTATCCGCTCAAGGCATGTCACTGTTCAACATTCAACAGGTTGTCCCTTCCCTCATCCATATAGCACCAAGAAAAAGCAAAAACCATATGGGTCAATGTGGGCCGGCGAGGGAGAGATGCAACTTCGCGTTCTATAACTGAGTGGTAGTCTATCGCACATCATGTCCACAAAACGTGAAGACATGACAGAAATGGCCAGAAGGATGCGACTTTGCCTTAGCCTGGGTAGGGGAAGGAAGCTCTGAGTGAGTAAATCATTTTTCATCAAGAAAGTCCTTTTCGCCAATGAAAGTAGTTTAATTCACGTCGGATCTCCTTTCCCTCCCTCAGCTTAGGCTGGAATTCATATTCTCCTCCTTCTACATGAAAAGTTTCTGCCATTATTTGCTGTGAGATCTGGTAGCGTCCTTTGTTTCTCCCCCCCCTCCTCCTCCTCCGACCCACATTGACGGAACCCCATAATATTGCCGGTGCTGTCCAGGATGAGAGACATCCTGTCGAATAATGAAAGAAACCTGTGCCAGTGCAAACTGAAGCGCATATTTCTGCCTAGGCCGTAACAAAGGTGGGGAAGGGAAGACGAGAACAGTGAGTCTACCTCATTAGGATAGCACCACACTTACTCTAGCAGATAATAAAGACACAGCATAATAGCATAAGAACTCACTCTAAAGATCCATAAATTGTCCAGAAAAAACATAGGAAAGGATTTTATACGGCCTGACCTGACGATCTAAAGTCTCTCCTTTTGGGTAGAAATACATAATGCGTTGGTGTTCTTCTCCTTCCCGTCGTCCAGAGGCAGGATGAGCAACAAAGAAGAATTCCATAATGTCTGAATATTGTGATCTAAACGACGTTTCAAATCAAATGCTCAAATGATCACCTAATCACCTACCGGGAAGGCGAACATACATCTCTGCTTGTGTGACATGGGAGGTATTGGTTGCGAAGAAATACAGTGGATTTGCAAACGAACCGGACAACATCGTCCCCAGTCGTTAACATAAAAGGCTTTGCGTTTTGAATAGGCTGTGCAAATATGCGTAACATGAGCAATATACGACCAGAGATTACGCAACTTCACAGACCGGGTTTTTGAACATTGGTTCATTGCGTGAATCATAATTGTCAGCTGCTGTGGAATCACAGGGTAGCTTTCTTATGTTTTTGCGTTGGTTTTCTCATGTTATGTTGCCCCTCACTATTGGTTTTATTCGAAAATTCATCGAAGCTATGAGTCCCTGAGTTTTCCACAATTTTTTTGAACAGATGAGGTTTGACATTTTTACTAAAATTAGACTTTTTAGCTATACTGTGCCTATCATGATAGTTTTTGAAATTTTGGCACCATACTGTTGAAAGGGCAAGTTGTTGATGTGGGAAAATACCATGCTGGCATGGCTGAAATCTCATATGCACATCTTTGATCCTGTAAAGCTAGTCATATTGCTATTCCACATAACAACTTAGCCTCCCGCATACTAGTATGACACTAAGCTGCCGTTTGTAAACGGACAAGCGTCACTCTCGATGGGTGGTGCGCCAATTTGCGTCTGTTGGCGGCCAAAAACTGATGTGTTTCCGCCAGTGCATGTCACAGTTCTGAGGTGTACTATTGTGCCTTCAGAAACTATTTTTCGAGCGTATAGTCTTCATCGGGCGTCGCAGTTTTAGTGCTATTCTTGAAATAGGATCGTCTGGCGAATATTTATATCCCTGTACTGAAGGCTCCTTTTCCCCTAGTTCTGGCGTTGTCTACATCTCTGTAGGACTTCTGTATCATTTAGACCTTTTTGAGCTCAACGAAGGAAGCTAGAAGTTGACAGGGTAATCGTGGAAGAGCGCTGATGTATGTGTTAGCATTGTTCAGGGTAGAAGCTTCAGGCGAGTAGGCGAACCATAATAAATACGTATCGAGTGAACGAATCAGCGAATGAGATTAGCTACCCTAGATCTATTTGCACAATGCATAGAGTAGAAAAAGTGGAAATCAGGAAGGGAGTTCTAAACAGAGCTATGGACTTTGAAAGTGTTGGCTTGCTCAATAAAATAGTTCGTTCAATGTATTCCGCGTTAGGTTTTGGTACTGTCAGCCTATATTTAGTAGAAAACAGTGAACTGACTGAGCGAATGACAGAGGAAATCAAAGTGGTGGCGATGTACCTGCAAGGCTGTGTTGTGTTATCTTGTCGGTAAACATCTTTCACAATCACGACCGAAGTGAAGAAAGTGCGGTGTTATTGCCGTTATCAAAAGCAGGGTTCATCAAAATGTTAATACTAATGGAGGGTTTCGAAGGGTGTACGACCCACATGAAACTTCATACTTCTCTCGAAGATTTAGGTGAGTTCTTGGGTTGGAAAAGAAATAGTGTCCGCAAATGTTAGATTCAATTTAATACAAATCAATCTTCCATTCTGTTTTGGTGATAATGGTGTGCTTTTCAAGAATATTATGTCTTTCGCAATCGTACAGAGGTTGGAAAGCTCACCTTTCTCCCAGAAACACTGGTATATATGTGGATGTTTTCTTATCAGTCTCGGGTCAGTGTGAAAGAAGTAGGGGCGCAATAACGCAGGTTGTGTAGAAGGAAAGTACACTTCATTCGGGAGCGCCTGTTAGGGCGAGGCCTACAGACTTGGGTGAGAGTGTATCAAACTCTCTCTCCGCCGCACACTCTCACTCTTGCCACGCATTCTCACTCTCACCACTCACCCATGTCCGCAGACCACGCCCTATCAAGCAATCCGAAATGGAGTATAGCTGCAGTGGTGGTGGTAATTTTTTTCGTAACGAAGGGATGTGGTTTACTCACCTAAGGATTTCATTCTCTATGGGTTTGGGCTGACCCGCACTGCTACCCTCTTACATTGGCCCTCCACTTCCCATTTATAAATATGTAATAGCCCCAAGGTTTTTTGTACACCAGGGATCAGTGGGCGTCTGCTCTTATCTGCGTTCTTTTAGTGCAACTGCAGTGACTTCTGTGACCTCGAACATCACCCCTTCTGGCACGAGTCAATAGTTACTGACCTGAAACGGCAAGAAACGAATTCCGCTGGAACAGCAAGCCTGTCGAGGTTGTTTGGGAGCTGAAGAATTGACCAGTTTTGGTATTTACTCCACTTTGGTGCAATTGCATCGAATTGGTACTACAACTTTTCTCACCGAATTCTTTTAACTTTCTTGTATGGGGGTTATTCAGTTCTGACCACGAATATGACATTCATTTTTGCGCGGATGCCCAATTTTCAAGATGTTGCCAGTCTGTTCATTTGTGGCTGTAACGATGCTAATGTAGCTTCGTAGCAGTTATCGGATTAGGTGGTGAACAGACCCTATACGGTGTAGCGACGACCTTTATCTTTACTATTGAGACATGAACTCTTGTGTGATATATTGGTTACTATTATTACATTACATTATGGGATGATGTGCGGAAAGGAAGTCGAGGGGTTGAGTCGAGTAGTCGTCCTAGTGTCCTCTGTCCAGCTATTAACAGCTTAGGTATCCAGTAGGTAGTCACACGCAGCGGACAGCTGCATTCCGAGTTACTTCGTGGGTGCGACAGGTCAATGTTGAGTTAAACAGTGTCCTTCATTGTGTGCACTTAAGTTGGGTCAAGCATCGGTTGCAGAACTTCCAGGCGAGTCGTGTTTTGGGTTGGTTAGGGGAAAGGGGGTCGCTTTTCTGAGAAATTTTTCTCAACAACGCTTGACCTTGCGCTGAAGGCTTTTGGGACGAGCTAAACCAGAGCTCCCCTAGCCCAGCTGAAATCGATCGAAACTATACCCATTCAATTGGTTATAAGTCATTTTATGAGAAACGTGAAGCTGTGGCTATGCATATATGCAATATTTGGTGAGTTAAGCGGCATGGCGTTCTAGTTTATGTAATCAAAATGATTCAGAGGTGCTGCCGACCCTATCTGCCCGAATTCATCATTTCCCAAGGTGTCTGTCGAACTTGCCAATATTTGATTCCATTGATGTCCTGCCGGGGTCCTTCACTAAAAGCAAGGTCTGTCGAATCAGTCGTCCTGGTATGGAGCCACATAAAGTATCCCAGGGAAAGATTTGTGAAGGAATTTTGGGAAACCTGCGTGTCATGTGCGATTGAGTGATGAAGAGACTTTGGGCCTGTATCCTTGTCGGGGCAGAGCAACTTATGATATGTCTGCTGTGCCCTGCTACACAAGATGCGAGTAGAGTTATTAATGGGTTGATTTTTCGTTCACTCTGTTGACGCCAGCGGAATATTGCAATACACGGCGCCCGTATTTTTGGGACATCCTGTATCGGCAAAACGTCTTGAAAACCTGCCAGTGCGTAGTGCGAAGTTTTTTCTCACAATAACCACCGTTGATTTTCCTCGACCGCTGTTTTTTTTATTTCACAGTGTTCAATGCTTTGTATCGCGCATTATGATTTAGAAGCCTATTATGATTTTGTTTGTGGCCTATAGTTGCGATTCTTCTTATTCATGATTTCAGAGGCGCATGGATACCGCAAGAAGTCCTCTTTGGGACTTCTGTGGATTTGCGAATGGCTCCTCCTTTAGAACAAAGTATTTTATGGATGAGTCGACGATGACGCTAACTCCATGTGGTGAATTCGCACTGGTAGTTCCGCAGACACTCCCACTTCTGTTCTTTTCCGTTATCAGCTTTCAGCTAATTCCTGTGAGTTAGTTGTTTATTGTAAAACTTATTAAAGTAAACATGGATATGGCAAACGTAAATGCCCACTAGGGTAAACGCCAATAGGTATACTTAGGAAATCGTGATTTTGTACTTGTCAGATCCAGTAAGTGGATTAAGTCCGCCTGTCCAAAGCATTCGAATTTCGAGGATTATTGAAGGGGCTTTCTTGTTTGCATGTGAGATAAATTTCGAAGGCCCAAGCTATGTAAAATGTTGAACAAGGGAAAATTTTTGTGGATCTGTGTTTCATTCACCTCTAGTGATAAATGACGGTGAAGTGGGAAGGAACTTCTACCTTTCGCACCCCTTCGGCTCGTGTGTTAGCTCGCTTCAGCCTCTTTGAGTCTGGTCACGAACTTGCTTATAAGTCTTATTTTTTCACGAAGATTTTCTTTTTTTTTCACAAAGGGATTTCCTCACGTGTTGAGCAAATAGATATGGTTTCAGGGAGGATACCACCCGTTTGATAGCGAAGCGATTTCTATCCTATTCACTCTGAAGATCATCCTCTGTGCTTTGACAATAATTGCAATGAGCACTTCCTTTGCTGTTTCACTCTTCCCCGTGTTCTATTTGAGACCAGTTTTTATCCTTGAATATAGCATTGTGGCAATAGTGTGGACAGCATATGCAGCTGTTTTGATTTTTTCGAAAGTAACCAAAACGTAAGTCTTTTCCCCTTTTTCTACTTTTTGTTATTTAAAGGTTGTTGTCGTAGAAGCTAGGTGGCTTGAAAGTGCTTTGTCAGGTTTCTGTTGCTTACAAAAGGATATTTCGAGAGATTTAGTGCCGCTCCTTCGCTCCTAAATGTTCCGAAATATTCGTGCTGCGGCTACGGGTATAGAAAGTAAGCAGGGTAGTGTAAGGAGTGAAGCTGTGACATGTAGCGTTCACTGAACGCGAGCGAGTAAGTGTAATAATTCGGAAGACTATGCTTCTGTAGAATCCCTTTCCCATTGAATGTTCAAAAAGATGCGTTGGAAAAGGTTTTATACACAGCACTGCCACTAGTGGGCGTCGAGTTTGCAAGAGGTTTTTGGGCAGGAATGTGTGTGAGACAGTGCTTTGCAAAGGGAACCCTTAACCAAGACTGAATAAATTTTTACAACAACAGGGTTTTTCTTTCATTTGTCTTATTTCAGCTGGACTCGTTCGAGAGGACTTACAGTAGCTACCTTTTTTGCATCAAAAGTTTTCATTTTGATTACTGTGAATAGATGGCTTCTATACGGTTTCTACGATCCGAGAACTTATATTCTTCTCACGATCTCTTTGATTCATTTATTCATTGGATCGATACTTAATTTTGTTGAGTGGAGGCGCTACAAGTAAGTGCTGCCTTTTGGAAACGATTTTACCCTTTACGAGAGAATTTATTTTTACATACCTCAGTCTGAATTTCTCAAATCTGTGTAATATTAGCAAAACACCTTGTGGATGGACGATATTTAGTTAACCCTATTGAATTTTTGCACCTTGAGCAAACTTTTTCATGAACCAAACGTCGCAATTCCTTTTAAGAGCATTCATAACGGCGGAGTCTTTCGGGTACATCGAGTTGCAACCATCTGCTGATGAATCGGCAGGGATTTTATCACGAATCTTCTTTTGTTGGACGAATATACTTATTCAGAAAGGAGGCAAACTGCAGTTGAATTCGGTGAGTGATGTTTCTGTCTCCCATATTTCGTTTTCCGCTTATAAACAGTTTACGTAAATTATGCTGTATCAGATTGACGATATATTTGCTCTCCCTCCGTCGCTAGAAGTGGCAAATATTGAGCGCCAAATGATTGAGAATTCGCCTACCTTCTATTCTGATGCTCAGCACTATTCCCTCTCGTCGTAGGTTTTATTTGTGCATTGGTATTCTTTAACTGTAGTTTCATTCTGATTCTTACAGTATTCAGGTCGTTGCTGTCTACTTTTGGACTGGCTTTCTTTTCTCTTGCATTTCTCAGAATCGCGTCAGATGCATTCACCTTCGCTGGACCTATTTTGCTTCACCTTCTGGTTGACATCTTGGAAAATCCAACCCCGAATGTACGTTCAATGTATCGACACGCCTAGCATTTTTCTTTTCTAACTCCTGTACCCATATACTCCTATACCTTATAACTAGTAATTTTTCAGTCAATGGGCTTCGTGTACGCCGCCCTTATGGTTCTTTGTTCGCTTCTGGCTGCGTTGTTTTCCACGAATTTCAATTTTTATGTGCAAAAAATCACTCTCAAGTGAGTTCGTTTTCCAATCTCTTCATCCTCCACTTCTTCACGCAGCAAACATCATCCAGAAGTGACGCAGTCTGCAAGTGGCTTGGAGTGTTCATCAGTATAGCTCTCTATTTTGTCGTGACGTTACTATTCTTGCTGTAACTACATTGTTTTAAAAGAATACCCGAAAGTAAAGGAAAAATGTGCCAAATGGTCGTGGACTTTCCCCATATCCTGGGTTCTCCCATTTGCTCCCATCTACTTTTTAAAGTGGTTGTCCGATATTTATGGAACGCAGCAGAGAGAATATGAGGAACCGTCGCCAATGGACTGTTTCCATTTCGCTCCCCATTTTTCACGCCGCCTATAGATATCGCTTCCCAAACAGAACATAACCACTCATTCACCTGTGAGGTGATCGTCAGCATACCGCTCTCCTGTTACCTCCGCAGTCTTTCCATACATGGTGCAGAGATTTTTGAAGCGATTTAAAGTGTTCAGCAATATGTTTTGTATCTACTCAACAGTCCTTTGTTCAGGGTACGAGCCGCAACTGTCACTGCGATTTACGACAAGCTGTTAGTGGTGCCCCTGAGTGAAATGAGCAAGTTTTCATCAGGTACGGTATATAGTGGAATATTATTACGAACACTTCAAAAAGTGTGAGTGTAAGCTTTTCGCATTTTTGCTGAAGAGAAACTGATTTCAGGTTCGATTCTTAACTTCGTCTCAACTGATGTTGACCGCTTGGTGAACTTCTGTAACTCCTTTCATGCATTTTGGAGCCTTCCCGTGCAACTTGCCATTGCACTTTATTTGCTGTATCGGGAAGTTAGTTTTTATTTTGTCTACTCGTAGTTAATTTACGCGATGGAGGAAAAGTGCTCCACATCAGTATATCGTCTCGTTATTTTTCACTGCAAGCGAGTGAACGCCTTGCACATTCAGGTTGGTTTGGCATTCATCGCCGGGGTCGTGGCTGCGGTCATCTTAATTCCACTCAATAAGTGGGTAACGAATGCTATTGGACGGATGTCGGTGAAACTGATGCATTGTAAAGATCAGAGGATTAAGGTGGGCCTAAATCTATTTGCAGCATTTTTTCTCTTGAAAATATAGTGATTTGTGGCTTCAAAGTGGAAGGTCAGTGGAAGGTGCTCTCGGAACTCAACCTTTTCTGTCATCTTCGATCCTTCAGAATTTTTTCTTTTTCTCCATTTTCCTTCCGAGGGGAAAACTGCATCCAGTCACTGGTTTTTTGAAAGGAGGCGTGTGTGGTTATTCTAGGTAGTCCGTGAAACAATGGAAGGTATCCGAGCTGTTAAATCGTCTGCATGGGAGACGTTCTTCGAGGAGAAGATTAACAGACTTCGTGAAAAAGAGCTATACTACTTGAAGGTTGGTGTGATTGACGAGTATTGAATTTTTGGGGACCCTATAAGGAACTGTTTTTTCTTGCAGATTCGCAAGTATCTTGATGCTGTTTGTGTGTATATGTGGGCTTCTGCACCTCTGTTAATCACCGTCTCTATTTTGACTACTTACACTCTAGTATTTCACTTCAAACTCACAGCAGCAAAGGTTTGTATTACTTGATTTTTTTATCTATTGTTTTTCTTTCTACTTATTTTATATTTTCATTAGTTCTAAGAGTCTCAGCACATTTCCATCGATGGTTTTTTTAGGTTTTCACTTCATTGGCCCTCGTCAACATATTGATAATGCCTTTGAATGCATTCCCATGGGTACTAAATGGTTTGGTCGAAGCTTTGGTTTCATTAAGGCGTTTGCAGCGATTGTTCGCTCTGACTAACATTGATGTGCACGATGTTTACACGCTTTCCGGAGGTAACCAAAGTTTTTTGAAAGTGGTTGATTTTCAAAAAGCGTATCGGGTTTTTTTTTTGTTAGATAAGGATACTCTGCTTTACGTCAGGGAGGGCAACTTTTTCTGGCGAGGTTCCAAGCAAGCGATCACTGATGTGTCGTTTCATGGCAAAAGGGTACGTTTGTGGGTAGTACTGCAAACATCTTTATTTATTGTTCGCTTTTCTGAAGCACTTTTTGGTATTCTATATTTGATTAAGATTTGAATACTGTACCATCCTGCGTGCTTTGGCTCACTGCATGCCAGAGCGCTAGTCAAGAGCGGCGGAGACTGTGTTAAAGTGCTAAAAGCGCTCTATTCTATTTACATTTTTTTCGAGTAATTCGACCTTTATTTACTTTTCAGGGGAAAATCATTGGTATTTCTGGTGATGTCGGAAGTGGCAAGTCGACGCTGCTGCTGGGTGAGTGATTTTACTGTTGAATTCGATTAGTGTACTGGTAATGACTTTAAATAAGTCCTGGCGTCAGCATCTTACGTTAAAAGGTTCTTTTACACTTGAACTCGCCAATTGATTGACTTTCGTTCATCTAAACTGCACACTTTTTGTGTCTAAACCCCTCCTCAGGTTTCCGTATCTGCCTTGAGAACCAGTTAAATAGCACCGCTATGTTCTTCCTTTGAGTTGATAGTTGATAAGTGTCTAGCTGTTCTCAGGTCTCCTCGGTGAAACAAAGTCATTGACGGAATGTATTGGAATTACGCAAGACAGCGTTACGAACGGGATTGGATACGTTGGTCAGGAAAGATGGTTGTATCGAGGTATTTGCTATTCTAAATATTTGTATAAGTGTGTCTGGAGCGAAAGTCTTGGATTGCTGCACCTTCGCAGTTCCTTTAATGGCGGTTTCCAGGCTCTGTTCGTGAGAATATAACTGCCGGCAAGGATTTTGATCCCAAGTTGTATGACACCATCCTGAAAATTACTTGCCTGCAGCGTGATATCAATGTGAGTGATTAAGAGAGAGTGGTTTTCCCATAGCTCTGGTGTTCTTCGAATGTATCGTGTCAATTCTTTTATCGATATCGATTCTTTTCAGTTAATGCCGGGAGGAGATCTGTATGAGATCTCTGACAACGGAGCAACTTTAAGTGGTGGTCAACGGACTCGAGTGGCTTTGGCTAGAGCGCTTTATCAGGTTCTCTTTGCTGCTACCAATTGTTTATTCGTCTATCCATATTACTATAAACGACTTGATGCGGTTGCTTAGGATAATTCTATGTATTTACTTGATGAACCACTGGCCTCGCTTGATCGAGGCGTAGCAGATTCCATCTGGGTGGAAGCGATTGAGAAGCGGCTCAGAGATCGTGGATGTCTCGTCATTGTAGCGACCCATGATAGAAGAGTTTTGGCTAGGGCGGACGAGGTAATTGTGCTAGGAGCTGACGGGAAAGTAGTTAAAAAAGGTTGGTGTCGCTTTATTTCTTCAACATCAGAATTTGAATTCTGTAACTTGGTAGATCATCTCAAAATGATTCCACTCAAATATTTCCTTCTTCTGATTTTGATCCATATGATTGTAGGAGCTCCTTCCGAAGTAATTGGGAGTGAAATAGAAGTGTTTGGAAAAGACGATGATGATAACGGATGCGAAGCAGAGTTAGAGCGAATAGTTCTTCAGGAAGAGGAGAGACAGGTAAGGTCCCTGTCAGACTTCGCAATTCTGCGATTTTGCAATATAGCGCTTCCGCGCGAGTTTCTGCGACTTGAAGACTTCGCGATGCCGCAACTTCACGTGCGGAACCGTAACTGCGCAAGATCGCGAAGTCTGACGACATCGACATCGGCCTAAATCATAGAGATTTGAGCAATTCGTGATAATCTGGGGAGGCACGTACGTCCTAAATATAATCTCCTTCAGAAGCTAAGATCTAAGGTGAAGTTAGGTCAAAAAGTGCCATGTAGTAGTTACGGTGCCGAGGGGTGTCGTAATGGTAAAGCGGCTGCATGATCATTTCCTCTTCATATGCTACAGTACCTCAGGGTAGTATTACCTTCATCAGTGTTGTTATGGTTGAAAGGGAGGGGGTGAGATCGAGGACATTGTTTCGGTTTTCTTCTTGTATCACAATTAGAGCACTGTGTGAATTCAACAGTGCATTCGAATACTTCCACCATCCCGTGCGGTAACCGTCTCCACGGCGCATCCTAAATGATTGAAGCGAATCATTCCAGTGGTAATTCTCACAGTGTTTAGATTGGTACCGTCAAAGCGTCAGTTGCTCGCACGTATATGTTGGCTACTGGATTTGTCTTAACTGTATTCATACTGATAGCTCTATGCCTGATGCAGTTTTCGAAGAATGCTGCAGATTGGTGGCTCAGCCGATGGACGAAGGACCAAGCAAACTTCACCAACCAGTAAGCGTTCCATGTGATTACTCTACCGGCTATTGGAGGTTCCTACCCTGTTTAGCTTGCTCACCGAGAGTCAGATGGATCGTTCTGTTCATTTTCTCATGATATATGGCGCGATTGCAACAGCGAACACGATATTTACACTAATACGGGCGTTTTTGTTTGCGTACGGAGGAATCCGTGCTGCGAAGCACCTTCATGCGAACCTTCTCCATAGGCTGCTGAGGGTACGTTGACAGAGTGTTTGAGCAATTTGTAAATCTGTTGATCACAATCGTTCAGGCGTCATCATCGTGGTGGGACCGTACACCTTCAGGGCGTGTCATCAACCGCATTTGTTCCGACATATACACATGCGATGACAATTTGCCATTTCAGGTAGGTTGACCTAAGTTTTCACCGTTGCAAATCTATTGCCATGAAAACATTTTCCAAAGTGTTGTCTACCTGGATAATACCATTCACTTTGTGTTTGAGTCATGACAAGTTCATTTTGCAATCTTGGCCATTCAGTTCATACCGAGAACTTCACAGTTAATTTCCAAGTCATCACGTGCCCGTCTCAGTTTCAGCTCTGTCTAGACCTCTGTTCGAGTATTCATTGCAGTAAAATTATTTAATTGTGGTCTCATAGTAGAGGTAATTGTAACCGAAGCTGATGGAGAAGTCGGTATGCCCCACTATGCCCATAGTCAAATGCGTGTTTCAGCTGAACATTCTACTTGCTTCTCTCTTCAACCTCATTGGTACGATGGTTATAACGATTATGGGTTTGCCACTGTTGTTGCCGGTAATCATAATGTTATTGACGGTGTACTTCTTCATACAGAAATACTACCGGTGAGTATTTACAATTATATGTAGAGATATGTGGTGTCAACATCAGATGGTCCTGCTTCGGTTTCACTTATCTCTAATTTTGCTATATTTAGATTGACAACAGTCGAATTGAAACGTCTCACGTCTCTTAGCCTCTCACCATTCTATTCACATTTGGGAGATACTGTGAATGGGTTGGCAACCATCAGAGCTCAGCGCTTTGTGGAAAGGTTTGTTTTGTTCACGTTCCTTTCTATTTATTTTGTATACGTTGGTTTCTATGTAAATAGAAGATGACCTGCAGCGCCGTTGACGTAAATTTAGTGTTGCTTAAAATTCTGCTTTGCGACGTGACGTTTATAATGATGGCTATTGAAGATAGCATTCATAATTGAATGGTTAAATCATTACTTCGGTGGATTGAACAAACCTGTCACGAAAATGTCTAATGATCAGTCCTCCAATGAATCTTGAAGTTAGGTCACTGGCCCAACGTGTGCTTCACGACACTCAGGTCCGGAATCGGGTCGGTGACGCGTCCAGACGACGATCGCTCACCTGATCGCGCTGATAATTCACAACGAGATTAACAGGGAAGGCATTTGTCGCACTCTGTGGACCAATTCGTATGGCGTAAGGACCTGATTCAAGACCCAAGCATAAACCATGACATCCACTGCTGCCAATCAAAAAACGGCCAAATATTCTCATCGAACAAGTCCGGCGTGTTGTCGAGAGCGCCTACACTTTCCATATATGCGTTATGGAATTTCCCAATCAGGAAAATTTCTTAGAATCTTACTCCAATAAATCTTCACCGGTCACACAAAAAAAGCTTTTGAATGTAATTTTGAGTGTTTTTCTGAATGGGCATAACGACCTTTCAAAATCCAGCTAAGGTAAATTGTTGAAACCTGTCTACCAGGACTGAGGTCGCTGTGATGCTCTCTGAAGCTTTCGCCGTCGAGCTATCCATTTTTGGTGTGCGCTTCGCATTTAAGCTTCACTAGAATTGCAATGGATTTTCAAGGATCCCTATTGTATCAAAACACCTCCTCTTGTCCGTCCCTCCTTCCGTCCGTCTGTCTGTCACGAAATCAAGTATCATATGAAAAGCGACCCGTGGAGATGAGGAGAAGTGTGGTATGGGTAGGGCATGGGACAAGAAGTAAAGACATGAAACACACACGGACTAAGTTAAGCTCCGCCCGCTATGGGGGAGGGCGTGCACAGGAATGTCCCGTTTTCAGACCGGAAATTGTTAATTGGGTTCTAATGTGCGCCAAACGTGGGGAAAAGATGTATTCAAATCAGCGATGAGTTTTTGAAGGTCAAGAAGAATCCTTAGCATAGTGGGCGGAGCATTTGTAGCGGTGGACCGAGCTTGGACGTTTCATGAAAAACGACCTGTGGAGACAGTACAAGTTTGAAATGGGTGCGGCACAGGACAAGAAGTAAAAAACAGAAATGGTCCATGTTAGTCTCCGCCCGCTATGGGCGGGCCGTGCACTGAAACGTTCGATCCTTGGACTAAAAATTGTTTCCTCGGTTCGAAAATAGTCCAAACGTGAGGAAAAGATGGGCTAAGGTCGGCGTGAGTACATGGAAGAGGCCTGGGCACAGTAGGCGGAGGGCATCCTTAGTGGGGGTCCTAGTACAAACATTCATAGCTCGTCCCAGCGCAGCCTTGAGCCCAGGAAAAACTGGACAAAAGTGACCAATGTTCAAGTTCTCTCAAGAGAACCCCTCCACAGTGGGAGGGGCGTGGTGTGGTAATAGGTACTTAATGAATAGATAGAAAAAATTCCGATCGGCTCAGTGGCGCCCCTGGTGTTGTGCGCGCAGTTGTGTGCCAGCCAGCTGGTATCAAATAACCTGCGAGAAGTCGATGTGCAATCATTGCTTTTGTCCTCCCTGACGGGTATGGTACCATTTCGACCAGTTCGTCTATTCGGAGGGATGGAAGGCTTGGGTGGCTTCCAGGGCTAGATCACCGCAGCGTTAAAGTGAGAGTGCGCGCTATCTGTCACCACAGGAACTCTTCCTTATGGCATTTATTGCGGCTATATATGACTTAAGGAGATAGATTAACCTTTTATGCTCCTGAACTAGTACGCCTGTACGAATTCAGACCCGGGAGGGATGGAAATACTGGACGTCCTGCGCATACGAAGCGACTCAGCCACAAAACTAGTTGGAATAGATTTTGATCTATTGGTATGCTGGTGAGTGGGCGCCACCTCCCACTGCAACACTTCTTTCCGTAGACTCGGAAGCTGCTTCGACATAGCATAGGAGGTGCATAAAGAACCTACTAGTCATTTCTCCTTTACTTGAATACATATGATTATTTCGCACTAGTGCCGGTTCCCTTAAAGTTTGTGTATGAAAAGCTTGGATTGATGATATAGCATGAAATAATCTTGTTTCGAAATTAGTATCGTTTGTTCAGATTTGGAAAGAAGTTACGTGAACGTCTCACGATGAACATGCGAGCACAGTTCTCATCTATAGCAGCTGGTCAGTGGCTATCCATACGACTATCAATTATAGCAGTTAGTATTGTCGCTGCGATTGCTATGTTGGCGGTGGTGCAGCATCAAATCACAGGAGTTGATTCAGGTGAGCGAATATCAACTACGTAGACACGGCTACTTACCACTATTTTTGCCATTTTGTGCCCTACACTCTTCAAATCTCTAGCTTATTCCAGAAGAGTTCCTTTTAAGGCCTTGTTGCACTGGCGATAACTTACGCATTATCACTAACTGGTCTACTGAATGGATTACTGGGTTCGTTCATCGAAACTGAAAAGGAAATGGTGTCTGTTGAGCGGATAGATGATTATCTCACAAATGTGGAAATGGAGGATGACAAGGATGAATTAGAGGTATGTACGGTATGGCGATACTTCAAAGAGTACGTGTCAGGTCAGTACGTGTCAGGTCACGAACACGGCATGACGAACAATTCGTTTGTAAACACAACAACGAACAACAAAAAAAGTGACTTGACGACGCGGGTTCCTGTGGGTCTGACGACCTAGTGGAAGACTTGAGGTCGGTGGGGGGCCGGACGGGTCGCTGGTTATTGGTACGACCACGCCTTCTTCGCACTTAATTACTTTTGCCTCGCACATGAGGTGCGAGGTGACCCCAATTAGCTGCGAGAATTCACGGATCATCATGCTGCCCACATTGATCCATAAAATGAGTAAAAAACAAATCAGACAAGCAATATAAATGTGACTATTTTCTTGAAGAAGTAATTTACAATTTCACAAACTTTTCAAAACACGGTCATTCTAAACTCTATCCACGAAAAGCGGAATAGTTTCGGTGATGGCAATGAACTCTGACTTCCGCTGGAACTACTAATTGCATATTTACATCATAAACAAAATATGACACGTTCCGAAAAAGAATGAGATGGCCAAAGATGAAAAGGTTTTCTTCTGCAATTCCTATAACAGCAATTCAGCTAATCCAAAGAGGATGGTCTTCTTGCAAACACTAGCTACTGAGCCTCATATGTTCATATTAAATTTATGTTATTTTTGTGTTGTAACTCTTCGTTAATAGACAATAAATACACCTGAATAATTCTCACAATAGCGGTTAATCTACATTTCAATTAATGAACCTTTACTCGATTAATGGATCAGTGAGGGTGACAAGATGACCAGCAAGTTCTCGCCGTTAACTGGGGTCAACTCGCACCACATGTGCGAAGCAACAGTAATTAGCTGCGAAAAAGGCGTGATAATACCAATAACCACCTTCCCGGGGCCGGACTGTTACGTTTGTGGGCCGCTCGTGGCAGTCGATAGGCAGCGAATAATCAGCAGATTTATTAGTCGAACCGAATAACAGGAGAACTGATGAGCGAACTGATGAACTCTGATAAGTGATAAACTATTGAGTTTATATACCCTGGTTTGGGCGCGAACATCAGATCAGCGAGTAATGATCTCAATGATTAGTAGATACCTAACACGGACGAAGACGATGAAGTTGAGTTTGAAGCGGTGGTCATAGCGACCCCACATGGGTCCATCCGACAGGTTCTTGAAATATTCTTCTTCTTTGAGCAAAAGGGCGTTCGTTTCCCGTGTAGGATATCATCGGATAGACAATGTAATTAATACGCGCAGAAATTTTACATTATTTGGGTCAAAACTCGTGTAGCCTCATAATTAACACGTTGGCGACATTGCGTCCTAATACTGGGACGCACGTTTTCTGCCGCGTGGGACAATGCGTCCCAATGGTGGGATGCAGCAGAGAAAATTACTTTTATCAACGGATTTGAAATCCACAAATAATTAATTTTGATCAACATGCACAAGGGTATCTAGGGTTAACATGGTACACTTTTATTTTTCCAACAAGTCTTTTTATCATGCTTTATATCGTCATCCAGCACAGGTTCGTTATCATCGCTGTCGATTAACAGATTGTTAAAACTAACATTCAGCTCTGTAAAGTCGTCGCAGGTATCTATAGTCAGTTAGGAGATTTGTTGCTATTCAATGCTTAGGCAGTGTTCATAGTTCACGATTCAGGCGATCACGCGATTCAGGCGGAAGGAAAAAGATACATATTGATTGGGTGATTCAGGCGATCACGCGATCGCCTGAATCGTGAACTATGAACACTGCCTTAGTCAAGATATTTATACTCGCGAAACGTCGACTTTTTTTAACATGCCCATCACCTGGTTAAGTACTTCTCATCACTACCATGCAATAATCCCTTGTTCAAGTTCTCGAGGGGTATCTAAAGTTTCGCAGCGCTCACTCCTTTGTACTAGTGCTCAAGGTACGCCCGAAATTCAGCGGGTTTGGAAAGGCAATATCAAAAACTCCAATGCTGAGACGCGATTTTCGGCTAGGCGAACGCGCGATGTCCCACGTGGCAGACACGTGAAAAAACGCGCGGTCGCTAACGTGTTAAATATATTTGAGAGTTGCACGGCTAGCCTCCGTAACATTTCAGATGACACAGTAGATTTCCATACCGGATCTAAGTACCATATACTGTGTTATTCCACTTATTTAATACTGGAAAAGTATTTGTCATAAAGAGTAAAATAATGGGCGTCTGTCGTTGTGTTCTTATAAGCGCCACGTAATCTACAGGCACTTGGGATCGTAGTGACCGTTTCACCCGCACGATGACTTGCGGAGCTCAGTCCATGTGCAAATCATCGTTTCAAAGACTCAGACGAGTATGGAACGAGTTTGCTTAGCTCGGGATGGAACACAAAATCGCACCTCAAGGTTGTCAGATCAGTTAAGGTACCTTCTTGGGGCAGTATGTACATCCTTCCAAACTCGTCCTGGTCTGGTCATGGGGTCACTAGTGAGGAGCTCAGTTTACGACTCCTTCGATCGCGCAGTTGTCAGGTGTCAATGGGATCGGCGCCACCCGTAGTTTCACTTCCATTCATGTTTGAATGTTTTCTACCGAAATGCGTTAACTTACCGGTGCTCAAGTTTCTTTGGAAGGGAAGCTGCCGGTAAGCGGCGTGAGACTCCGGGTCAGTAGATCTGTACATCTTTGTCGTCTGATTGGTACTGATATTGTACTGTGGGTGAATCATTGATGAACACCCACTTTAATTTTTATCATACTTCCAGGGCACTTACGATTTCGCTGGTCGTGTCCAATTCGATCAAGTTTCACTACGCTATAACAGTTACTTACCACTGGCGTTGGATAACATCAGCTTCACGATAAATTCTGGAGAGAAAGTGGCGATCGTTGGTAGAACAGGCAGCGGAAAAAGCAGTGTCTTCCAGGTTTGCTGCATAGGACTTATTCCTAAAAAACCTTTTCGTTTATTTTGTACTGGTTTTTATGATTAAGTATCAATTGCCTTATCAGGCTCTCCTGCGGATGACACCTATAGAATCCGGTAAAATAATGCTCGATGGAGTGTCCATTTCTTCAGTTCCACTGCAAATCTTACGGCGGGCGTTTGGCGTAGTATCGCAACATCCATTCATATTCAGGTATGTTTATGAGTTTATGAGCTTTTATGTGTTTGTTCTCCGATGTTCAGTTGGATATTTTGACTAAAATGAGTAAAGCATCGAAATAAGGGAGCGAGAGTTGACCGATTGGTCTAAACACGAACATTTCACAGCGCCAGATAGGACGGCCGAAGTGGCGACAGTGAGAATGTGTGGCGGTGAGAAAGTTTGATACGTTCTCACCCAAGTCCATAGGCCACGCCCTATCAAGCGCTCCGAATTGGACTGTACGTGGCGACCCTACCACACCAGCTTCAGAAATCGTTTTTGAGACTGATCGGAAAATTCAGTTTCCCATTCAAGCTGGAGTGCTTGTTCCGAGTTTTCGCTGATAGGCAGACACATACACCAACAAGCACGCTCAGCCTGCATAAATATAATAGAAATATGCATATGTGAATTTTATAGCGGGTCGCTCTATGAGAATCTGGTGGTCGGCTGTGAACATGTCGATGAAAGTCAAGTTGCCAACATCGCTCGTGTGGCTCATCTTGGTCAGTTAATACTATCGCTTACTGTAGTAACTGCTGTGATCGTTACTTGGATGCAAAAATGTATAATTCACAAGTTTTTCCAGATACTCTTCTAACTCGAATTGGCGGTCTGGATGGCCAGATTGACGAAGGTGGCAAGAATCTCTCGTTCGGAGAAAGACAGATAATCTCGATCTGTCGTGTGCTTCTTGCGAAATGCAAGGTGAGTCCTTTCACATGGTTGATGTTTGACACATTCAGGACATTAAAAGGCGAAGCGATTACTATTATATTTTCATGATTATGATTTTTTTATGGTAACCTTGTTCCCTGCTCCACGACGCAGGCATCCTACCCGCTAACGGGGTAGTGGGTGGGATAACTGTAGTGTACCTTCGCTTTTCTGTTTCCCTGCTTTCATCTTCCTATCGCTGAGCTACTTTTCTGCACGACCCCGTGTAATCGCGACACCTTTGCTTTTTTTTTATTTTTTGATATCACGACCGTGGGTCTGATGCAAAAGGCCCCTGTTGCGGCGGTGTGGTGGTCGCGAGCCGTGTTGCAAGGGTGCATACCTTCGCGGCGCGCGTTGATCTGTTTCCGTTACGACGCACGTGTCACCGTAATAGTTCTGTGAAGTATTGAATGGGACTTATTCCGCACCCTTCTCATTACAAGCCGTTGGTTCCAACCAGCTTGAATCTTCGATTGATTTTTATTGAAGGATTTCGTTTCTGAATAGGTGGTCCTGATCGATGAGGCGACATCACACCTGGATGCAACGGTGCATCGTCGAATGATGTCACTGATTTCGGTTCACCTACCAATGGCAACAGTGATATGTATCACCCATGTTCTTCACGGGATGTCAGACTTTGATACGGTGATAGAGATGGCAAACGGGAAAGTAATCCGCCAAGGACCTCCAACGGAGTCGATTTCTCATGAAATCCGCTCTTAGTCCCGTTGTGAGATGCATGTAGTGATCTACTGTGTCGCGCTCAAAGGTCTCCGTTACACATCAGCACGACATTTGACTTGATTGTGTCCTTTTGAGTATCCCTTTTTCTATGACGTCAGCTTTTCTGACTTTCTTGCTTTGTGTACTTTCATATTTCGAAATTTTATCATCAGACAAAACCTTTAGAAAGTTGTCAACTTTCTTGGCTTGACCTAGTCAATAACTTTAATCTCTGCGTTAAATAATGAGCTGTATATAACTTTAAGAACAATTTCTCTGCAATAACTAAATTTTTTGAAGTAGTGAGAATCTTAAAATTCTATGTACCTATTGTTTTTGATTATTTGATTAGAATTTTTGTGTTTTTCTTGACACATTTGTGGTATGAATTTTGCTTGGATTTTTGGCGTGTATTTCTGTGCTTTTTGGAGTAACATTCGATGTTGTGATTTCCGGGTATTTTGGTTGTTCGAAATTTTTGTAAAGCTAATTTCGTATTCAATTTGCTGATAAATTTTTTCTCTCTGATGCACATGGTAATGCAAAAAAACTGGGCACAATGCAGCCTCCCAAAAATTTCATCGAGAATTTCATTTTGAAAAAAGGACTGCTGAGGACGATTTTGGTTGTTGATGACACTAATTCAAAGACCGGTAGAGACCGTCAAAATAAAATTCTATACAACTGTATCATGATGAGCGGTGGAAGCACTTAAACAGCTCCATAGCATCTAAAAAATTGGAAGATTAGCAGGCCAATTGTCTAGCTGGGTAATATATCGCTCGTACGTAGCATAATAACCGGCTCTAATCCTCAGTTTCTCTTGATAGAGTCAATTTTTTACTGTGACACATTGCAGCTTCTTTAGTACCGCTCACCTTAAAACGAGCTCCCTTACCCCGGAAAAAGGCACCCATGTATCGAAAGCGGTGAAGCTGCGTGGCACTCGATAATGCCAGATTTCATCGAGATTTCAAGGGCTTTTTGATTTCATGTGTAATGTAATGATTGTGGCAATAATGGTAAGTATAAGACATTCAACGATTGGACTGCTTAACACACTGACTGTACCATCTATCAGGTTGCGCAAGAAGTCTTGTCGGATTTTTTTTCGATCATCACTTTTTATTATTGTTTCTTCCAACGAACAATAATCAGGCAACAGTGTATTCACCATTGTTATCGACAACACTCTGCCACCACATAGGTAGATCGTTGGTTCCTTCCACCCAGAACACCGGGATCTGAGTGTCGAAGAAGTCAGCGCCTGTGCAAGCAAGTCATAATCAACGAATTTTCTCTTGGCCAGGAAGGATTCAAGAGGATGGGCAAGGTGACGGTCAGAAGGAGCAATGTTTTGAGAGTATGGCGGGTGAGGCAGGACATCCCAGCCGAGCTCCTGTAGCTTGTCCTAGGTACTCTTCGCGACGTGGGAGCGGGCGTCGTCATGAAGGAGGCCGCAGACTTTCTTCGGAGCCTCGCTCGGACAGCGATTACGAGCTGCTGGAGCTGGCGGATGTACACGGCAATGGTGACTGTCTCCCTTGTACCAGCACCTCGTGGGAAAGCATTCCTTCAGCTTCCCAGAAGCAGCACAATCCCGACCGTGGCTTGTCTTTCATGTCAATCTCGTCGTTGCTGAAGCTGATGAACCAGCGGCGCATGGTCTCTTAGATCACACATCTCTTGCCCAATGCAGCGTTGACGGATCGCAAGATCTCGTCGCTTTAGCGCCGCGAGACCACTTACAGTATATGAAATCGCATGTTTGGTGGGCATCGACTACGGGCTTTGTAGCTCTCTCCACGGAATCTAACGGGTCAATATATACTTTGCTAGAAAGCTTAAGGAACGTTCTACCATATTCCTGAACTGCCTAGATCTGTTTCGAAGTATACAAAAGTTATTGATATTTTTGGAAAAATCCTACAAGACCTTTGGTAGAATCTAATGAAACCACTTAAATTGAATAATGATAATTCCAGCTGTAAACTGCTACAGAATGATCACCTCCCCTTTACGTCCAGAAAAATCCTTTCCCTAAAGACACAGCTAGGGTTATAGCTGATCAAGGAACAGTTATGTAACAAAACCGAGATACTCACCTACATCAGTAGAGAAGGAGCCACCTAATGAATGAGTAGCCAGAAAAAAAACATGAACCCGGAAAACCCCTTTACCATTCTTCCTTTTAGCCCCTGCGTCACTGACCGCTGAAGGTAAGTGCACACGGCGAGGGGCTTTGTTAGCCGAGCCACAAAGTTGCTCCGCCCTTCGCAGAAACTCGCGGTTCTGCGTCAGCGCAAGTCGAATGGCAGGTAAAGGAAGCCGCGGTAAGGGCCTCAATTCCCCCTTTTCAGCGCAAGTTTCGCCACATGTGATCTTTTTGAAACCCCAATTTCCTTCACAATAACGAATTTCCCCTGATCTTATTTGATTTCTTCGATGACAAGCAAGCCATCTTGACGGAATATTTTGCAGAATCCTATTGTTCTAAATTTGGCCTCCGTGAAATTTATTAAAATACGATTCTTCAACCAACGCAAATCTGTGTCATTGCGAATTGTTTTTGTTAGTCATATTTTTGATCCTTCTTCGCCTTCATCCTCCTCTGATTTTCACTAGAGATGTAAAACATGAAGGCAATATTTCCCCCATTTCCCTTTCTCACTCTTTCCCCTTCACTTTCTTTTTTGACACTCTTTTACATTTTACATCAACTTTTTCTTTATATGCATTCTACCAGCTGATCCAGTAGAAGGCTTTGTGGGAATTATAAGGACACCATGTGCAACTGGACCCAAATAGGTCGTTTCGCCGTTTCTTTTTAGCAGGTTTACCGTATCTTTTCAAGGGGACTTTCCTATGCACTTTATGGAGATGGCCATCGAACTGCTATTGGAGCCGAATTTGAACAACTTCCCTCCGTCTTCTCAATATGTTCTGCACACTAAGCGGACCGCACGGTAATGAGATCTCAATCCAGAAGATTCTGTGGTCTCCCAGGGATCTCGAAGAGATTTCAATTTGCCACATGTGATTGCTTCTCAATTTGTGCTGCACAAGCGGCAAGATTACCCTGAGGCACACTAACAGCTCAGCTGGAGGCTTGGAATCGTATTTCTAATTTCTAAGAGAGCCGCCACTGCGATCTTGCGAAACGTAATGAGTTCAGAAATCTCCTTTTTTTACTCTGGCTTTTCATTCCATTTCCCCCTTTATTTCGATCCATTTTCACCCTTACTCTTCCACATGTACATTTGTATTGCCTTTATACGACACAGCTCCTCGGGAGCACTTTAGCGTCAAAAAACCGCTTTTCTATGTCTGTAAAAAGTTCGTCATAGTTGAAGGATGGGGTGCTCGCGCTGATGAATCACTTCGGATGAGCTCTTCCATCTGCTTCCAATCTTTGGTGCCGGTTGGAATACACGGTGCCAGGACACGGAGTGACCGTGCTCATCCCTTTGGCGTGTGCTCTGTTACAATTGTAGAGATATTTTGATAGCAGGGACAGCACTGTAAGGACTTCAAAATGAGAAGTTGGGTGTGACATTTGATTCTAACAGATTGGATCTTCTTCGAGGTATGCAAGGCTTCATTTGAGTTTTATCCCAATTTTAAAATTAACTTTTCCAAATATCATGTAACGGTAGCATCACCCATCACCCGAATACAGCAGAACATACTCAAACAGGATAGGATTTGCATGAACAAATTGTCTGAATAACCTATGTCATAGGGCCGAAAGTAACAGGCTGTCACACGACTGCAGGCCAGAATCAAAATCAGTGCGTCCCAACCTACACCATCCTATCTTGAAGGCTGTGATGGTCGAGGACATCAGATTCCTCAATATGCCGACTTACTTAATTTGTATCGCGTCATAGATTTTAGTCGCCTACTTCGATGCGAAGTTGCGGATTGTCCCTTTGGCTAGCACGGGATCCAATCTGCGAGATGTGATATGGTCCCTTACTCCTTGCTCTAGTACTTTGAAATTGAAGTCGAATTTGTACTTATTAGATTTGTTTTCTGTTTTCCTATCTTATCTTTTCAAAAGTGAAATCCAGTTACCGGTTTTTCTGTTTCTGTTTGCTAGTAACTCTTCCACGGAAGCTTGTCTCTTACGCAAATATATTTCCTGTGTGCAACTATGATTGTGCGGACAGTATTGCATTTTGTATACGCACGAGTAATTGCTTTGGCTTAAAAGCACTGGTAGGGATTGTTCGGGTCAGTAGTTGAATAAGAAAGAGGAGGTGCTAAGCAATGCAGCAATAGAAAAAGAAAGGACTGAAAAGGTTAAGAGTCGAGAGAGATAAAGCTATCATTGACTTTTATCAATGCCCCATTTCGAGCCCTTTTCATCGTGGCTGCCCCCCCCCCCCCCCTCCCGACACCACAGCCTTTTTGTATCACGACAAAGCCAAAAGGAAGAGGAGCTCAAGGAGTGGCTTCGACACAAGTTGCCGGCTTATACCGTTTCTTTGAAACTCGCATGTTCTTGGAAAATAGCGTCTTCTCACTTACGACTGTCCTCATTGCTCCTACCCATCCCTGTAATCTCACTTATGATTGTCCCAAGTGTATTGTGAAGAGCGGACCAAGGTGCGCTAAAATGTTTCACTTTTTCGTGCGTTTGTTCTGAACTAGTACATATTGCTTGAGCACTTGTACATGTCAAAGTGATCGCAATGTCGGATTGTTTCTTGCCTCTGCTTAGTTCTTTCTGTGCACCAAGATGGTGCCAGATCTGAGCTAGTCTTGGGGAACCGTCCACGTCGCGAGGATTTCCGTGAATACATCAGCGAGCGGATGGGTGAGGAACTCCTCCAAACACTTTAAGCGCTTTGCTCGCACGTGATCAGGTACAGGTGCTCTTCTTCTGTTCGACGAATGGGCTACTTCCGACCCCAGAACTCGTCACTCCTCCCATTCAGCCGCATCATAAATGAGATAGTGCACGGCCGCACCAACACTTTGATGGTGAACAGATCCTGAAAGAAACATTCAATCTCCTATTACATGTCCTTGCGGCTTCAGGCAACAGAGCCATCTGTTCTTGTTGGATACTCAGGATAGATAATAGTTCTATGGCGAGTGCTGATGAAAGTTCTACTGATTCTGACCGATTTTTGCGCCGCTTCCCTTGCTCTCCGTACAGCGTATTCACGATAGTCGCTCTCCACTCTCTCCAATGACCTTGTTCAGCACCGTGCAAGCCTCTGGGTCAAGAGAACTTATCAGCTTCCTTCGAGTAGCCAGCACCCGTAGGGTCTCAACACTTGACCGCAGCAATGGCTTGCTTATATGCTCTTTGAAGCAGCCTCGACAACGGTTCGGATGGCAGAAATCATCCTCCCATATCTAGCATTAATGCTTCCATCCGAAGAAGTCTGTCGTGGAAGCGACGGTCCTTGACGTTTTTTCACACCGCGTAGATCGAGCTCTTCGTGAGTGACTCCAGTCAGAAGTCTCCTTTTTTTCTGAGATTCAGCGCCATGGTCGCTCGGACTAGACGATGATCGGAACGGATGTTCAAATGAGAGTCTTCAACGAGTATACCGTTGTGGCACAGGCGCAGACAGTTTTTCATGATAATCTATCTCATGAAACGCTTGTCGATAGGAGTATGTCACGTCTATCGGTGTCTCTGACGTTTCTCAAAAAATGAGTCCGCCACACATAGTGGACATCGTTCAGCGAATGAAGCCAGGTCTTCACCTCGAGAATTTCGTCTAGGTCTCTCATGGGATTCACAAATCTCCCCAGGCTTGCCGACGCCCTGATGAGCATTAAAATCGCCAGCACAAATAATGCAGTTACCTCTTGGGCAGGTCTGATTGCTTTCTCGAGCGCGTCGTAGAACTTCTCGACAGCGTCATCGTCTCAGGCGCACGTGGGCACCTACACAGACGGAACCTTTAGCGTTGCCATTTTGCCGATTCGAGCACAAGCATTGCTATCCTCTCTGAAGGGACTTCACAATATGCAACACGAGCCGCCAGTTGCGGTGATACGATGAAACCGACGCCACCAACTCTGCCTTCTCTTGGACCAGCTCCTAGTCCGACTCGCGACCCTTATGCCATTTCCACCTGCCTGCTTCTCGCCTTCGCGTCTCCTGGGTGCATTCACTTTTTATCGCACATCTGTCCAATACAGAAATTATCAATTCTGGCACCGCTGTTGAAGCCTCGAGTGTTAACAGTGGCGATATCTAAAAACAGTTTGGCAGGTCGCTTGCCGTGGAATTTCTCTCCCTTTGCCGTTGCTCCCTCTGCCAGAAGGGGGTTGGCCGCACGGGACTGAGGATACTGCTTTTTGGACTTTATACGTGGATATTGATGGCCTGGACAAATCTCTCATGGCCTAGTCAAATCTGGCGGTAGCACTACTGCCGGAGTGGACTCTTTTGGGAGGGGCCGTTCTTAGCCTCACTCAAGACGCCGTTGTTCCGGCAACAACGGAAAGCAACTTCGAGTGAGTTTGCATCACCTCACCGCTTCGAGGTAAAGGGGATAGGGGTAGATTCTGTAGAGTGTGACCAAAAAGTGTACTGGAAGTCCTGCTTTGCTTTTCGATATAATCAAGCGCAGCACTTCAAGCTAAGAGTCAGGTTTTACTGGATATCGATCCAGTAAAACCTGACTGGGTGGAACTTTATGATATAAAGGATTTATGCCAACAACTGTCGTTTTGAGGCGGTGAAGGACTTTCAACAGGCTATTATTAAAGCATACCACCAATTGGATCAAAAGCACCCTGAAAAACCTTACGTGAGACAGGTGATCGCAATTGAGTTCCCTGTCAAAATATTTAGTCTGCTATCGGATTGTGCCACTTTGTTATTTTTCTCACGGAAAATTGCTCGCATAGGGCTACTATCAAAAAACCACCCTTCAATAAATTGCAATGAGCAATTGTTCAGACAAATAATTGTCATATGAAATTGTTTTGGTTTGCTGACAATTTGTCTAGTTAATGGGCGGTGATGTATTGACACCGCATTTTTATGGTTGGAGCATTGAACCCCGCATCAACGCCCGCCCAGGTTAACCTGCCTTCCATTCCCCCGGGGTAGGTGAATTGGTACCAAACTCGTCTGGAAGGGGAAAAGCACTCACTTGTGAAAGCACGGTTGGTTCCGCAAGTCACTGTATATGCCAAATCACATTCACCTGCATCACGATTTTGAATGGATCGTGAATGCTGGGCTCGTCCCACCGAAGATTAATGCCAAAAAGTTCATTCCTACTTTTATCATCTACATTTTTACGCGCTTGCGAAAATTTCTGGCGCTATTCAATACCACTCCTTCAGAAACCGCTAAATGGTCAAAAAATGATTTTGGTCAAACTTTATCTCTGTACAGAGGTTATTTGGGGTGCTGATAACGAATGCAATTGCACCAAATCAGTGCAAAATTTTTTTCTCACAAAGTTCGTCGTGAACTCCTATGCGTAGATTATCTAGGGCAGTGACCATGAGTATGACGTTTATGTAGAGTGCTAGAGTCATTTAACGCCATTACAGTTGCCAGCGATGTAGGTACGCCACAGTCCGACGCTATTTGTGCCCATGCGAGGAAGGTAACCTTCTCTTCTCTACTAAGGGTCAGGCAAAAATATACGCGTGAGTGTGCAAACTGATTGTCAAAGGATAGGATTAAGCGACAGACGACAGGGATGAGATGAGTGCGCCGCGGCCACACTGGCACCGCTAGTCACGAATGAACATGACCGACGCCATCTTGGAGCCAAACGGCATCCGCGCTGGAAATGAATGTCATATTCGTGATCACCATTCTGAATTACTTCTTATGGCGTTCTAAAAGTGTTTGGTGAGAATAGAAGACTATACGACAATCGCTAGGCCTAACCTCACGAATTAACGCCAAGAAAAATTATCGCTGAACTTTGCTGAAGGGTGCTGATCGCGAACATGACATACTTCAGTGTTAACCAACTACTTGCTCTCATCAGCTTGGTTTGAAATTGCCCTTTAGAGCTTATGCAGAATGCTGTTCACGAGTATGACATTTATTTTTGGCGCGGACACCGTCTACATGAAGATGATGGCATTCTTGTTCATGTTCTCTGGGAGTGAGGTTCGATTGGTCCGCTTCGCGGCGTCGCACTCGCGGCGCCGCCGTCAGTACGAGTCGTTCTCCGCTCAAGACGCGATGGGCTGGTAGCGTGAAGGACCTTTAAAGATTACACCTATATTTTGAAATATGTTGTGAATTAAAATTTCTTAAGACTGCAGTATGAGCTCTCCATCGTCCCTCAAAGCTAATAAAGGCATAGCTATCACCTGCTTCTATTGCTTCAGGTTGTTGTTGATTGTTGTATTATCTCTATGGGTTTCGTCAACTGTTTGCCTTCTGAAAAAACTTCTATGGATCACTCACTGCAGAATGAGAGAGAACAATAACATTGAAACAACCCTCAATATTTTAGTTCTCTCAGAAAGCATAAAAACAAAAGCAAATAACCGCCCGCGCTGAAAATAGGTGCAATCTTTGAAAGTCCCTTACGGTACCGGCCTATTGCGTTGAGCGGAATTCTAAACGACTCGTACACGCTGCATCGTTCGCCGCGGGCGGTCGCGTAAAATTCGACCAGTCGACTCTCACCCGTTCTCTAGTGGTGAGAATTCAGCTGGAAAGCGTCATTCTCCCGATGTCGTCTCTTACCTAATACCACTCTACAATCAATCTGCACACTCAAGTGAATATTTTCGCTCCAGCTTTGAGGAGGGAAGGTTCCCTTCCTTTCTCCAATAAAGCAGAGGGCACAGTGGTGCCATTAAATATCAACATCACTGTAGTGGTACTGAACGACATCAACACGTCAGCGCCTCAATCGGATCCCATATTCACAATCAGCACCTCAAATATTCCTATGGACCAAGTTCCAATAATGTCGGTGAAAATAACTTGTTGCACCAATCCGGGATGAACGCCAAAAACATATGTCATATTGTCTAATCTAAAAAGTCTTTTCGTATTTCAAATACCGCTCTTTCCCTCCAAACTGCTTTCCAGCAATCTCTTCTGTACATTCACATATATTAGTAAATAGTGCAAGACCACACGCATCTATAGGTATTATTGTCTTCCATCTCCCGGACAACCCTTTTCGGCAAAATAAACATATCAAAGGTCAACCTCATTTTCAATACAAAAATTATAAAAAATTTTTCTTTGAATGGCGTTAGGCAGGGAAAGGAAAAGGTGATAATCCTCTTCTGTACATACACTTGGGTTTAATTACCCAAGTTTGAGAACGGTTTCTGGCTAACAAAGGCAAGTGGTTCATCGATCGTCTTCCTGTATCGACATAGTAAGCCAGCGAGTGCCGATTTCCGACTATTCTATATTCACTGTTTTCCGCCAACGCTGCGACTATGCAAAGAAATAGCAAGACTGCACCAGGGACCAGAGGATTTGGCTTGGACGACGTGGAAATGAAGGATGTGCTGCTTCCCAAAGAATTACAGGAGCAAGTTTCGGCCATCACGAAGTCCGCTCGGATTGCCGATGGAATCAAGAAAGTAATAATGACGATAACTCGTGAATTGCATGCGCTGCGCCTCGAGAATGTGAGTCTCAAAAAAGAACTCGACAATGTTCGTGAAACTCATTGCGAGAAGTGTCGTCGTGAATTACCCTCGAATGATAGCAATCCCCTGGTAAACAACCTAAACAGACAAAACCCATCTTCTGTCAAATCTGAAATGCCATATCAAGAAATTGAAGGACTCAGATCTTTAATTGTTAGCGGAGTGCCTGAATTGAAGTCTAGTATTTGTAGAGAGCGTCTGACATATGATCACTCTTCCGTATGTAACATCCTTGACTTTTTGGGTGTTGAATGTAATCCGCTCACCGTTCATCGCTTAGGGAGACCTCAAATAGGGAAGGATAGGCTTTTGAAAGTTGTTTTACCATCTCGTGTTTTCCAGCGTATTGCTTTGAAAAGAGTCTCGCGTCTTCGCTACTTTCCCGGGAAAGGAGTCTATCTGAGAGAGTCCTTGACCGCAGAACAGAGGCAGCGTAGACGGGAGGAGTACATCCGTAAAACTGAGGGTGAGGTCGACCGGCCTCCCATTCCTGACAGTCCCGGATCACCAACTGTTGTCCTAGATTCCAGCTATGCTGGTAGCTACTCTAACCATGTTGCGGGAAACTGAGAGAATTTCCTAGGTATTTTCGTTTGTTGAGCTTTTTCTACGCTAATGTACGTTCAATTTCTAAGAATTCGGACTTCATAAAAGTTGAACTGAGTCAGCATTATGATATTTATGCCTTTTCCGAGACATGGTTGAAACCAAGCCACACGCTATCCTCACTACTGGGTGACTCTATAGATAACTACGATGTTTTCAGATGCGATCGTTCCGAAAAAGTTGGGGGTGGAGTTCTTTTACTCGGTTTGCATAGTCTTTCACTATCTCTTATATTTGCTGAATCGGTTGATGACTCCTATGAATTACTTTGCGCTGATGCATTCTGTGATAGCTTCAACTTAAGGATATTGGTTGTTTATCGTTCTCCATCATGCACCAGGGAAAATTTAATACTGCTGATGAAAGCCCTCAGCGATCTAATCTCATGTGATAGACAATGCGTTATCGTAGGGGATTTCAACTTGCCCGATTACTGCAACCGTAATGAGGTGTTATATCCATCTTCAATGTTAACCCCTTTCATCGACTTTATTCAGTGTCACAGCCTTGTACAACATGTAAGGGAACCTACCAGAGGTGATAATATTCTTGATTTGGTGTTTTCCAGCGATCTACACTTAATCAAACGGCTCACCGTTGTACCCCCAGTGGGTTGCAGTGACCACAGTAGCATCATTTTTGAACTTAAGTGCGAACGCTCTCATCCCGAATACATTTGCAGGCGAAGTTACTCCTCGTGTAATTTTGACGAACTATGCCGTAGTCTAGCTCAAGTGCATTGGGTACCACTGTTAGAATCTAGGAATTGTGTCAATGAGAAGTATGAACTGTTCTTATCGGTTTTTCTTGATGCCCTTGATTTTTACACGCTATGGGTAGTAGTTCCTTGTGTTAAATCCCTTCACCTTCCGAAGCACTTGCAGAGGATGTGGGAGCATCGTGAATGTCTCTTTCATGAGGCCAAGCGATCCAACAGATGGGACGAATTCCTAACTTTCACTCGGAAATTTTCGGTACAACTCAAAAAATACAGCTGTTATCTGGAAAAAAAAATTATTGATACAGGAAACGTGCGATATTTCCATAGGTATTTGAGCAAAAGATTACAGGACTCCAGACGCATCAACTACTTGAAAAAAGGGAATCTGGTAGCTACTTCCTCAGCTGATAAAGCCAATATGTTAGCGGAGCAATTTGTTAGTTCCAGGACGACGACAGAATTATTCCACAGACGTTTCGTCCCAGGAGTGAGCCCATGAAAGATTTTCCTTGGTTCACCGCCTCTGTGCTATTAGATCTTATAAACAAATGGTACCCCATGTCTGACACCCGATTTTGTACCGTTCTTAGTTGTACAAAAAACAGCTCATGTCATCTGCGGGCCTTTGGCGTACATTTTTGATCAGTCACTGATGTCCGGTGAGGTTCCCCGACGCTGGAAACATTCTTTTGTTACTCCTATACCAAAAAAAGATCCTTTGTCCGATCCTGAGAACTATCGGCCGGTAAGCATCACATCATTGTTCTGTAGGCTATTCGAGAAGATCCTAAAAGATCACATGAATAAGCATTTAATGGCCAACAATATCGTTTCTAGGAATCAACACGGTTTTATCCCAGGTCGTTCTGTCGAAACAAATCTGATAGAATGCCTCAATGACTGGACCCATATTCTGGATAATAAGGGTTGCTGTGACGTTATCTACTTTGATTTCGCAAAGGCATTTGACAAAGTCCCACACGAAAAACTCATATTCAAACTGGAAGCTCTTGGTTTTCACCCAGTACTTACCAAATGGATTTCAAACTACCTTAGGGACAGAACCTTCCAGGTTAAGATTGATCAATCATTCTCGGATATTAAAAGAGTAACGAGTGGGGTCCCTCAAGGGGGTGTGTTATCCCCTGTGCTGTTTAATATTTATACTGCCGAACTTCCCGACATGCTTAGCGAACTAGGCGTCAAGGTGAAAGTTTATGCAGATGATGTAAAAATCTATAAATCTATCTCCGGTTACGATGACTCGTCCAAGTTGCAAGAAGGCATTGACTTGATAGTGAAATGGTCTAAGCAGTGGCAGCTGCCAATTGCCCCTCAGAAGACCGTTTACATGCAACTAAGTTCAAGAACTTCGTCCTGTGTACGATCCTATACAGTCAATGGTATCACATTATCTGCTGTTGAATCTGTCAGGGACCTCGGCTTTCACTATGATAACAAACTGAACTTTTCCGAGCACATTCGGAGAAAGGTGAACATGGCCCAGCTTCGAACTTATCAAATATTTAAAGGTTTAAACATAGCGAATGAAAAAGCATTACTTCTAGCATATAAAGCTTATGTACGACCACTGGTTGAATCTAGCACCACGGTTTTTAATCCTTTGAGTAAAAGGCATATTTACGCACTAGAAAGGGTTCAGAATAATTTTACTCGTAAACTGCTCATTCGGGTTAACGGCTATTCGTACTCAAAAATACCTAGTGCTGCTACACGTAATAAACACTTTGGACTGCAGTCTTTGCAAGTAAGGCGCAAAATTTTTGACTTATGCTTGGTACATAAATTGATAAGGGGCGCGTGTGGGTCTGGTTCATCCAGCTTGTTCAAAATGTCTCTTTCTAAAACTAGAGGAGGATCCATGAAAATCTCCTTGGATCGTCCTAAATCTAGCCTACGGTCCAATAGTTTCACTTTTAGAGCGGGGAACGAATATTTGAAGCTGTCCAAAAGCATGCCACCCAATCTTTCGCAGACTCAATTCAAACGATATGTCGTGAACAAACTACAGGAGAAGTAGAAGTCCTAATTCTCCAGATGATTGAACGTTGTTAGTCCTTTTCACTGTTTTGTGTTTTCCTGTTAATGTGCTGTCGATTTCTATATTGCTGTTCTTTTTTTGTGACTTTCTCACGTATGCCTTATGCAGACGTAATAAACATAAACATAAACATAATCCGATGGAGCAAGATCAGGGCTATAAGGTGGATGGGGCAGCAATTTTTATCCAAGCTCGAGAATTTTTTGGCGAGAATAGTGAGAAGACTTGCCGAAAAATTGCCTCGCCCAAAAATTCTCGAGTTTGGATAAAATTGCTGCCTTGTAGCCCTGATCCTGCTCCATCGGATTATCACCTTTTCCTTTCCCTGTCTAACGCCATTCAAAAAAAATTGGAATTGAAAGTGAGGTGACCTCTGAAATGTTTATTTTGCCGAAAAGGGTTATCCGAGAGATGGAAGACAACAATACCTATAGATGCGTGTGGACTCGTACTACATATATATGTACAGAAGAAAATTTTGTGGAAAGTAGTTATGAGGGGGAAAGCGGTATTTAAAAATACGAAAAGACTTTTTAGACTACCCAATATTATTGATCAGCAATCCACGTAACCATTAGACGAGGTTTCCGCAAAAAATATTCTTTTTGACCCGCTCGCGTTGTCTGGTATACTAATAGTTGAATGGTGCCAAATTTTTTCACACGTATAAATCATTCATTTGTGCAAACACTTGTTTACTCAACCTCGACTTAATATTCTCCGATCTATGGCAAAGTATGTAGTACAATTGGACAAATCATCAAGAGAAGAAAAATAAGAAATATCATCCCTTCTACAAAGAAAAAGCTTAGTCCATCTGTCCGTCTGTCTCTCCGTCCCTCCGTGCGTCTCTCCCCCTGTCTCTCACGAAATTAGGAATTACGTGCAAAACAACGGAGATGGGAAGCTGATCGGGTGGCCCTTGACCCAAACTTTATAACTCTGTCCCAACGCGACATAGAAATTAGGAAAATTTTTAGTAAATATGATTAAAGTCCATCTTACCTTGATCATACTTGAAGTGAGCAGAGAACCGCCCGAAATGGGCGGAGCGTGCAATATCGAATGGTGCTCGCTGGAGGAAAGAGTTGGGCAGTAATGGCTGGGGCTATGTAATGGAACTCCACGGTAGGCGAAGCTTTTCCGGTGGTGGGAGGAGGTTTAACCGAAAACTCGTGATGAGGCTCCTGAAAGGTCTGGAGACGTGGAAAAAGAGGAACAAAAGTGGTACACTTTTGTACCTCACGGTCGTTGGGGACTGAGCCCGGGACGATGTGGGCAGGGCTAGAATCGTAAATCCGCATAACGATGTAAGATAGTGTGGAAACTGCAAAATCATATCCTATTATAGTGATAGGAGAAAAACTGCTTGTTGAACCACACCAATAGGAGAACAAATTGCTTGGGAAGTTTTTTACAGATGTCAACATCGATCAGTATCGATCAAGATTATCGGTTTTGTGTAGAGGGCTGCACCATACCAGAGGAATATAAATGCCGCAGAGATGGTACGAGCCATCGATCGATATCTGTCGAAGTCATACATTTTCGTGTAGGGGAGGAAAATGAGTAATAGGCCACCCTTCTGCGCGAGTGTTAGGAAAATGGTGTTGACGTGGTGTGGTAGTAGATGTTGAGTAAAGTCCATAGAAAAAGCAATTCCGATCGACCTCCTGGCGCCTATGGTGTTACGCGCGCAGTGGTACGCGCTAGCCAAGTATAATAGTATACATAAAAGGATGAGCTTAAAGTAATCGGTACTCGTGATGAAATTACCACATGTAAATGTTTGTAAAATATAAGAGTTTCAAGAACTGAGGCTGGCCGAACTGCTCTAAAGGGGTTTGGTCAATTTTACTGTTACCTATTTTTCGCCGTACTCTTGAGAGCATTATCGGCTTATACATTTGACATTGCACATTTAGATTTGATTGACGTATTACTAGATTGGTTGCGTGTACTAGCAACGTTCGGTAAAGTTTGGCTTCTCCAAATTTGTTTTTCGTTGAAAACATTCTTGGATAATTGCATTGTCGCACACATTCACCATCTTACAGACGTGCCCAAAAGGGCTTTTTAACCAATCCAATAATGGTTGACCAACAATGTGGTGGTATTGGAAACTAGCTTCCTTCTTTTTTATCTCAGCCGATGTAGCCTCGTTAGATCAAAGTGCTTTTGAAGGCCGTATTTTCTATAGACTGAATAATTTTGATCCTTGTGTTTATGCTCCCACGTTCTCCTTTGTTGAAACCTGGGCATGTTTTTCCGGCTGGTTTTTCAATTTAATCGCATTGTTATACCACCCCACATGGCAAGCATAAAGTTGAGGAGCATAACGGAAGTGACTTTGATGTTATGTGCTCTACTTTGGCGTACAAGACGGAAGTTTCATCACGAAAAGTGGTAGAGTCATTTTGGATTTTCAACAAGAAAGCCACGAATGAATAACCGGAACGAGTGCCCTCAACCAGCAATGAACTGCTGTCTTTTGTATCACAATGCGAGTTACAGTAAAGGCGAGGTGCGCGTACGTAAACTCCTTATCCCGACGATAGGGTAGGCGGATCCCATGCAGTTCGTTGCGCGCGCGGCTGCGACCGCGTGCCTGTACGACTTGTCCGCAGGTGGATAATCAGCTGATTTCGCATCTGTTTTTCTATATTTTCTGATATTTTCGGCTGAAGAAGCATCTTTCTGAAAAGGTAAGTTAGTTTTAATGATATTGTTGTAGTTTAATACTAGTATTGCATAATTTCACTTTGTGTTGTAATATGAATGTGATGTTTCTTTCCTTTTTAGGTTTTGTGTCATGGTTTTTCACTCATTGTGTTTGTTTTCGACTGAGTTTTCATCACAGTGTCATTGAAGTGTTCTTATTTGTGTCGAGGGCTCTCTTTGACACTGTTTTGAAGATTCTGGTCGTTCTGGTGCTTGAAATGATTTTGGTTTTTGGCGATATGGTGAGTTTTTGTGATTCTATTTGAATGTTCCTTTTTCATTCGACCTGTTCTTCATTCGAGTGTCGTTGATGTGTTTTTGTGATTGTCAAGAACACTCTTCGACACTGTTTTGAAGATCGTGGTCGCTCTGGGCGTATTTTTTTCACGTATTTGCTAATTTTTTGCATCCGCTTCTTAATGTAATGTTGTTTCTTTTCTTGTTCGACCTGTTCTACATTACAGTGTTTCTGACATGACCTTATTCATGTCGAGAACAGTATCTGACACTCGCGTAATTTCACGGGGAACCGGTGAGTTGCTAACCCTCTGGGCAGTATTCACACTAACACCGCATGCCGTGGCAGTTATCGCATTAACTGAATCGAAAACGGTTCCACGCGCAGTGTCCCCGAGATGTTCTTTCAGCTTAGCGAAAAACTGCCTAACACTGGCAATGACGGCTCTCGTATCTGGGGTGAAGTGGCGCCGCGTTCCGACGCTGCACTCCTCATGACCACCCAGCATATCGAGTGAAATGCTTTGTAGTGCTGTGCAGAGGCAACCCGGGGCACGATGCTCAGCAACACCTCCCATGATGCTAGGCTCCTGAAAACAACCTTGTGTTTCAACCAGGAGAGAAAGAATGTGCCTTGAGGATTGCAATCTACTAACCCCCATGTGTGCACTATGAATCTCTTCCCTTGGCTGCGACAGCAGAAGTGATCTTGCAATAGCAGACTGCAAAAAATTCAAATGTTCTCAGGTCATCGAAACTACCAATGATTTCGACTTACGAAATCGCGGGGTACATTCATTTTGATCCACAGAAGCAGACTACGAGGCTAAATCAGCAATATAATAATCCACCGTTCATAAATCAGGTGTGCGATTACTAAACGAAGCAATAAAGATGTTGTGACAGCAAGTAACACTGCTTTTGACTAAGAACTTTTGTGATTTACCATTCATTGGTAACCAATTAATTCCACACAAAATGAATTCTAGCATCGAGTTCCATGAAAATGAGTACAACTCAGAAAACTTGATTAGTACAAATGCATAAATAAGGTTGTAAATGGTGCAGTACATCCACTAAAAGCAAGGCATGGTGATAAGGTAGCTCTTGAAAGGTTATTGTCAGTGACAAAAGCGTAAAGAAGATGGTGGGTGCAAAAGATACTAGAAAGGTGACAGAATCACGAAATAATTTACAAGGAGTGCATGCATGCTAGTAAAGAAAGAAACAACTGAACAAGAAGCGATAGCAAAGCGGAGGTACGGCACAACGTTCCACAGCAGCAACGTACAAACGGATTGAAGCAAAACTGGAGTGGAAGCAACGAAAAGTCCTTCTAAAAAGGAAACCACACAAAGATCCATACAAGTACAAGATGAATAAAGCAGTAAACACAAAGGAAACGATCACATACCTTAGGGAGTGACTATGCATGCCCGCGACGGCCGTGGTGAGGAATAACCGCGAATAATTTTCCTTGCAAAAACATGATCACATCTTAATAAATGAAAAGACACAAAGAAAGACTATTCATTAGTTGCATGCAAAGTGGGAATTCGAAATAATTAACAAACTATGCGCAAGTCATCAAAAAAAGGATGAGTGATGCGAATAATGCAACACGATTGTAAAAAAAGCGCACTCATTAACACTGAAAGCTTCAAAACAGTGAAAGAGAGTGCCCTCGACAATCAGGAAGGCTCTCTGAAGACAATGCAATGAAACTTGTGTGAAATAAAAAAAGAACAATCAAAAATGATATAGAAAACTCACGGCATTTCCGAAATAAGGGCGCGTGCAGTGCAACCTTAACAAAACCATGTTTTTAACCGACCGCGTTCATCAAAACAGTGTCAGATACTGTTCTCGACATGAATAAGGTCATGTCAGAAACACTGTAATGTAGAACAGGTCGAACAAGAAAAGAAACAACATTACATTAAGAAGCGGATGCAAAAAATTAGCAAATACGTGAAAAAAATACGCCCAGAGCGACCACGATCTTCAAAACAGTGTCGAAGAGTGTTCTTGACAATCACAAAAACACATCAACGACACTCGAATGAAGAACAGGTCGAATGAAAAAGGAACATTCAAATAGAATCACAAAAACTCACCATATCGCCAAAAACCAAAATCATTTCAAGCACCAGAACGACCAGAATCTTCAAAACAGTGTCAAAGAGAGCCCTCGACACAAATAAGAACACTTCAATGACACTGTGATGAAAACTCAGTCGAAAACAAACACAATGAGTGAAAAACCATGACACAAAACCTAAAAAGGAAAGAAACATCACATTCATATTACAACACAAAGTGAAATTATGCAATACTAGTATTAAACTACAACAATATCATTAAAACTAACTTACCTTTTCAGAAAGATGCTTCTTCAGCCGAAAATATCAGAAAATATAGAAAAACAGATGCGAAATCAGCTGATTATCCACCTGCGGACAAGTCGTACAGGCACGCGGTCGCAGCCGCGCGCGCAACGAACTGCATGGGATCCGCCTACCCTATCGTCGGGATAAGGAGTTTAGTTTCTGCCGTATAAGGAACATCGGGTCAAGTAAGACTCATGCCCCCTTACTGACATATATGATTGGGGCGTGAGTTGCTGCTCCGCTGGGGAATCTCGGGTGATTCTGTTGCTTCATTGCCGGGTTGTCCAAGAGCGATGTCGAGTGGACGCCTGAAACGCTAGAGGGAAGGAGGCGCTTGTTCAGATAATTTGCAAATCAAGAGCTTCGAGCCATCTTCAGACCTCTGAAGAAGGCGAGAAGGTCGCAACGTTAGACCAATGAAGGTTTCACATAAAACCTTGTGTTGGCATATAAAAGAAAATCGATAGACCTTATGTTTATGTTCATAAAAGAATTCTTCCGCAAATAATTCGATATGGAACGCTTTGTGTTGGAATTTCTGCTGGTGGTAATTTGCCGGGGAACGGACAGTGGTACTTGATGTGCTCTCTAAAGCCGTCACGTCTTTCTCGGAATGGCCATTTCTTAAGTCACTTATCTTCATGATTTATTATCGGTTTCCTGCAGAATGGCTGTCACTAAAAAGACGCATAGAGGTCTCACTGCAAATCGAGTGTGCCCGACTTTTTGAGTAAGTACTTCTCATGTGCAATTTGCCCTTCTACATTCTCGACGTCCTATTTTTCCTTCTATGAACCATTTCCTTCACTACGTGCTTCCGAAGGGACGTTCCGCAGTGAGAGGAGTTGCACAAATATGAAGGTGCTGGAGGTGTCTTGAGGAATAGACCACGGGTTTAAATTTTTTTCTGTTGCTCATATATTTGTGGTATTGCTTACTGTGGGCCACGCGTAAAGTTTCACGCGGAAGAAAAAGGAGAGTACAGCTCCTCAAAGTTACGTCCGAGGGCGCGGGGCTGTCCGTGGAGGCAGGGCCACGAGAACTATGGCGGTAACGCGGAGAT
The DNA here is from genome assembly GCA_963978905.1 of Trichostrongylus colubriformis. Lineage (NCBI taxonomy): Eukaryota > Metazoa > Nematoda > Chromadorea > Rhabditida > Trichostrongylidae > Trichostrongylus > Trichostrongylus colubriformis. The sequence continues at coordinate 23,743,223 of OZ022258.1, read as the reverse complement.
GGTCGCGTGACGGAGATGCAACGTGGAAACCAGATCGACACTCTGAGCTGTTCTCCTTCCCGTAGACAAATGTTAAAAGGTAATTTGACGGAAATTCAAGAGAGTTGCTGCTCCTTCAGGTTTTCGATTGCTACGTTGAAACGAATGATTTCTTGTGTTTCTATCCAGGTTTGAGGGGAATTGTAATGAATTTCAGTGCACTGTTTCTTCAATTGCACTGCGACTTGGACGGGAACTGTGCTGAAAAGGTTTTCCGAAATCTGGTAAAGATATCTGCATGAGGACAGCCCCACGCTCAAATGGGCCATCTTTGAAGGCCTGTTTTGCGACAAACGTTGTGGGTTATTCTTCTCAAAAATGTGGGCTGTACACCACTGCTCTCGAAGTATGGATTCTCAGGCTATTATGGAATCAGAACATAGAACAAGAGCTAAATTTTTATTTGGCGGTATCATGCAAAATCCAATATCACTTCTTTCCCCTTCATAATGCCGCTCCCATTATTACAATTTCTATTGTATTTTATTTCATTACAATCAAAATCGAGCTCTTTTGTTAAGAACTCGCCACCGCTGCTACCAAACACGCCAGTGAGACGCAGCTCCCATAATTACAATTTCTATTGTATTTTATTTCATTACCATCAAAATTGAGCTCTTTTGTTAAGAACTCGCCACCGCTGCTACCAAAGACGGCCAGTGAGACGCCGCTTCCATAACTACAATTTCTATTGTATTTTATTTCATTAACATCAAAATTGAGCTCTTTTGTTAAGAACTCGCCACCGCTGCTACCAAAGACGGCCAGTGAGACGCCGCTTCCATAATTACAATTTCTATTGTATTTTAATTCATTACCATCAAAATCGAGCTCTTTTTTTAAGAACTCGCCACCGCTGCTACCAAACACGGCCAGTGAGGGGAAGAATTTGGTGTTTGCTTGCGGTTCGAGCGGCCTTACCTCTTACAAGGGAAGGACCCCAGGTCGAAGTGGCCATTCGGAATGGGATACATATGGTCCGACGCATTTTCGGACGCTGATGCCGAATCTGTGTTCGAAATTTGCAGAACGATTCTCCGAGCAGTTATGGAGGTTTTGCTGTGACGAGGCACTATTACATCAGCACGGCCGTTTGCATAGCAAGCAGCGGCCTCTGTGGCTCACTGGTAGTGCTCCGGATCTGCAGGACAAGAATCATGGGTTTGCTCCCCGCCGGTGCGGGTTTTTTTGCATTTTGTGTTTAATTGTCAGTGAGCGCTTTTCTTTCACTTCTGGACGTTTCCTTGTACTGGAACCTACCGCACCCATCACTCTGCCACTTTATTTACAACTACTAACAATACTAACAGGGGTAGCATATCAGGCCGAAGAGACTCCCATACCACACGAATTTGGCGTTGTTGCGTAAAAAGATTATGGTATCCGTGCACAGGGGAACGAATTACCCCTCTGTGCAAACTTTCAGCCAAATCCAGTTTTTGGTCCAACTTCGGAAAATTGGGGGTGGCCAGTGGATAAAGTGGTAGTTTTTGAATTTTCTTCTACGGAAAACCCTGCAACCTGAACAAGATAGCCTACACATACCTGTTACACTTGCCCATCGCACTAAATGTACGAAAGAAGCGTCAAATAGGAGCATTTCCTAGGCAAGGGTCAACGTCATCTTCTTTGTTCAATGTGCTGCCACCAAATAGCCCATGTATTTTCCGAAATTTGGTCAAATCCTCGAATTGGCTAAAAACTTGTCCCTTGAGGTAATTTGACTCCCTGAACACGAAAATCGCCCTGGTGTTGCGCAAGAACGTCTGGCTGGCGTGTTAGAGGCTTCCAAACCTACCATATAACAGTACTGTTTTTTCAAAAAAACCTCCATAACTCCGCTCAGAGAATCGTTCTGCAAATTTCGAAAACAGATTCGAGATCAGCGTTCGAAAATACGTCGGACCATATGTATCCCATTGCGAATGGCCACTTCACCTGGGGTCCTTCCCTTGTTAGTGACAAACCGTCGCCCACGAGAAGGGTGCAACCTTGATAGTAGAGGGCTGCTCTGTCCACCAGCAGAGAGGGCTGGAGCAATCCACTTATCGTGAAATGTGTTTTACATTGGGTGCTAAACCCTGCATTCAGACCTTAATGCTGTTTTAAGTCCTTGGGTGTATGCAGTTATGACGGAAAACCGCGTGGCCCACCAGCGGCGAGCGGCACGGCGGGTGCGAGTATCAGTGGCGGAGCATGGCAGCCTTCAAGCGAGGCAGTGTGACATGGGTGGAGGAGGCAGGGTGGCATGGGTGCAGGAGGGAGTGTGGCATGGGTGGAAGTGCAGAGGTGACGCAGCCACGCTCTGCCGGGCTCTCAAAGGCATTCGATTCGGCAACTCGTGCTGATCTCGCCGCGAGTGCGACAACCGCGAAGCGATTTTCCGTCATAATTACACGCACCCTAAGTCCTCAGTGGAGCATGGAACCACGTAGCTTCATTTCAGAACTTCTTCCAAGCTCTCTCCTCTCATGTTTCATGCCCACCCCACCCCAAAAAAATGAGCTGCGCTGCGTTGTACCGCATGCACTGACTGCAACCTTGCGTAACGGACACCTTGCGTATTCAAATGCTTCATTCACCTCCTTATCGTTAGTACAGACAAGGCTTCGAAATTCAAGCTGCACCCAGTGACGCGATAGTGATCAACATGGCCTGATCCAAGTCTGCTCCAAACAGGGACTAGCACATCGTAGCTCGACGTGGCATGATAGGTTTGCGACCAGGGTCAAGGCTAACCATCGAGCCTGTTCGAGCAAAATTTTAAAAATATCACCCCTATTCCCTCCCCTCACTGGGGCATCTATCTGATCTGTCTGCTCTGCCTATGCTTGAGTCCCTTCCGACTCGTCAACCGATCATCTCATAGTCATAGCGTTGCTATTATGACGAGCGATTGAAGGTGTTTTTCTTAAATTAGCGCTCAACTTCCACCGATGCACTGTAATGCTACTGCGGGAACTAGAGCCAAAAATGAGCTTCAAATACATGGGCAGGTGAAATATGGCGAATTGGGGGATTATGAAAGTATGGGTGCTCAGCATTATAAGAGTAGAGAAAGAACGACGTAAAATTGCGAAAAACCGTGGAATAGGAACCCGAAAATCCCCCTTTTCTCTCGTTTCCTCTGCGTCATTAGCCGGGGTGGACTGCAGTCTGGCCAGAGGCTGAATCAGTCGGCCGCCATCGTTTCCCCGCCCCTACCAGGCGACGCCAGCCAGAACCGCAGGAACCGTGCTGCGAGGTCCTCATAAAACCCCAAGCCGCGTTTTTCTTTTCGCCACATATGACCTTCTGAAGTAAAAGGTTCGTTTTAGAGAACATGTACTCCCAGTTCTCAGTTTCCCCTTACTCCTACCGGTTCCCTCAAAGGCACACCACGCGATAATCAAATTAGTGGCTCACTTTCGTGGGACAAGTAGTTCCGTGGATAACTGCTCAGGATGCACCCTTTTTGCGGCTGCACGGTGCACCCCGGTGTTGTGCCTGCTTGAGAACAAGCAAGCCACGCCCACCCAAACGAATCACACCTGGCCTTAGACGAACGAATCCTCGATATGGAAGGTGTTACGTCATCGAAACGGCTGTTTACTTGATTAACTTCTTTTATTGCAAGCTTCCTTATCTACGTGAGCGTTACATGGAAATTTATCCTTTTAAGGTCAGGAGATTTGGTTGGGCGTGGCATATTTGTGTTCGAGCAGACACAACATCGTGAGGGTGCACCATGCAGCCGCAACAAAGTTACAGCCCGAGCAGCTGAGTACCTACTTGCCCCAAGAAAGTAAGCCACTAATCTGATTATCGCGTGGTGTACCTTTAACAAAGTCTTCCTTTGCTTTTTCATTAAATGGCATGTCGGAGAACATCGTTGATTTCGCTGTTGTGTGCTGTAGCCCTTACAGATTTATCTTATGATGCGTCTTCGATTATAATTCGTTTTGAAAGCATTTTTCCAAGGTATGTTTTCTGTACTTGCACATCACTTAATCTCTACAAGTCATTGCATAGACCAAATCGCATTCACCTCTCAGCACGATTCTGAATGGAATTAGAATGCGTGGTTCATCCGGCTAAAAGGCATTGATTAAGGTGATTAAGTACAACAATTTGTCCTTTATCCTTCATGTTGTCCGTTATCGTGAATGAAAGTCAGGTAAGTCAACGGTACCAAACCTCTTTTAACCGCTTCATTTCCTTACCACTTCACCTTGAACTCTATGAGCCGAAAAATTCGCCGCGCTTGGCGCGCGACGCAAGGGCTAAGCGTTACAGGGGCTCTGCAATATTGTTTGGTCCTGAAGCGATTGCACTTGAAGCAGTGCACGTATTCCTCACTCTTCATCATCTTAAAGATTTCATGGTTGACCTCATGCCTGTCAGGCGATGCAGTTGAATAATGCGAAAGAGCCGATGGGGAAGGGTATCCTTCCTCGCGTGATCTGCTGAATTAGAATGTCTTGCTGCACCCCGGTTCGGAGGAGGCTATGCGTCTATTTGCAAATTGAACAAAATATCGAATTGCAATTCGAATGCAATCCGGTGTTCTGTTCGTAGATGTGCTAGTTACTAAGGCCTAGATGATTCCTATTTTTCATTCGACCGGGGTAGAGGAATTCTTTCTTTCTTCCTTGATTATATGTTTACGAATTGCTTACGACTCATCGGAAAGCCGGAAGCATCGAAACCGTTGCTCCCTGAGCACTAACTTCCTACTCGCTTAGGTAGGAACAAACTTCCGCCCCTTGCCTATTCCCTCGCTTCCGCATGTATGATGTGTTTAATTTGAAAATGAAGACCAATTCGACGACGTGTAATTTGCAGTCCACTGTGCGGTCGAGAAGTTTTCTTTACCTGAAAGAGGGTCACTTCTTGGATGGTTAGGGTGTATCACGGTTAAAGGCCGGTGGGTTAGAAAAATTGCACGCTGCAGGAGGCACTGCGGTCGATTTTCTGGCTCCATGTACAGTTAAAGACACCAGAAGGGGGTAATTCTGGCTTACGGTGGAATAGACGTAGTGTGGACGACTTTAAATGGCCGTCATTGCACAAACTCGCCAATTTGACGCCTTGGCATGGTGCCAAAAGAAGATGTTTCTATTATGAGTTTGTTTTTTCCTTTACTTTTTACTTTGTTCTTTTTTGTATTGTTTCTATCAGGTTGGCAACTAATTAATTGCGGATTTTTGTTAGAAAATCAAAGACCTTTTTTTCGTAGAACTAAACAACTTTACTCTGTAATGTATTGCCCATTTTTATCAATGACCTTTTGCCATCTTTCAGGTAGCATCATAATTCCGCGTTCATAAAACTTCTGGTTTTTATCAGTATAAAACTGAGTCAGGTACAATTTGACCTCATCATCACCACTGAAATTTTTACCACTCAAAGAGTTTTGCAATGATCGAAACAAAATGTAATCCGATGGTGCAAGGTCAGGACTTTATGGTGGATGTGGCAAAACACCCCAACCAAGCTCCAATAATTTTTGCCGAGTGGCCAAAGATGTGTGTGGTCTTGCATTGTCATGATGGAATACAACACTTTTTCGGTTAATTAATTCGGGTCGCTTTTCTCGAACTGCATTGCATGATTTTGTTAATTGTGCAATGTAGACATCCGAATTGATCGTTTGGTTGGGTGGTAGGAGCTCAAAGTAGACAATTCCTTTGTTATCCCACCAAACTGACAACAAAACCTCCTTTTGATGAATATCAGCTTTGGCTCTTCTTTGAGCTGGTTCACCTGGGCGGCTCCACGATCTTTTTTGCTGGACATTGTTGTAAGCAACCCATTTTTCATCGCCAGGGATGATTCTTCTCGAAATGGATCATTTTTACTACGTTTATTTAGCAAATCGCAGATGTTAATGCGTTGCATCAAATGCGGTCCCTTAAGTTCTTGAGGATCCCATATATCCAGTTTTGACACGTACCTAAGTTGTTCTAAATGCTTTTCAATACATGTATGTGATACCTGTAGTTTCTCTGAAATCTCACGTGTTGTACTGTGACGATCCGAGTCAAGTATTGCCTTAATTAAGTCGTTGTCAACTCCAACTGGGCGACCAGAGGGTTTCTCATCTTTGAGAGAAAAATCACCAGAACGAAATCAGGCGAACCAATTTTGGCACTGCCGATCTTTTAAGGCTTCAGCACCATGAACAGCACATACCTTTTTGTGAGCTTGCGATGCGTTTTTCCCTTTAAGGAAATAATAAAGCAAAATATGACGAAAATGAATGTTTTGATTCTCCATTTTTCAGCACAGGCCAAACGAAAATAATGCAACCGATAAAGAAACTTTCTTCACTGATTGATAGCAGGACTGCCTACTATTAGATATCAATATGTGTTTAACATTTGGCCTACGCCAGTAAATATTCAACTAAAGCCATCTATGAGTGAAATGCGCAATGACTTAGTTGCCGACCTAATAGATGTACTTACATGAATGCTAATGTAGTTGGGAATGGCCACTCCACTGCGCTGGGAGTCAGGTGCTACAACTAACGTTGGCCCACGGCCCGTCTCCTACAGGGGACAACTCGGAATGGATGCGCTGATGCGAATGGGATGCGAATACACACCGCAGCGTCGCGCTTTTGAGTCCGGGTTTTTTCGCCTATTATCGCTTCTAACTTTGAGTGTTCATTACAAAATGCTCATTTCTTTGCATGTTCCTCTTGTTTCGGACCCCCTTCCGGTTCCTTTAAGTCTCATACGCATTACCACATGGACTTGGGTGGTATGCACTATCAACCTCTGATTGGGAATTTTCGGCTAGGCATCCTATTTGAGTCGAATCATGGTAGTAGGCAGCCATCGCGCTTCTCAGTTTACATACAACTTCACTACGTGTCACTTGTCGAACACCCAATGCAATTCGCGCTGCGCGTGGACTGGAACCCACTTGGAGTGCCCTGGCCTCCACCTATAACGACCTCTGTCGTATCCATTGGCTGTGCTCTGGGCGCTTTTCGGTCTACTGTGTCTTATAAGATCAAATCTAGCAGTGCCTGGTGTTAAGCCGTCAGGTGCGGCTCGGCTCTGTTTCTATCGTGTGTTCTTTTCCTCTGGAACACAATAAAGGGCGAGGATCACAATCATTGGTACAGCATGGTGCATAGGCCGTGAATCGAACCCGGGCCACGCGCGTGACAGGCGAGATTCTACCACTAAACCACCATTGCATCATGTTTGTACTAGTTTATGTGATCCTCATTCTTTATTGCTTCCAAATTCAATGAGAGTCATTAAACGGACGGAAATGATTGCTGCTGATGAATAAATGGAGGGACTGCGTAGTCTGTGAGTGATCCAAAAGCTTGCGCGCTTCATCCTTCGTCAAGGCTCGTGGAATCATATGACCCAGTCACCTCAGTGATTTCATGATGAGCTGTTCATTGCGGCTGTCAGTTTTATTACGCCAAACAGGTACCATTGACTGTGTGGTCATATTTCGTCGCGACAACTTAGATCATGAATTTGCCGATTACATCCGATTCTTTAACAAGGCTCCACGGCTTGCAAAGCTCTTCTACAAGTCAACCAGTCATTTGTCTGAGTATCACAGCAGCGTCTCACAGATCTCCTTGATGGGCTGCCTTGTTGGTCCTGCTGCAGATTGCCTGCGCGCTGAGGTTTGCGACCGCCGCCTCCTCTCGTAATCTCAGTCAATCCTGAAATGCGCTTACGTACACCACAGATCACCGTGGATGGTCATGCTCCTTTGATTTTAGCCATTTCTTCTCGTTCTTTTCAGGCACGAAACCATTAATTTCCAGCCGGCCATTGAAAAGATGCTCCTCATGCCTTCAGGTGAAGTAGTTCAAAGAACCAGATTGTATTACTTTTATCACTTCTTTTTGATTTTCCTCAATTCTCCCACAAACAACTCTATTTGACTATACTAATTAGATGACATTTTTTCAAAGACTCCGAAATTTATCCAGTCGGGTGACGGTCGTCGAAAGCGACACTGCTCTTAATGCACTAGTTTATGGTAATTATGCCCTCGCATAATCATTGGTGCAACAGCTGCTTCACACCTTATCACGTTTTTCTCCCAATGCATTGCGCACTTTACTCTACGCGCACTTAAACTGCTGCTGTATGGCTAAATTTGGGAGCCGCTTATCTAGTACTGTAGGTAGGTGTAATAGAGCGAGTCATAATCGATTGCTCCCATCCCCCATCCTTCCCAAGAACACCAAGAGGAGTCCCTTCGACTGCAGAGTTGTGATCTAGAAACCAGTCTCCACTTGGTGGTAGCACACAACAGTACCACCGCTTTCTCTCACATTTCGCGCATGTAGATGGGAGGAGACACACTTTGATGTCATTGGTCGATCGCTGAGACGAAGTGTCTATTACAGGCACATGTAGGCAATAGGGGGCGTGGCGAGACCGCCCCACAGCGCTTGAGTCGAGCTGTGTCTCCTCCCTTCAGCGAGGGCGAATTGCGCCTTTGACGTTGCCCTCACTATGAGATCTCTTGTTCGCAAATCTCTTCTGCCACGCAGACACCGCACTGTAAAAAGCTACGTCTAGTATCAGATGTGACTAGCTCAGGTCGCCGTCAGGCATCGAAATTTTGCGCTTTGTGATCTTGCGTTTTTGCTATTCTGCGAGTTCGCGGTGTCGCGGCGAAGCTGTGGCAGTGCAAGATCTCAAGGTTGCAGCATCTCGTGCAAAAGTGCAACGCCGCTAGAATGTGAAAAGCGTAATCGCACAATCGCAAGAACGCGAACTCTGACGACGGCGTGAGTGGGCGTGGTTAGCTCAGGCGTTTGTTGCCGCGATGGCTCATCGTTGCGTCGCAGTAAGGGAGCAACATGGATATTTGTGTGAGGCCTATTTGCCTTGAGGAGGTGTGGGTCGATTAGATTAAAACGAGGTGTTCCCTCTTGAGTTCTTGAGTCAATTGGTTCAAAATCGTTTTTTTTTTTGCAAATTCATTGAATTCCACCTGCATTCCACTACTAGTACAAGAGAATCGCTGCTCTACATGAGTATCGAGGTAGAGCTTCAATAAGAGGTGAGCCTTCTGGTTTCACGACTTGAGGACTGGTTATGAGGGTTAAAGGACCATTGCAAGCTCTAAAATCCCACATCACATGACAATAGTACTTTCTGATTTTCACTGTTTGCTTGCTTCTCCAGCGTCTGATCCACCGTCCATGTGTGATCCATCTCTTTTCGCAACATTTCCTCTCTACCTACGTGACTCGTACCAGGTGATGAATGTCACAATAGGAGAGCTCACATCTGATGTTTTCGGTAAATTTTTTATCTCAATTTCTCTCAACCCATCTCCACTATGCACCATGCTTTCATGAGCGATTTCAAACCGATTGACTTGAGAACGCTTGAAAGGGCACATCACATCAGGTTATATTGGATGTGAAGGCCCTAGCACTTCACAAGAGCTCCTCTTCATCACCATTAGTGCAGAGATTTCCTTTCATGAACGCACCTATTGAAGGCTTTACGCTTTCTGTCTTGACCATTCAAAGTGCTGTTCTCCAATTTAGCCCTGTGCATTTAAAAGCTCTGATATGTTGCATCTATACTTTCGGATGTTTTAAGGCGATTCTAGTGCAAAACGTCGGTTACTTGACTGCCTTAAATCAGCATTAAACAACGCAACAACATTCAAAAACCCAGTGCACGGTGCGATTTCGCTCACCGATGACGAGCGTAGAGCGAAGTTTGAGGTATGGGTAAGCAGTGTGATAAAATAGTGTTTGAAATGCGAATTCTAGAACACATGCGATAACTGCTTGGTGCATCCCGATTCCTTTTTGGGATGCGCCACGCATTCCGTTTACATCTGAATCACAGTGGCTTTGAATGGTCCATACAGTGGCCATACAGTGGCCGTGAGGGGCAGACGATGTACACGTGAGTGTTTGTCTGTAGCAGATAATTTGGTTCCAAACCAAAAGCTCCGTATAGACGACTTGGTTGGCCTGGGTGGACACCTCAGACCACTCGCGAAAGATTACCACCTCTTGGCATTCCCATTTAAAAGGTCGTACCAGCAGTGTAGCAGAAGCGAGAAAAGGAAGCAGTCACGGTAGGTGAGAGGCTGTCGCGAATCGAAGTTGCGAGTTAAACTGCTGAGTATTTTGATGAAAAACATTTTGACCTGTACAGACAACTCCACGAATTTGAGGCATCTTTTTTCGATTCCCGAGGACCAGCGTGCTGAAATGTCTCGATTAGCAAGATGAATTGCAGCAGGATCCTACTATTTATTCCTTTCTCCCTTAATCCTACTCACCCTTCGAATCCCATCACTGCTGCTTCCCTGCTAAAGCCTGACAGGCCTATAACCTCAGTCACTTAGCGTCAAGGGCGCTTCACGGTTGTCTCCGCCCTTTTTAGTTATCTGAACCATCGCAAATACTTCAAAAGCCGATTTTCATAATCCTCGAAATCTCCAAATAGCTTAGGCGAGCATGAATATAGTCATCGCCTTCTCCATTCCTGAAACCACGGCTATAACATCAACTTTGGTACTTTGCTCTGTTGATTTGATTGTTACTAACAGCTTTATTAAATAGATTGAACTGCCAGCCGGTCTCGCTCAGAGATTGAAATGGCTCATCAAAGACATGGGTAATCCTCAGCACTGCGAAACAAGTGCCTTCACCTTACGGACAAAGCAATTTGGACGAAATTTCAGAGTGAGGAAAAAACCACGAAGAAGGAACTAGCTTGACTGCATTGGAATCGTAAGCCATTCTTGCCAACTGTTATTATGAATGCGACTTGTTATGCGTTCTTCACATAACATTTCTATTGGGTTGTAAGAGAGTTTTTTGTCACATTTTTTATAATTTTTTTGGAAGTGTCAGAAACTTCCGAGAGTGGTGTCACATAGCGGGCAACTGGTAGTCGAAGAATCCACTGGTGTTGTTTCCACCAATTTTGCACCTTCCATAAAATAGCGATTCTCGGAATAGAAGTCGGTTGTTCTTTTTGCAGGGGTATCGCCCCCACTTCAATGCGAACGAGTAGGTCGTTCGAGTGAAGACCGCGTTGAGTCAATTTTTTATTTGATTCAAAACTTTAGGCCATGTCCACACTCAGCGCTGACAGCGTGTGGCTGCGTTGAGTGGCTGCTTTGAGTGGCGCGGGAAGGATTCGCAGTCGCGATGGTGGGTGCTATAGACGAAAACGCAGAGACACTCAGCCACGCGCTGCCGCCGATACCGCAGAGTATGAACCTTTCGGGCCTTAACATTCCAATTTTTGCCCTTTGATTGATTATATCGTTGATTACCTTGATTTCGTTGTGTGACGTAGACTACTGTGCGTATCACACCATGGGTCTCACTAGGTACCATCGAAATTGTTTTTGCCTGTGAACTGTTCTCACTACCCATTATCACTGAAACAAAACGTTGCTCACATACATTTGTGAATGTACGCATGCATACCTCCGCGATATTTTTATTGATGAATGATGTGAGATGCGCTAATTTTTAGTGCTTAATGGGGTTGGAGAATTGTGTCACATATACATATACCAGTTGGCTGAGGTGCACCACCGCGCGCATCACGCAGTGGACGTCAGTGGGTGGACTGGAGTTTTTTTTTGATCATTAGACTGTCCGGAAAGTAATGAGACAGATTTAGTAGACTACATAGTACTACCACTTTACCTGACGCACGAAGAACATCGTGTACCGTGGATTTAGGAGCACCCGAGGAGGTCGCAATTTGCGCACTGAAACATCAGATCGTTCTTCACAAATGGCAAGTATAAGCTGCTTCTTCTGCGTATGTGGACGTCCCGACCGACTACAGTTTCAAGACATTTTTCGAACCTGCCGTACCATCTGAAGCACGTCGCTCGAAAAGGTGCTTTATCCTTCATTTCCTCCAGCAAAAGTCGATGAGTCTCATCCGCGGATTTACCGGAACGGTAGTGTGGAAGGAGAGCTGCTCGATATAACGTTTTCTTCTCGTCCATCTCCGGCACACTAGTGAAAGATGAAGGCAGTGTGGACCTTATTCTCTTGGCGGCGTATATGTAGGGGTCTTCAAACACTAAATTTCAGAGTTTTGTCCTCTCACGACTTCGACGTCCAAAAATATATGCTGTCAAATCTCACCACTGCATTTTCTCATTACTTTCCGGACAACCTAATAAATCAGCACCCATTACTACAAACAAAACCACACTGCTTACCATCTTTAGCACATGGCTTGTGCATAAGCTTGAAAAGGGCTGCTTACAAAGTTCCACGCGAAATGTGCGAATCAGCCTACGATATACCTCCTCAAAGTGGGGGACGGGGGCTCAGAGTAAGTGAGCGCCCCGTCATCTGCCGCGGTCGGAGACGCATAGTGGGAACAGAATGTTACATATACAGTACCTCAAACTGTGGCAGACGACGAGGCGGGGCATTTGGATAACAGAAAGACTCATTTTTCCGTGCACTATTCTATAAGTCAACCCAGTGTACTGAGTCATACATACGCCTGTGGCTGTCGCAATTAGATCAGTTCTGTTGTCACCACAAAGAACGGCATCACTCAACTTCACCAGGCCTCAGATACTTCCGATGCTCAGTAACAGATTTTCTTCGATATTCTGAAAACGCTAGTAACAATGTATTTTTGAGTTGAAATTCTACCTGAATAGGATTGTCTGATGCGAAGTTTTGTATTTATGCCGTAACAGTTTTTGAATTCACCTTCCACTGAGGTTGACGTGGTCTCATTCTTGCACCTTCACTAGACAATAATTAGCATTGATTTTGACGTCATAGTACGTTAGTTGAGAAATTGGGCTCAACCCGCAGAAGGCATCTCAGAGCCCTTTATGAACGCAGTCAGGTCGAAGGACTTAGGAACGGCCATCTACTACCGTTGAGTTTTTATGGCTTCTTCTAAAACGTCCCTTCTTATAAGTGCTTGTTATATTTGGGCTCGTTTTCATGCTCTGTTCGCATTTTCATACTTTTCAGAGTAGTCACATTTAAGAAAAATTTTGGAGCACTGAGGTTTCACTGACAAAGAAAACCTTTTTCTAAAGCTTTTTTCCTTTTCTGTGGTGTAGTGTTAAATAATGTTGTTTCCACTTACACGTTCAAGCATCAAATCCTTCATTTGTGTATAGACGGTCGACCCCCCCCCCAATTCCGCACGCCTTCGCAGTCATCCAATGGTGTCAGACTTATTTGAGAGGAGAGAAGCGCTGACCTGCACATCATCTGGCGCGTGCACCATTGTCCTATCCGAACCACATTGAAAAGTTACTATCATTCTGATAGCAGAGTACGTGGCGCAATCCAAAAAATGAGTAAACGACATCAAATACTTAAGCATTCTGTTTCACTCTTCCAACTTTATAAGTAAAGCAAAATAACTATAATGAAAAATAAAACCTTGAAAATCTCACAAGGGGGCTCCACAATGTACGTAGGTCACTATTTATATTTCGGGAATAGGCAATACTGTTATCATGGGAGTAAATCTGATGGTTTCATCGTAAAGTTCGCCTTTTTTTTAACTATATACCCCATCATTCAAATTGCCGTACGGCGCTTTTTGTTTATTTTACATTCATCTGAAAAATTTTGTTTTTTTTCAGGAAATGAAAATGGAATTTTCAAAAAATTTTAAAAAATTTGGCAGTGAAGCTCCATCAAAGACCACAGTGTATCGTTGGCTTAGGGAACTCAGTCGTTGTCGTAGTCCGCTGTCCGACGAGATTCATGAAGGATGTCCGAAATTAGCACTTGTTTAAGAAAACATCGGTGCTGTGTGCAATATGATTAAGCAAGATCGCCAATTCACCCATCCTAAGATTGAGGCATCCCTAAACATTATTTCCACCAACAAACATTCAGTTTTACTTGAACACATGGATTTGCAAAAAATATTTTTCCGTTGAAACCCACACAATTTGACAAACTCACCAAGAAAGGCTTGTGTCGACGAAATTTTCAAAAATTTATAAAATGAACAAATAGCGCCGTGCGACAAATTGGATGATGGGGTCTATGGTCAAAAGAGGCGAACTTTACGATGGAATCATCAGATTTACTCCCATGATAACAGTATTGCCTATTCCCGAAATGTAAATAGTGACCCACGTATCATTACTAACAAGTTGTACGAGGTTGAGCTCACTTCTCTATACTGCCATTTTTAGGACCACCAGCTTTAGCCCATTCCATCTTCTCTTTCTTGCCGATATGTGACAGGTACCTATCAAACCCCGTACCAAAAGGGAACTCTTCAGCTGTGAGAGCAATTCAGTCCGAGTGATTGATACATAACCTATTAAGAAGGCGTGTTTGTGTGTTCTGCAGTCCACCATGCAAGTCGAAGCCCATTTGATAGTGTATGTGGAAAACAATAGCGAAAACTTGTGGCTTAATGGATCATAAATACGAGAGCACCGTTCACTCAGAACCTCATAACAACATTAGTTTCTAGGCGTTACTGCTGCAGTTTGAGTAATGGTTGTCTGATCCAGAACAGCCATATGTATGACTCGTTGATGTTTAGTGTTCAAGGCGGTAAAGACCAATGGAGCTCTCTGTTGGGCAATGGAATTCTCTAGCAGTAACCAGTTACCTGATAAACACTCCAAACTTGCTCCTTTCTCTTTCTGTATCATATTACTGATTGACGGTAACTTGAAAAGGAAAGTACTGAAATGAGCATTAGTTGTGTATGATAGCTAGCTAGAGTAAACGTCGAATGCACGGCTCACCCAGATGGATTCATGGATCTCGTATGTGTGAACCGTCTGCTTCTATTGATCAATTTTCCTGCGCAGGACAGATTGATGACTCATAACGCCGGCCTGTCCCCTCCACTTCATCTTAGTTGGACCTCAGATAGGAACTGGGATACCTGAGACAACTTGATGTGAGGAATTGGGTAAGAGAACAGGAGATGACCAATTCAAGGTCGGTGACCTAACGCACACAGATAAACTAGTGCCAAAAACCTTCATTCCTGAAGCGAGTTCGCCTCTACACGGCACTATAGGTTAAACGTCTATCATGTTTCTAATTGTATCTAAGTGTTAGATTGAAGAAATCTATGGGATAGAGCTAACATCAGACATCGCCGCAATGACGCTGATGTTGTGTCTTCTCGGCCGTTCAATTATTCCTCTTGGCTTCCGCTTCTACTTATCATCTGCCGATCGGTAAAGTGAGAGCGGGTTCAGTGACCATTACGCGTGCTTTCCTTCAGTTATACTACGCATTGATTTTTTACGTTTTCTCTCACTCAAATTCGTTATGAAGACTCTTTTCTACGGCAGGGAATTGAACGATTGCCTTAAGAGCCTTTGGTATGCTGAGCTCTAATGCCTTTTCATGTTTGCTGAACGTAATAGACTCTTGAAAACCTTTGCTTGGATTCAAGTTGATTTAAACGAAAATCCAGGGCTCGGAAGAGGGCAACGACGCCGAAGCGAGAAAACTGCCCTAGCAATTCAAAAAAAGCATCATTGAAATCCGGAAAACTCATATATTCCGAAAGAGAAATTGTTCATTTATCTAGAAAGCAACGATAATTAACTGGTCTAGTTTGATGAGCTTTTCTGTTCAGATTCATCTGGAAAATACGCCAAACAACTTTCCTCACAATTTGATTGAGAAACGACGAGTGCTTTGAGAAGGGAGGGGAAGCGAAGGTAAAAGATCGTGAGATAGTCTGGTGTGCTTTCCCTCAGGCTCCGAGAGACCAGCGTTGGTGAAACGAATTTCTTATGTGAGGATAGAATTCCACATTAAGTTAGAAGTAGTTCACCCGCTACGAAGCTCTTTCTCATCCTTTCCCCACCACTCTTGCAACGAACTTTCTCCTTCCTCCACTCCCCGCTCATGACACCGAAAATCTTGTGACCAAAATTTTTAAACTCTTCGAAGCCATTAAACTATCACTTTTGACGCTTATTTTTGTTTATTTTCATTATGACGGAACACAAGTGTTTTACAGAGGGCATCTCTTGAGGTGCCACTTTCACAAGCGGAAAGCTAGCCTTGCAATTCCATAAATCCGGCAGTTCCGCTTCCATCAAAGGCACATTTCGCGCTAATTAAATGGGTCGACTTCTTTTTTGAAACAGTAGATCCTTGGGTAACTAGTCTAGCTGCACGTTTTTCGCGTCGCCCCGGTGGGCTATCACAGCCGTACACCTGCTCGAACCGACTGCGACGGCGCCCATTCTGCTTAGTTGACCAGTAAGAGACAAGTGGGTGGCGTCAGAATGGGTTTGAACAAATGTAGTTCCGTGATAAGGCACCGGGGCAACGCGAAAAAGGTGCAGCCTGACTAGTTACCCAAGGATCTACTGTTTTAGCAAGGTAAATCGACCCACCAGGTTATCGCGAAGTGGGCCTTTGAATTATGAAGCATTTTGACTTGTTGTTTTCTGGTGGTAGAACAAAGAAAATTTCTAAACGTTTGTCGCCTTCTCCCTTTCGCCGGCTCACAAGCTGTGCGCTTTTCTCGATGTTGGGTGAAGGGCATACTGTCCATTTCGGAGCGCTCGATAGGGCGTGGCCCACGGAGTTGGGTGAGAGTGCATCAAGCTCTCTCACTCCGCCACACACTCTCACTCTCGCCACTCAGGCCACGCCCTATCTAACGCTTTGAAATGGACTGTACATTCACACTACGCTCTCCATTATATGAAACTGGTCCCTCTTGGATTTCTCTTTTCTCAAAATAACATAAATTCATATAGCTCGACGAAGAGAGCAGGTGTGCAAAAGTAACACAATATAAGGCTAGGTCTCCGTTGCACGTTATTTGGAGTCATGGCAGCTTTCCCTGAGGCATGGAGTTGGTCATTTTCAGAGTTTTCGGTTGAACGAATTTTTCAACCTCCACCAAACACTCTATTCAGCTGGGATACTTTGCATCGCTGAGCAACAGTTGCCTTCAAAACGCAAAAAAAAATGAACGGTATATCAACGTGGTCCGAAGTTATATCCATTAATTACTAGCTATAATTTTCTCAGCGATACAAGGCATTCTTGACCTTTCACGAAATTTCTGCTGCACGTAAGGTCGGCGGTCATTCTGTAAGTCACACTAGTGCGCGAATGATTGAAAGATTTTCAACTTTCTCTTCCTAGTAAACGATCGGGTCGTGCTCATGCTCCTCTTCAGAACGCAGAACATCCTTGTTTTCTTGTGACTTCGCGTCTACGATCACTCATTCTCGCTCTAGCCGGATGAAGGCTCTTAGCTGTTAATCGCTAAACGCAGCTGCACGGCCTCACTTCCCTTCGGCTGTTCAGCTCACCACTTTCGGAACTGATCGCTGCAGATTTCGGTTTCACGGGCCTCCGCTCTAATAATGTCATAAATAAGCAAAATGGTGAATGAAAATTTTATCATTTCATGGTGACTGATGATTTCTTACTATGAGATTTGAGTCGTAACATTAGCGAAGAGGCTAACCAAGGCTCGATGGAATTCTAATTCGCAAATATCGAGTGATTTGAGGATATTCTACGTTATGACTTTGAGAATGGTTGAAAGTGGGAGCAGAGCAGTGGAGCAAAAACGAAATCAAACTGCCGAAAACTCACTAGAACAGCCCCTGTTCCATTCATTGGTTGTGAGCACAGACCTGCTCTTTCGTGCGCCGTATCAATGACTTATCGATCAATACCATGCGGATCTGTGGTGTGTGGTGATATGCAGCACACAATGCGGTCGCTTGGAGGCGTAGCTTCGTTCAGGCAACTTCCCTAGGAACACGCTAAGTGTGCTTAAACCGCAAAACGCGCTCTATGCCCTCTGTCCGGAACTTTAATGTTTATTGATAGCAGCAATATTTTCTCTTCTCGAACAGCACAGTTTTTGCTCTCACGGCCCTCAAAGGTACAATTATGAGAAAAATTAGGACTGAAAAGACATGTTATCTTCGAGTAAAATAGGTAATATGTGGCGAAATTCTCTTCAAAAACCGCCCCTCGGTTCTTGAATGGGATGTCGTTCGGCTGCATTCCGTATTCGAGGCTGCAGAAAGCCGGGCTGCTGACCAATGTTCACGGCTTAGCAAACCGTCCTCGTCACCACTTTAGTGATGATGAGTGGCAAAAAGCACGTCCTCTGTCGCGGGAAGTGGTATCCTTTTTTTCTGGTTTTTGACCTTTTCGTTATATTCTTCCTCTACTGTTGCCAACTGGTTACCCTTGCGGTGTCGCCAAGATGGCTGATGAGGAAAAGCCGGAGCTTTGGAATTGATCCCAGTGGGCTCTTTTCATAACTTCACACCATAATGTCGACACGATCTACGGTCGTGTAGGATGTCTGATCAAGTCAACGCGCGATGCAAATTACTTCTCTGAAGGTGCTAGTGCCTTGTTGGTGCCGTTGCGATTAGGCCTCAGCATCTTCGTTTGAACAGATCCAATGTACATATGTAGGTGCCTTGAAGCGTACCCGATTTACAGCAGTCGACAGCTCAGAGTAGTTAACCCATAACGCAAACAGCTGTGTTAACCTTTTCTGTGTTGCTATAATTCATTATTAAATATTCGAGTAGATCAGTTCGGCTTATCAGACAAGCTGTGAACGTGAAAAATTAAGAGAGCTAACAATCAGTATCCGACCGGTTTTTAAAGTCAGCGGAAGGGAATATATCTGGCAGGCTGTGCAGTATGAAAGTAGGGGTGCTCAGCAGAGTAACAGTAGAGAAAGAACGAAATAAATTGGCGAAAGAAACCGCAAAATATTGAGTCGAAATTCCCCTTTCTCGCGTCCCTCTGCGTCACTGGCCGGGGATAGACTGCAGACGGGCGGAGAGGCTAAATCAGCCGGCCCCAAATGTTGTCCCGCCCTTGTCAGCCTCGCCCGGCTGATGAACTGCAGAGCAATACACCGTGCTACGGGATCGTGATTAGACTCCAGGCCGCGTTTTTTTTTAATGCGAGTAACGCTACACATCACCTCTTTCGAAATGGAAGGGTTGTTTTTTAGAGAACATGTGTTCCAAGTTTTCTCTTTTTTCCCACCCCTCCCGGTGCCTTCAGAGTCATGGGTGGTAATTGTGCATTCAGAAGTGGGAGACAAATCCACTACAACTGGACACTCGGATCTCAGCGAGGCAATGTGTGGCAGAGGTGGCATGAAGGGCGCTTAGGTATTTCACAAGGTGGCGTGTCGCTTGTAACGCGATGTGTGCGAAACAGTGGCTTCGCTATAGCTTGGTCCTGCAGCGATTCCATGGCAACCGCATACGGCGTCCCTAGCAGGTACCAACGAAAGCGATGCCCATAGCTTGCACGTATCGCGTCGCATGCCGCATGCCGTAACCCTTTACTAGTACTTAAAGACGGGTGGGGCTACTTACGCCGGAAAATCGCTTCAGCGGCGTCGCACTCGCGACGCACCAGTACGACTTGCGAATAGATTGCCTTCGAAAGCCCGGCAGAGCGTGGAAGCGTGACATCTGCGCTTCCACCCATGCCACACTGCCTCCTCCACCCATGCCACACTGCCTCGCTTGGGCTGCCAGCCCTGCCACTGGCACTCGCACCCGCCGCGCCGCTTGCCGCGGGAGGCCACGCGGTTTTCTGGCGTAAGTAACCTCACCCCTAAAAGACATGGCAACAACAAACCTAGCCGTGGCGCGGCTTTGTTTGCTCGCTGCCATACTCTTCTAGTTAAGCAGCACTCGAGAAAACATGCGGATAAGATGTGCCATTTCTGAGGTTTATGTGTTTCTTACGTTCCACTCCACTGCGACATGCTTGGTACCTACAAGTTCAGGTTCGTCATAATTTGTGCTCCGGGGCCGGCGGCAACGGTGCGCAAAGTATGAACGTGACTCGACCCTTGATTTTACCTTTGGCATGCAAGTTTACTCCTCTTCCGAGACTTCTTCCAAGCGCACAGTCGCTTAATGCTCCTGTTGACAGCGACTCTTTGTATATTACATTATGACGGGCTTCTGTTCGAATCATAAACCTCGGACGAGGCATTTGCACGTTTTTGTTTCCGATGTCATAACAAGCAATAGACCCATTCCTTTTATGTTCCACTGAATTTAACACCATTCTTAGCACATATTAGTGAACTACAGTAACTTATATATTGTCGTCGTTCGATGATTTCAATGCATGTTAAGTGGTTATTTATCAGTCACTTACCTCTTATTACTTGCATTACTTAGAAACTTTCGAACCAAGTGACATTTGCGATAGACTTCGGTTGTGCGAGCCACGTCCTCATTGTAATGGAAACTACGGGAATTCAGAAAAGCATCCAGCATTTTTACTCCAGCTTTAAAAGCAGTGAGAAATGTGATTCGAGCTAAATTAGAAAAGCTATCGAATTCGAAAGTCCAGCTGTATACTAGCACGAAAAAACCGAGGAACAAGATCTTTTTCCCACCGTTGATTCCGACAGAGGGAGGGACACGTTGACCAAATGGGCGGGTCACGTTAATGAAAGAAGCGGCCCATGTTTAAAATATTCCCCTTTGAAAACAGATGGCCGCTTCCGAAAAAAATCAACGTTTACAAATTGCAGAAGTGCTCTCTCTCACCGAAAAGTATTGTAGATAATTATCTTTATGTAACCAAATTTTGTGGTGGGTACTGATAGGCGCAGTGCAGGAAGGGTTCAACAGCTCGCGCTGTATGTCAATGCATAACTTGGCGGATACGATTTGAATATTGATTCGGTAGTGGGCTAGATCGCCTTTCAACTCGACTGCCGAGTTCCTTATCCTTCGTAGTCTCACTTATAAATCTCCATCCTTTTTGGTGCCTTTTTGTGCTGCTCTCATCGCTATGGCATGTAATGAAGACTAAGGTTGCAAATCATAAATAGACAGCGGTCGTCGGACGACACAGCGTCGCAGAGTATGGAAGCAGCAGTACGGGATGTCTCAATCGAAATTAATTCAACGCTCGGTTTGCGGGATCCGTTTTTAGATATTAGGTTGTTGCAAAATTAATTCGGACCGCATACTTTAAACTACTATAACTCAGCTTAAACACAAGTTTATTAATCAAAGTAAAAACCATCAGAATCTACACATCTTTGCCAACAAAAGGGTAGAAATTTTAAGCCTCAACTGTAACTACTGCTATCACGAGAATCAACGAACTCAAGGAAGGCACATTCAACATGGTCTAAATTAGTAAATTGTTTCTGACGCAGATGAGAATTGAGGGCTCGAAAAAAGTGATTTTTTGTAGGGGAGAGGTCGGGAGAATACGCTGGGTGGGGGAGAACTTTTACCCCAAGTGGGTCATTTTTCGCTGAGTGATTTGTGAGGTGTGTGGCCTTGCGTTGTCCTGCAACATGATCAGCCCTCTTCTATTCACCACCGCCGGCCACAATTTTTACAACTTCCTATACATTTGCTTCAGATCACAACAGTGAGACTCTGCTGTGACTGGCTGACCAAGTTGCAAGAAACTGTAATGGATTACTCCTTTACAACACCACCACACAGTAATCATAACCTTTTTAGGGTGAAGGTCGTGTTTAGGAAAAGTTTTCGGAGGAGCATCCTTATCTACCCAAACTAATCCCCGCTTCCTGTTATCATGAGGAACCCAATTTTCATTTACAGTTATAACGGTCTGCAAATGGCTCATTTTTATGGCGAACTGAGAGGTTAGAGCAGGTGGCGAACTGAGAGGTTAGGCAGTTCTTCATGTTGCCGAATTTCAGCAAGTGTCTGGCGACTGTGGAATATTGTACGCCCGGGTCCTCTGCTAACGTACGAGTATTCGTCTCCGGATTTGCTTCGACGGCTCTCCTTGATTCCTCATCATTAAGCGACGACCTGCGGCCGCGACTCGACTTTCCTTCGAGATCAAAATCGCCAGAAGCAAATTTTTTTAACCAGAGCTCCACTGTACGTTCACAAGGACAATTCCTCCCAAAAACACTGCTGAGATTACGAGCTGCCTCCGCTGCGGAGTGTCCCAATTTAAACTCGTAAAGCATGATGACTCGATAGTCGCGTCGGTTGATGATTATACGCAGCCGTGGAAAAGACCGGCCGGAACAATTAGAGCGACTTTCATAGGAGCTTTCGAAAGAGCAGAAAACAACCTACCAAACGGAATGCTTGACTTCACTTGAAATGGAATAGTTCAGAATAAAAAACCTCTTTCATTCTACATACCTTGGAATCGAAATTAATTTTGCAACAACCTAATAGTGCGAGAACACAGAGTCAGGGTGAAATACATCGTCTCGGACACTATCGGAGTGAGCCTGTGATGTGTGGGCAGAGGTGGAAATTACGTAATGAGGGCGGAGAGGGGGGGGGGGGGTTGACGGGCTATCCATCCTTTTCGCATGGAGTCGTTTCGGGTGTGTAGCCTTATGTCGAAAAATCGCTTCGCTGCGTCGCACTCGCGGCGCTATCAGCACGGCTTCCGATGTCAGCTGGGATTCCGCTCGAAACCCGAAATTGTGGAGCTATGGGAGCTCTTCAAAAAAGCTGCATCGTTGATATTGATTGCTGAAAACCATGATGCAGTGATGCAGGGTGCATCGCAATGAGCGGGCATTTTTTGAGGGGTCAATCTGCATTATCAGGTAATTATTTTTGCTTTTTTTTATTTTACCCCGAGCCTTGGTGTGGAAAAGTGACTCCTATCCCCTCCTAGGGTTCCTAGGGTGAGGTAGTTAATGTTCATAGTGAGATGCTCCTCCCCCCCCCTCCTTTATTGCGATAACACTAGTCAACTGTTTATTCGTCCGCAGAAATGAGAAGCTGGTCCATTTGGGCGTCTCGGTTAGCAAGCCTGTGTTAGTGGAAGCAAAAACAGTTCCTCTGAAATTGCACAACGGACCATCATTTCTTTCAATGATGAATCCGTGCAAACAGTAATGGTCCTTGGTGCAATCTCAACAAAATTACGCATTTTTGAAAGCTAAATCTGGTTCAACAGCGTGGACTTCGAGGATTACCAAAGGACTAATACTGTCCGAACTTATCGTAAATAGGGAGCATAGAGTAAAATTAGTCATTTGGTGCCTAGGAACTTTTGAAGGAAAATGACTTTAACCGCCAAACTTCAAAGAATTAGTAGGCAATCGCATGCGAATAACTAACACGGACTCACCGCGCCTCCGCCGCGTGCGGCCACGCGATTTTTCGACATAAGTGTAAGCGCCCAGTCGTTTCTTCAAATAAGCACGTTAAAGTACTTCAAGAGACACAAATGCGCGCACAGCTCAATTCTCCTTTGTTCCTCACTTTCAGAAGCTCCATATCCCGTTTCATGGCTAAATCTTCAACGCGGCTTTTTGAGTGACTCAATTTCAAAATTTCAAAATTTTTCTGACCACGATAGGAATCGAGTCGGATCTTAGAAGTACCTCAAACTTGGGTAATTAAACCTGTGTCAATTTGGAGTGTCGGGGTTTATATCGTTAGGACAGAAACGTCGCGTGGCCGTGTTCGGCACGCGATGGAATGGTGCGAGCTATACGCGCCGTATTAGTTGAGTCCTGAAGTGATTACGCATAGAATGAGGCGTAGAGCACCGTCATCACTTCAAGACCCATCCAATACGGCGCCCATAGCTCGCACCATCCCGTCGCGTGCCGAACACGGCCACGCGACGTTTCTGTCCTAACGATATACACCCGGAGTGTCGTACCACTATCCATCTGCCTTCTTTTCATTCCGACGTGGTCTGACAGACGAACGCGACGGTTGGTCTGACAGACGAACGCGACGGTTTCAATCGACCACCCATAACACATGCCGTTTTATTGTTCGCATAATTTTTCTTTCGGTTTTTAATCGGCACTTCGGATAAGCGATCCGAAAGTCAAGTCTTGCCACTAATCAGTATCTTCTGCCTGCAAGCATTCATTCGAATGAAAATCTTTTTCCTTGATTTCCAACTGAGAGTCCCTTTATAGAGCTGCTAATTGGGCACTTCTTAACGCATCGTACACCCTTTCGTGATAGGAAGCCTAACTGCTTATTGCTATTCCTTCTCGGAGGCTACTCAAATAAAAACCTTCCTGAAGATGGCACCTGAAGGGTTATATCCGTCATGACTGGAAACAACAGGCCTCATTCAACGACAGTAACAGGGTAATGTGGGCAATGAGAACTCCCAAACTGGGTCACGCTAATGAAATCTAGGGGTCTAACAGGAGAATTGTTTCAACTTCCCATGTAACTATTAGGTTGGAAACTAAGTAATTGCGGATTTTTAAACACTGTTTTTTCCCTCCAAACTGCTTTCCAGCAATCTCTTCTGTACATACACATGTAGTATAATTCCACACGCATCTATAGGTATTATTGTCTTCCATCTCCCGGATAACCCTTTTCGGCAAAATAAACATATCAACGGTCAACCTCATTTCCAATACAAAAATTATAAAAAGACTTTTCTTTGAATGGCGTTAGACAGGGAAAGCAAAAGGTGATAATCAGCTGGAGCAAGACCAGGGCTATAAGGTGGATGGGGCAGCAATTTTTATCCAAGCTCGAGAATTTTTCGGCGAGTCATTTTTTCAATAGTGGTAAAAAAATTTTTAAATTTTTTTTCTCAAAAAACTCTCGAGCTTGGATAAAAATTGCTGCCTTATAGTTCTGATCTTTCTCCATCGGATTATCACCTTTCCCTTTCCCTGTCTAACGCCATTCAAAGAAAGAAAATTGGAATTGAAAATGAGGTGACTTTTGATATTTTTATTTTGCCGAAAAGAGTTATCCGGGAGATGGAAGACAACGATACCTATAGATGCGTGTGGACTTGTACTACATATATATGTACAGAAGAAATTTTGTGGAAAGCAGTTTTGAGGGAAAAATCAGTATTTAAAAATCCGCAATTACTTAGTTGCCAACCTTATATGAAATGAGACCCGGAT
This sequence comes from Trichostrongylus colubriformis, assembly GCA_963978905.1. Lineage (NCBI taxonomy): Eukaryota > Metazoa > Nematoda > Chromadorea > Rhabditida > Trichostrongylidae > Trichostrongylus > Trichostrongylus colubriformis. Next base: position 23,718,309 of record OZ022258.1, on the reverse strand, counting down.
GGATTGATAGATCCCCGTTCCGGACTTGCAGGATAGGGGCAGTTGGTTCGCTCCTCGCCCATGCAGATTTTTTTGCATTTTGTGTTTCATTGTCTGTAAGTGCTTTTCTCTCATTTCTATCGTACCCATCATTTACTCTGCGACTTTATTTATAACCACTAACATTACTCACAAAGGAAGGACACCAGGTTGAAGAGACTCCTGTACCACACGATTTAGGCGTTGTTGCGTAGAAAATTATGATTTATACCTCCGTAAACTCTGGTATAAATACCATTTTGAACTATTGCTATATCACAACGGGGTTGGGATTGGTAAGGTTTATTGCGCATGAGCAGTGTGACATACTTTGAAGGTACAATACCTTGATTAATATGATGTAATACAGTGGATGTGGTGACTAGGCGGAAGGGTGGCGCCTTTGGGTCATTGGAAGTGGAGTTCTTCCGCGGACTGCTTCTGTGTAAGCTAAAATGTGCTTAGAAGCATTTATTCACCTATACATAGGTGGTCAATGGTAGAATATGTCTATAGCATTGTCCATCTTTGGGCGTACCTCTTAACATCAGCGAGGTCACACCTAACATGTGTTGCATACAATAACAGTCATCAAAAGTGTACCGGTACTTCAAGGGATTACCTACATGGTGCGAGAGTGCGGGTTCTGGCGGATTGCCAGAACACTCCGCGGCGCAAGGAGAAATACAACTCTGAGGAAATTAACAACGAGAAGAGATATTTCAGTGATTAAGCGTAACTTTACAATTCAACAGGGGCCTTTTGTTGCAACGCTTCTTTAACTATCCAGGTAGATGACAGCTGGTTGCTTCTACTGCATTGAGGCGTCCTGTCGAGCGTTGTAGAATTGGTGGCTTCGAAGTGGTGGAGGGGAGAGATGAAAAAGGCGTACATCCACAAACTGGGCGAACTAACACTCAGTGAGTAATGTACACTTTGGGCAAATGGAATTTACTCAGTTTCAACTTACATTTAATGGTATTACTGTACACAAAGCGAGTTCTGCTCTCACAGTACATTTTAACTGGTTCTTTGGCCTTCAGACATTGATTGTTCCATAACAAACCCTTTGTAGAAGTATTTCTTCTGGAAGGGAGTGTTCTAACAACATTAGTCATGACCTCATAGTTACTTCTGGGAGTAAATCCACGGCTCTCGAGAGCAAGTGGTTCCTTGATATTGCCCTTGGCAAAGCTGACGACGCCAGCATTTTCTTGAGGACATATGATCATATTCACTTCTTTTTCTCTACTAGTTGGTCTCTTCTCGGAGAGGCCCAGCGGAGATTTCCTATATTCATTTAGCGGCGAGGCTAGTGCTTTACACAGATCAGACGGAGCACTGTGATTAGTTTCGTCTGCAATACTTTTGTCGCCATAGCTTTCAAAACTCGCATGTGTACATGGTAGTTTCGACTGGTTACTGATTTTTGGCCCAGATGAGGTCTTTTTTTGATGATGCTCGGATCATCCCGTGTAACCGCTACTGGGAATTCGTTGTAGAATTCCGTGGAGTCCATTCTTACGATTGAAATCGGTTCCGAATTTTCGGAAATTGGCTGAATATTATCAGTTTTGTTTCTTTTACTGGGATGTGAATCCGTTGTGGTTACGGTATGAGATGAAAACTCTTTTCTTTGAATCTTATTCAATTTAATCCACGTCTCGGTTATTAAGTCCTCAAACTCGTACGTAAGGGCTTCGGCAGTGGCTAAATGTTGCCAGAATAGAGATACCTCGTCAATTTCTTCAATCTGTATCAGAAGTTCCTTTTGAACCGCTTTTTGAGCGTTCCGGTAAAAGCTCTCCAGTGTATCAACTTTCCCTTGGAGATTTTCAGCTGAATTTTTCATTCTGGTTAATGCTGTTGTGAAAAGGGAGATATCAGCCAATGCTCTCTCGAGTGTTTCCTTTTCATTTCCTACGTAATCTTCCCTTTTGATGAAAGGTTCATACTTTTGGAGTGTTGCGGCTAGAGCAGCTGCATTGCCACATAATGATATTCTGTGGAAACATAGTGACATTTTTATCAGAACTGTAAGGTTCGTTACTGTTGAGCGACTATTCCGTGAGAATTGATACATTTGCTTTTATGTAGCAAGCAAGTGTTCGCTGTTTTCAAGCGGTTGCTCACTAGGAATTATAGTGCTCGTAAATAATTTTTGGTAGAAACGCTGCTAATGAGCGAAATTCTATAAATGCGCTTATCAAATTTGAAGAATTTAATAAACACCACGCTGCTGTCGAGCGGTTGTTCTATAAGGACAGGTTTGCCTTTAAGGTTTGTTTTGTAGCAAAGTTGAATTCGCTGCTTTTGAGCGCTTGTTCCCTGAGAAATAGTGAACAAAAAATGCAGTAGGAACGCTGCTTACAAGCTTATCTCATAGATATGTTTGCTAAATTCAATGAATTCAACAAACACCAAGCTGCTGTTGAGCTATTGGTCTTCACAAAGTTTGTTTGTGGTTTTAGGGCTAACTGAGTCCCTAGGACAGACGATTTGCTGACCTTGTAAACGGCTTTATTTTAGCCGATGCACCATAAAATGTGGTGACTAGGCGGAAGGGTGGCGCCTTTGGGTCTTTGGAAGTGGAGTTCTTCCGCGGACTGCTTCTGTGTAAGCTAGAATGTGCTTAGAAGCATTCATTCACCTATACATAGGTGGTCAATGGTAGAATATGTCTATAGCATTGTCCATCTTTGGGCGTGCCCCTTAACATCAGCGAGGTTACACCTGACATGTGTTGCATACAATAACAGTCATCAAAAGTGTACCGGTACTTCAAGGGATTACCTACATGGTGCGAGAGTGCGGGTTCTGGCGGATTGCCAGAACAGTGGAATTGTATGTGGGAATACAAGGGGCGATTAGAATCGCTTATGACTATCATGATGAATAATGTTGACATCGATACATGTTGGTGACCGCGCCACCAAATACCAAAAGGTTAACTCAATGCATATGATAATGATGACGATATATGTTGGCATAACAGAAATAGTACGTTTCGAGGAAATACATAGTAATGGCACGATAAATTGCTGCAGCTACATAAGAAAGGACGCATACAAGGAAGAATCAGAAACACTCATATACCAGAAGAGGGAGAGGTGGAAATAGCTACGATTTTGGGTGCTACGTAGTTACGGAACCCACTTAGTGTGCTCCAACGCCCAGCCTGCTCGACTGAAATAGGAACGTAGCATTACTCACCGAATATATACTTACTCCATAAAGCTGCTTCTGCCTCACTAAAACGGAAAGCTACGAGCGCACCTCTTGAGCCTTGGTCCGTTTTGGATTTTTTGATATTAACCTGCCATTGACCACTACCTGCGTACTTAATGTCCGCTAACCGAAGATTTTGGGCCTCGCTGATTCTGAGAAGGTCTTTGAACTGGATGAGAGTTAGCGCTGCTGCTTGGATAGTTTTAGGATCGGTGTCTGCATTGCCGAGATTTATGATAGTCCTCATGTGATGTGGTTGTATTTTGGCGCGGTGCTTCAAAGTGATGCAGCTCGCTTGATGGCTTGAAGCAGGGAGTTTTGAATATCCTGGTCGACTCCCTGCAACGGTCCAAAGAAGTGGTTGAGGGCTGCTACGACCGTAGTCATTGTTGAATGCTTGCCATCCGCCGAAAATTTAGCTAAGTAGAGATTTCTAGCTTGCGGAGTGGGAATTTTGCTCATATAAAGGTAGCTTCTCCATGATTGCAATTTTTCCAAGACAGACGTGTACATTTTGATTATAGATGGGGCTCTATCAGCATTTATTGCGTTTATAATAGCGTCGCTGATGTGACGAAAACCCATCTGTTCTGCTGTCACTCCCAGTTTTGCCGCCTCTTTGAATCTCGGTGCTGTAATGGGCATTAATTGTGTGGTACATAAGGGTGGGAGGGCGGGTACACCGCTCACGACTAGCGCAATAGCCTGGAAGACTCTTCATCCTGGCCATCTAGGGATCACATGTATCTGGATCAGAGATCACGCTGTTGTGAAATGTAGCGTGATCTCGCAAACATGTTGTTGAGGAACAACATGTGATCCCTAGTACCGTGTACCCATTTCGCAATAGTTCAAAACATCACTTATACCTCCGTACATTCTGGTATAAATATTGGGTTGGGGAATAAGTCCCCGCCGTTTTTTTCAACCCCGTTTTTCTTATTGTTCCCTTCATCTTTCGACAAAGCTCATACAGTCCAGTTCCCGGCGCCTGGCAGGGAGTGGCCCTACGGACTTGGGTGAGAGAGTACGTGGCGAGAGCGAGGATGTGTGGCGGGGTGAGAGAGATCGATCCACGTTCATCCAAGTCCGTAGGCCTCGCCCTGCCAGGCGCTGGGAAATGGACTGTATATGTTTTCGGTAGAGCTTTTTTTGCTCTACAAAATGCTTATATCTGTTTTTCGATTCTTTCGATTACTTGATATTTATGAGGTTTGGAAATGAAGTAAGCTCGAGACAAAAAACTAGCACATGCGCACCTCATCTTTCTCGTCTGCCATTGAGACCAAAAAATGTTTGTGTATATGTTTCGATAGAGCTTTTTCAGCTCTACAGAATGGTACTACTTCTTATTCAAATCGCTCAACTTTTTGCTGTTTTTGAGACTCGGAAATGCAGTACTCGCAAAAGTGTGCACTTTCGTTATCTCCTCTTTCTCGCCTACCATCGAGATTGAAGAAGATGCGCATATATGCATTCGATAGAGCTTTCTTTGCTCTACAAGATGATACCACATTTCTTTTGTATCCTCCCATATTTTAGCATGTAGGAATAAGCTTCCACCTGATTTTCAATTCAAAATTGCACAATGAATATGATTTTTTTTTGGCAGAGTGTTTTATATCAATCGATAGAGCTTTTTCCGCTCTACAAGATATTGTTTACGGTTTTCGTAAGAATAAATTTTTGACATTTTTTAGATCACTCAAAAGCCGACGAAATCGAACATATTCGTCACATGGTGTCAAAAATGCTCGATTTCGTCGACTTTTGAGTGATCTAAAAAATGTCAAAAATTTATTCTTACGAAAACCGTAAACAATATCTTGTAGAGCGGAAAGAGCTCTATCGATTGATATAAAACACTCTGCCAAAAAAATCATATTCATTGTGCAATTTTGAATTGAAAATCAGGTGGAAGCTTATTCCTACATGCTAAAATATGGGAGGATACAAAAGAAATGTGGTATCATCTTGTAGAGCAAAGAAAGCTCTATCGAATGCATATATGCGCATCTTCTTCAATCTCGATGGTAGGCGAGAAAGAGGAGATAACGAAAGTGCACACTTTTGCGAGTACTGCATTTCCGAGTCTTAAAAACAGCAAAAAGTTGAGCGATTTGAATAAGATGTAGTACCATTCTGTAGAGCTGAGAAAGCTCTATCGAAACATATACACAAACATTTTTTGGTCTCAATGGCAGACGAGAAAGATGAGGTGCGCAAGTGCTAGTTTTTTTCCTCGAGCTTACTTCATTTCCAAACCTCATAAATATCAAGTAATCGGAAGAATCAAAAAACAGATATAAGCATTCTGTAGAGCAAAAAAAGCTCTACCGAAAACATATATGAGCTTCGTCGAAAGATGAAGGGAACAATGTGAAAAACGGGGTTGAAAAAAACGGCGGGGACTTATTCCCCAACCCAATACCATTTTGAACTATTGCTATATCACAAAGGGGTTGGAAACACAAAGCCGGGGGACTTGAGCGGGGTTGGTTCTAGTCTTGAGAACGCTGTGCGAAATCCATCAAAATAAAGATAAAAGGAGACTGCGAGAATTTGCTCCCAAAAGCTCCTAGGATTTGAGGTTCCTTGAATAATTTGGTACCCACTGGAAAAATTACGCTGTCTTTAATGAAGTGAATCCCCTGTAGATAGCCCGATTTGATACAAGGGTAAAACGGCTGAAACTTCCAGAGGGGACAGCCAAGAACACCCCTTGATTTATGCATGTAGGCCCACTTGAGAGTCTTTGAAATCATATTGATCGGCGGAACTAACCAAAGCAGTCCTCTTTGCCACGGTTCGACTTGAGCGAACGCGTCAACTCCCGACGATCCTGGGCATTGGTATCTGGAAAAGAAAATGTCGCATTTTGTATTTCTATCATTCGCGAACATATCATAATTGGGCTGTCCCCACTTGTTAATCAATGCCCTGAAGGTATGGTCCGCAATTCTCCAGTCATCATAATCGATAAGACGACTTGCTAAATCTGCCTCGCAGTTACGACCTCTAGGAATCCACTTCATTGATGTGGATATTATGATTTTGCTCTAGATCCGAAATCCTTTGCGCCATCTAGTGCAAATGTAGCGCTAAACTTCCCTTTTTATACACTGCTACAGAACTTAAGATGTCCGTATTGACTAAGACACGACTGATAGAGTCTTCATATGGATCTAGAGCGAAATATATAGCAAACAGTTCTCGAGCAGTGCTAGATTCCTGCAAAAGATGCTGCGGCAGTTCTCGAAGGTACGTGAAATTATGACTCCTGCACTGTTTCTCAGTATAGCTCCTACAGAATGGTTAGATGCGCCCACATCTAGTATATGCGGAGTGATTATATTGTCCACTACGGGTTTGAGGCATGCCTGAACACTAGAGCGGAGTTTCTGCTCCCAGTACTGAAGCTCTACTTGCTCTTCCGCCGTTTTATCCCATGTTTTCGATAGCAACCACTCTTTGGCCTGCGCAGCAGCTATTTCTTTAGCGACTGCCCTTGTAAAACGCTTATCGACGTAGTTTAGCACCACATGCATGGACGATAACGTACCGGCCCAGCGCAGTCTATCATATAGTGATGGTCTCATTCGCTGAGTCATGACTCTTAGCCTTTGAATGGCTTTTGTTAGTCTATCTGTGGAGAACAAGATCACCATGGAAGACAAATCTATATGAAAACCTAACCATTTGCAAGAGTGTGACGGAGACCACTTGCACTTGTTGCCTGCGAAGAACCATCCAGTTCGACTGAGGTCGGCCCTGATGATAGAAATGGTTTCCTGACATGCCTCTTTAGATCTTTCAAAGATTATGCCATCCTATCCTACTATATATAATTCGCTTAGTATGTCTGTCCGTGTGTGTGTGTGTGTGTTTGTCCGTGTGTCTGTCTGTCTGTCACGAAATTCATACCTCGCGTCGCAGCAATGCTGGGACGCTGAATTTTGCAAGTGAAATAGGGGGTGCCAAGAGAATCTCAGCGGTGGTGGACCGGAAGTGATAGCAACTGATAAGGGCTGATAAGGAGCCTTGGAAGACAAATGTCGCCAAATCCGTTTCGCTTTTCGCATTGATCCCAGAACGCTGATACTCACAGGTGTTCTGCGGAGTGGGATGGGGACATTAATGGTGGGTGATCCAGCTCGATAACGGTTGATAAGATTCGATAAGAGGCTAAAAAAGGCTAGAGTCGTCGAATCCATTTCGCTTTTCGCATTGATCCTAGAGCGTTCATACTCACAAGTGTTTTGCGGAGTGGGACGGAGACATTAATGGTGGGTGATCCAGCTTGATAACGGTTGATAAGATTCGATAGGGGCTAAAAAAAGGCTAGAGTCGTCGAATCCGTTTCGCTTTTCGCATTGATCCTAGAGCGTTCATACTCACAAGTGTTTTGCGGAGTGGGACGGGGACATTAATGGTGGGTGATCCAGCTTGATAACGGTTGATAAGATTCGATGGGGGCTAAAAAAAAGGCTGGAGTCGTCGAATCCGTTTCGCTTTTCGCATTGATCCTATAGCGTTCATACTCACAAGTGTTTTGCGGAGTGGGACGGGGACATTAATGGTGGGTGATCCAGCTTGATAACCGTTGATAAGATTCGATAAGGAGCGTCACAAGGCAAATGTCGTTAGTCACGTCTCACCTTTCGGGTTGATCCTAGAGTGCCGACACTCACAGGTGTTTCGAGGGGTGGGACGGACACATAAATGATGGGTGATCCAAATTGATAGCAGTTGATAAGATTCGATAAGGACGTCAATAGGCTAATGTCGACAAATGGGTTTAGCTCTTCTGGCGTTCACATTCACAGGTATACAGGGTACGGGGACCTTAATGGTGACTTTTCGAAACATGATTGCGGATTACAGGGGCTGATAAGAGCCATCAGGAAATGGGGAAGAGATAAAGTCCGGTACACCGCTTACCACTACTATAAGACTGCTATAGTAAATGCGTCTGTTGCTCAATACCATTGGGTGAACATATTTTGTTTATGTTCTGACATCTGCTGCCGATGTATCGACCGCTAAATTGCCCAGCCTTCCGAATAATAGTGCATGCCTTTTGATACTGCGATCTACGTGTATTTAGATTTGTGATAGCAAAGCACGCAATTCATTCTCTCATGCGGCCAAAAACAATACTGGATATCGACCGCTAGAGTATGTGAAATTCCAAAAGGTGGTGCATGTTTACAAATACGATGAGCATCCAAAACTGCATATGAATCTACCACCAGTATGTAGGAAACCAGTTGGGCTGGCGCACACTACTGCGCTCATCAAACAGGGGAGCACGCAAAATGTGCTTGATCGATATCGATTGATATGGGGGTAGGAGGTCACGGGATCTTGTCTCCCTTCTCCGTTTTCTGCATGGGTCTCTTTTAGCAATCGTTCGAATGATGATGCTCAACAATCGATATCGATCAAGCTCAGTTTGCGTGCTCCCCTGTTTGATGGGCGCAGTAGTGTGCGCCAGTCCAACTGGTCATCTATATAAGCTGCCACTCCTCTTCCTTGTGCTCTCCATACTTTGATGAAACTACGTACAATTTGGTAAAGATGTATGGAGCTGAGGACAGTCCAAAGGGCAGACATAAAAACTTGAAACATCTTCCTTCCCAACGGAACCCCAGGTAATTGGTGTCACTATCCTTCATTCGCACATGATGATATCCGGCTTTGAGGTCAAAAGTGGCCATGAAACCGTGGTCCGGAAGCACATTAAGAATACTACTTATGTCATCCAACTTGATTATGGGCACATGTAGAAACTTATTCAAATGAGATAAGTCTAAAACCAATCTAAGCTTTCTACCTTTTGCGACTGATAGCGGATGAATATGTAAAAGAGAATGCGAGTCACAGCCCGTTTCTTGAATCGCTCCGGTCGAGAGGAGCTCTGTAATCTCTTTATTAACGAAGACTCTGTGTCGAATAGCTGACTTTCTGTTACCTACGTCTACTGGTTTAGACGGTTCCGATGTAAAGGGCAAAGAGTACCCATGCAAAATTGTGGTAGAGACCACCGAGGGCTCGAGAGCCAACCATCTTGATAAAAGCTATGAATGGAACCACTAAAAAACTCACTATCGACTTTCTGGGCATTCCTTGGTCCAGTGTCCTTCTCTTCCGCACAGACTGCAGGAGGATCTTCTTCTATTCTCCTCTTCCTTGAAACCGCTACGGAAGTCTCCTGGGTTGCGCGTGGGTAGTAGGTCACCCTTAAATACGAATAGGGCCTCTTGCTCGAATACGGCCAGCTCCAGAAGTTTAACTGATGGGTGAGAGACGAAGGAAGCAGGGCGCCATGCTGCTCCCCCCCCCCCTCCGAAAGGGCAAGGGGACGACGGTCTGCGCTTCTTGACGCTCTTCTGTTCCTTCTTCCTCATAGATTCCATGAATTCACTTAGCTTGGGATCCATTGTTTTTAACGTGCCTTGCTTTTTATGTCTAGAAACTGGAAGACCTGGAGATGAGAGTCGGCAATCTTTAGAGTCTCGTTTCTGACGACAAGATCCTGGATAACCTCCGATATAATAACAGTTACACCTTCAATATTCTGCAACTGGGATAGCTTCTTAATAATGGTGTTATTGAAGTCAAACTGACGTCCAAATCCTTCTCTCTTAAATGAATGTCTAGCTGACGGTGACTGGGAAGTCGACGTCGCATCCGCCTTGACTCTTTGGATAACAGTATGCAAATCTCTAGGATCGAGGCGAATAACAGTGTCCGTTATATCTTCCTGGTCCTCTATTTGTTGAGTAGGAGCCGACCGATCTTCAGGAATATCAGCGTCTGTAGGCATTCTGACGATTTTAGACAGGCGTCTAAAAATACACCGCTCACGACTAGCGCAATAGCCTGGATGACTCTTCATCCTGGCCATCTAGGGATCACATGTATCTGGATCAGAGATCACGCTGTTCTGGAATGTAGCGTGATCTCGCAAACATGTTGGCGAGGAACAACATGTGATCCCTAGTACCGTGTACCCATTTCGCAATAGTTCAAAACATCACATTTGTGCACTGTGGGGTGAGAGTTACCCCACAGTGAAAATTTTCAGCCAAATCTAGTTTCTGGTACAACTTCGGGAAACTGGGGGATGGCCGGCGGATGAAGTGGTAGTTTTTGAAGTTTCTTCTAAAAAAATTCTGCAACGTGAACAAGATAACTTACACATACCTGTTACACTTGCCCATCGCACAAATCGTACGTAACGAGCGTGAAATAAGAGCATTTCCTCGGCGAGAGTCAACTACTTCTTCTTTGTTCAATGTATTGTCACCAAATAGCCCGTGAATTTTCCCGAAATTTGGTTAGTTTCTTTAAGTGGAAAGGAACTGTACCTTGAGGTAATTTGACTCCCTCAACACGAAAATCACACTAGTTTCGCACGAGAACGACTGGCTCGCGCATTATGGGCTTCCGAACGTACCGAGTTATAGCATTATTCATTCGGGTGATTGTCAGTAACTTCCTTCGTAGAATCGTATGGCAGATATGTTTGAAATCAGCGTCCAAAAGCGCATCGAGTGATATGTGCTTCATTGCAAATGGCCTACTCGACCTGGTTTTCTTCCCTTGTGAGTAATGTTAGTATCATAATTATAAATAAAGTGGCAGAGTAAATGATTGGTGCGATTGATACCAGAAAAGGAAACGTTCAGGAATGAATGAGAAGCACTCACTGATAATGAAACACAATATGCAAAAAACTTTACCGAGGAGAGCAAACCCTCAACCACTATCTTGCCATCCGAAACACAACCAGCGCTGGCTCACCAACGGCAGTGCTGATGGCAAAGTGCCTCGCAAAATTTGTCCCCTCCTAACTCGCTTCAGAATGGCATTTTGCAATTTGGGTTTCACAGTTATAATCAGCACTCGGATCTCTATCGATCCATCTGGATTTCATTTAGAAGCTCCATGAGGAATGGAAACCCTTCTCTTGTAAGAAGGCTTGAAAATATAGATGTATGTGGAGCACCGGTGTGATTATTACACTGCGACTATTCGGTCAAATACTTGTTGTTATTGACATCGCATTTCTTAGCGACATATTTTTGCTCATGTGAATATTCACAGTCCTGCCAGTTGTTGGTAAAGATAACCGGTAGAGCATGGCAGGGTATAGCTCTAATTAAGAAGAGCTCAAGGTACGGTTTGCGATAACCTGAGTATTTTGTTCTCTTCCGTATGTGAAAAACCCCTTCCGCGACTGCAGAGTGTGTCATTACCGAAGGGCGAGAGTAAGTAATAAACTCGTACACAACCCGCAGATCGCATGACGGTCATCGTCTCGAGACCTCTGTCAGCTCGCCGAAGACAAAGGCAAGGAACATCTTATTCTGAGGACTAGCAACATCTGGTTTTATTGATCGTTTTGCATTTCTTATAGATCACTTTTTCTTCCCAACATATAAAACCGATCCCAATGCCATCCAAGAGTAAACCATGTCCGTAGCGGCTCATAAGTGCAGTGAAAAAACTTTATTTTCGCAACTTAATCATCGAACCATCAGTTCCGCCACCATACCGTTACATAACATGGAAGGTAGAAGGGCCAAACCCAACACATAGACTATTCGCGGTTTCATATTGGAACACCACACAGATATGGATGCAAGGGCTACAACTGAATGATAATTACAGTGAACCGCTGAAGCTGGGTAGGCCCGGCAATGTTGACTTGTTAGTTGCCATAACGCCTTATGAGAGACCGCAGTAGTGTCGCACAATGCAGGTGGGAAAGGCGATCCTGCGCACAGATTAATGACGGGCACTGAGTACAGTCAAATTTGAAGAAAACCTAATTTGGTAGCCTCTGCCTAATGTTTCCCTGCGCTATAAACCTTGTCTGGTGTTTAGGACATCAGCAAACTACTGCAAACTCTTTTCAATACGCGTATTTTAAGGCGAAAATCTTAGGTGGCGTATTGGTCTGCTACTGTTTTATCCGAATAGACTAGATGACAACATACCATTAGCAGGACACACCAGGCATATAGAGCTCTCATTGTCGTTCTGAAAAAATGTAATGTTTTGAAATTGCAAAAGATACAGCGCGAAGGCTAGCGTAGACATTGTATTCACGGTGACTTTTATATGATTGGATTAGTCTCACGATTGCACTTAAAAGTGCTTCGATTATCACCCCTTGAATATCAATATGGTTTGATCGACTTTTTCTCGAAATTTGCATAATTGAATGGAACACTTTCAAATAAGGTTGAATGCAAAATCTTTCGACAACTAAGTGTTTCCTATTATCATCCATTAACGTTCGTTACTTTTAGATGGTATCTGTCGCGTGCTGTATTATCAATTTAGCCATTAGGAACGAGAGCATATGGTAATGAAAGTGATAACCTCTCTGGAGTCCTTTATCGATAAGAACATACGTGCAAAAAGGAAGCCAAGAGTAGTAGGAAAGAATGTTGAGGGTGTAATCAAGGGAAAACATTTACTTAATGAAGGACTAGCACTCCTCATCACTTTCTCGTTAACTGGTTGGATTGAAAGCACATCATGCAGAAGAGGTAATTCAAAAATAAAGAAATGATTAATGGATGATAACAGGAAACATTTAGAGCTGAGTCCATATGAAAAGCTTTCTTTGTGCCGGTGTCTTGACTCTCGATCTACCTTTGCAGTCAATCACATTTGAAAAAGTATCGCATTCAATTATCCTCATCATTTCGAAATACAGAATTAAACAAAAAAATCGATCAAAATCTATCGAAACGCATTGGAATTCAAGGGGTGATAATTGAAACCCTTAAAGAGCAATCGTGAGAATAATTCAATCATATAAAAGTCACCTTGAATATAATGCCTACGTTACCCTCTCATTGTATCTTTTGCAATCCAAAACGTTATATGTTTCAGGACGACAAAAAGAATACTACCTGCTTTGTGTGTCCTGCTTCCACTTTGCTTGATGTGCTTTCAATCCAACCAGTTAACGAGAAAGTGATGAGGAGTGCTAGTCCTTCATTAAGTAAATGTTTTCCCTTGAATACACCCTCAACATTCTTTCCTACTACTCTTGGCTTCCTTTTTGCACGTATGTTCTTATCGATAAAGGACTCCAGAGAGGTTATCACTTCCATTACCATACGCTGTCGTTCTGAATGGCTAAATTGATAATACAGCACGCGGCAGATACGATCTAAAAGTAATGAACGTTAATGTATGATAGTAGGAAACACTTAGTTGTCGATAGATTTTGCATTCAACCACATTTGAAAGCGTCGCATTCAATTATCCTGACAATTTTGAAATGCAAACTGTAAGAGAAAGTCGATCAAAACATATTGGAATTCAAGGGGTGATAATCGAAGCACTTTAAAGTGCAATCGTGAGACTAGTCCAAGCATATAAAAGTCACCGTGAATACAATGTCTACGCTAGCCTTCGCGCTGTCATTTGCAATTTCAAAACGTTATATATTTTAGAACGACAATGAGAACTCTTTCTGCCTGGTGTGTCCTGCTGGTGGTAAGTTGTTTTCTAGTCTACTTGGATAAAACAGTAGCTGACCAATACGCCACCTAAGATTTTCGCATTAGAATACGCGTATTGAAAAGAGTTTGCAGTAGTTTGCTGATGTCCTAAACACCAGACGAGGTTCATAGCGCAAGGAAACATTAGGCAGAGGATACCAAATTAGGTTTTCTTCAAATTTGACTGTACTCAGTGCCCGTCATTAATCTGTGCGCAGGATCGCCTTTCCCACCTGCATTGTGCGACACTATTGCGGTCTCTCATAAGGCGTTATGGCAACTAACAAGTCAACATTGCCGGGCCTACCCAGCTTCAGCGGTTCACTGTAATTATCATTCAGTTGTAGCCCTTGCATCCATATCTGTGTGGTGTTCCAATATGAAACCGCGAATCGTCTATGGGTTGGGTTTGGCCCTTCTACCTTCCATGTTATGTAACGATATGATGGCGGAACTGATGGTTCGATGATTGAGTTGCGAAATTAAAGTTTTCATTGCACTTATGAGCAGCTACGGACATTGTTACGGCTACATGATTTTTATTCTATTTCCAGATTTACTCTTGGATGGCATTGGGATCGGCTTTATATGTTGGGAAGAAAAAGTGATCTATAAGAAATGCAAAACGATCAATAAAACCAGATGTTGCTAGTCCTCAGAATAAGATGTTCCTTGCCTTTGTCTTCGGCGAGCTGACAGAGGTCTCGAGACGATGACCGTCATGCGATCTGCGGGTTGTGTACGAGTTTATTACTTACTCTCGCCCTTCGGTAATGACATACTCTGCAGTCGCGGAAGGGGTTTTTCACATACGGAAGAGAACAAAATACTCAGGTTATCGCAAACCGTACCTTGAGCTCTTCTTAATTAGAGCTATACCCTGCCATGCTCTACCGGTTATCTTTATCAACAACTGGCAGGACTGTCAATATTCACATGAGCAAAAATATGTCGTTAAGAAATGCTATGTCAGTAACAACAAGTATTTGACAGAATAGTCGCAGTGTAATAGTCACACCGGTGCTCCACATACATCTATATTTTCAAGCCTACTTACAAGGGAAGGGTTTCAATTCCTCATGGAACTTTAAAATGAAATCCAGATGGATCGATAGAGATCCGAGTGCTGATTATAACTGTGAAAACCAAAATTGCAAAATGCCATTCTGAAGCGAGTTAGGAGGGGACAAATTTTGCCTGTGATGTCTCACTGGCGAGGCACTTTGCCATCAGCACTGCCGTTGGTGAGCCAACGCTGGTTGTGTTTCAGATGTGCAAGATAGTGGTTGGGGGTTTGCTCTCCCCGGTAAAGTTTTTTGCATATTGTGTTTCATTATCAGTGAGTGCTCCTCTTTCATTCCTGAACGTTTCCTTTTTTGGTACCTATCGCACCAATCATTTACTCTGCCACTTTATTCATAACTACTAACATCACTCAAACCTTCACGATTTTATTAACGAATTCAGTTGTTATACTCAGCCCAGGGAATCAAATAAAACTTTCGAAACTTACAAAACTAAGACTTCAGGTTACAATTAACACTAATGAAATAGAGCAAAAATCGTGTGAAGCAAAAGCCGTGCTCTCAGAATGCGCACCTTATGCACGCTGTTTGTAGTCATAAATAAAGTGGCAAAGTATTAGGTCGGACCATAATTTCTGTTACACAGTGACGAAAAACTTCTGCCGGCCTTGCATGACTTTATTTGTGTCTAACTTCAGTCAACAAAATATGTACCATTATAATCAACAATATCTTGCAAGCGAGTAGGGAGATTATAGATGCCTTACTTATAGAAGAGATAATAGATGCCTTACTTATAGAAGTGACGATTTCTGGTCCAAGAATGTGTGGAGGCCGATTTTGAGATCATCGTCATCTTTGAACTGCCGTCCGTCGAGGAAGTGGGACAGAGATCGGATTAGGTGGTAGTCAGTTGGGGCCATGTCCGTAGAATACGGTGGGTGGGGGAGCTTCGTCCAACCAAGGTCCTGGATCATTTCACGTCAATTTTGCCACATGTGGGCGAGCGTTGTCGTGGAGGAAGAAGACTCTGTCCATTTTTCCGGTAAGTTTTGCGGCTACGGTGTCCAGTTGCCTGCAAAAGAGATCGGCAGTGACTGTCGTGTTGGATGGCAACAGTTCACTTTTTTTTGAAAATATTTGAATTCTCTTTGCAACTTTTTGAAATTTTTTTCTCTTTCAATTTGAGTGGATCGAACCATTGGGTTGCCGCCATATGAGAGACAGTACCCGGGCCCATCGACTGGTTGATTCGGTTAGTGGCCTTGCATGTTGAGGAACCGAAGCAGTGTTCGTGAATTTCGCCCCTCTCGCGAAATTGTCGTAGATTCACTGCTAGATGAAGCCATAGAGAATATTAATCGTAGTCCTTTTCACTCGCTTCATATTACCCCCCACTATCAAATATTCCAGAAGCTTCCGCGTTTTCCCCAAGAAAAATAAAAAGTGTAACAGAAAATTATGCTCCAACCTAATAAATGATGGGTGCGAATGGTACCGGTACGAGGAGACGTTTAGAAGTGAAAAAAGCCCTCACTGACCATGAAACACAAAATCCAAAAACCCTCACCGGCGAGAAGCAAACCCACACCCTATCTCGAAGACCCGCAACACTACCACTGAGGCACGGTGGCCAATGCCAGCCTGGAAACGGCCGTGCTGATGGCAAAGTGCATCGCCAAAAATATCATAGGCGAGCTTTGACCTCTCGTAACTCGCTTCAGAATGCCAGTTTGCGATTTTGGTTTTCCCTTTCGTAGACATTATTCGAAGCTCTATCGACCATCTGAATCTCATTTCACAGTTCCATGGAACTTGAAACCTTTTCCTTGTATGAAGACTATATGTGGCGAAATTAAAGATGAGATGGGTGCCCCGAGCTTCATAAGCCCTCTTCTTCAACAGCTGCCGTTCTATCCCAGCTCGCCCCTTTTGAAAATAAACAGCGGGAAGGGGGTCTTATTTTTCGAATTTCGACCGTTTTTTTTTCGTTTTCGTACTCTTAAGCACGTCGACCTTCATATTTGATGATCCTTTCATATTCGGCCCGAATTACCACGAGCCGTGAACAGAGCCTCGTCTGTGCTGCTACGCCACTCCCACCTATAAACTATTGGGTTGGTGCATAATTAATGCGGCTTCTTCAACCACTTTATTTAGCAAAAACAATAATAAAACCTAACAAAAACTGTTTGAATGATCATCCGTAACGTTTTCATCTTCGCAATCAAGGACTGCTTCCCACAAAATAGTCGTCACAACGTCAATTTCCACTGCAGAAAAACTCAACAATAAAAAGCCGCATCAAATATGCAACAACCCATTACTAGCTTTTTTACTTGCGTCCTGTACGTGATTGTCTGGTATACTGAAGTGGAATTTAGCAGCTGCTCCGATTTTATATCCGGTGCTTTGAAGTAGTTCCTCCTTCGAGTTGAGTTCATTAGTGGAATAACATTGCTGTACCAGCTGCCTGTTACCTACGTCGAAAAAAGTAACAAAGGTCTCTGGAGCACCGTCAAAATCCCACTATTTACCGGATGTAGGCAAGACACCCGAACTGGGGCAGTCACTGCGTGCGGCACGTGCCCTTCTGCTTTCGACGTGGACTGGCCGCCACCACCTCAATGCTCCTAGCTGAGTAAAAAGGCTGAAAGTAGACGTAATCCAGCTGTGGCTCCTCCACAAAAAGGCGTGTCTGCTGTGGCGTCAGATGCCACTATTCCTACCACTTTATACTCTTGGATGTAGTGCCGTGCATTAGCACAGGCTTGTGCACAGCTCAAAATCGTTGGAATTATGGGTTCATTTTACGAGTGATGGTGATGCACATCCCCTTATGTTTTGCAGAGACAATCTTTGCAATTAAAAAAATCGTTGTATCCAATGTTCTCGGAAAGTTGTAAATTGTGTTCCTGCTTAATTATTAGTCGATTCATGCGAACCTATGAAAGCAGTTTAGGTTTTTGTCTGAAAATTGAACCTGTGATATTTGAAGAAACCTGCCTTGTACATTGCCTACATTGCTGAAGACCTTTGCTGCGTCCAACGTTTGCATGAGTTGGCCACCTTTTCATGAGCCTAAATTGGGTCAGTACAGGCATTCAAAGGAGAATGTAACACAGAGATGAGCAGCGCCTCCTCGAGCTGTTTTCATTTGTTTTTAGCTCAACGTCGCTGTACTTTCTCCATTACTCCTATATGAATGGTTGCTTCGAATTTTAAAAAATGTTGTATCCCATCAAATTGATAGAGGCTGCTGAAATACCAGGACATTCGGCAGCTGAGGCCTTTTTTCTTTTTGTTTTACTAGCCTTATCCAGCCCCACAATAAGCTGTCATCAAAAATATTCCTTTCCTCATAGCGAAGGCATACTCTGCAGTAATGTTGACTTCAGTGAACTCGTCCCTGAGGTCGTTCGTCCACCTTTCTTTTTTCTTCTCGTGGTAGCTTCTCGGAAGCTTCCAACTCTGGAGCCATTCACATTTTACAATACACGCTATTACCCACGACCATTGTTCTTTGAGTTATGTAGAACAGCAGCCGCCTGCACATTTCACGTCATCGTTCCGAGTCCAGTTCACTCGCGTTCATTTCCGCCAGCCTCATTTTATATGCAGCCCAAATTAAATATGCAAAATCAAATATGTAGCAGTCCACAAAAAAAAACCGAGTATTCCTCTCACTCAACAGTTATGGTCATTTGTTCTTTAACTCTCTACGGGCCATATGCAACGTTCCCTGATAGATCCGACCACAATTGACCCCAGGGTCAAGCGTGGCGTCGAAGAAAATTTTCAAAAAGTACGACCACCTCCCCCCCCCCCTCCCAAAAGGAGGCCTCCATACTACCTTCCCCCTCCCCTTTATCAGGTTTCGCTACTCCTCTGGTTTCTAGCCAGCCAGTGCGATTCACCAAGGGAATTAAGAGCCCTTAGACTAATCTATTTACCGCTTGGTTTTCCTAATGGTTGCGTAGTTTTCCATGTGGAAATCCGGTCAAGGAAATTTTTGAAAAATTCCCAAGTGTTTCAATTTAAATGGTTCAATTCGTTCAAACATAAGCTTATGGGTGAAACTTGTTGTGCCGGGTCTGCGAGACTGCCGCTTTCTGAATACAATACCGCTCCTAATTTCTGCTAAATCAACGGATAGAGGCGGAAAAGTACGATCCGCACCGACTTTTTGCCATAACTTCGCCGGAAGTGGTTCAATTTGTTTGAAAAATAGACCAATGGCCAGAGCTTTCAAAGAGGAATCTTTGTGTGTAATAAAAACCCATTTTTCTCTGCCGGATCATCTTCATTTTCAGTAAAATGGGAGATTGATTCTCCACTGCGCAAAAAAGTACCTGTGGGCATGACGGCATCATAAACTCTCCACTACAGCTGAAAGTTTTAGTTTAGGCACCTTAAAACAAAAAATGTCATTATATTCGACAAGTTCATGATTTTGTGATCATTTTGATCTTACTCATGAATGGTTCACATTAATTTCAACCTGAAAGTGGCATTCCAATGACACCATTTTTTTCAAAATTTCACACCTCTTAAGAGACGCTTTTTTTTATAAAGAAAACGTGCCATTTCAAATCGTTCATTAAATTAATTTCAAATTTCCAAAACTCAGATTGTTTCGAACCACATGAAGTTTTCTTGAACTAACGCTCTGAGACTGCGTTTCATGAAGTACTATTAAAATTTTTACATTCATTAGGTGTGAATACAGCCACCTTCCAAAATCAGTTCATTTTTGTGCAGAGACCGACATTTATGCAGAAAAGACCGATTAAACAAATAGCGATCAAAAAATTTGAGACAAATAACATTCGGGGTGACGGTTGGGACACAGGAATCTAGGCCGTGACCCTGTGACAGCCTGTGGCCTTTGCCCTGTGACTTGAATAATTCAGACAATTTGACTATACAACGGAACAGACTTGCAAGGAGGACCCGATCACATGAACAAATTGTCTGAATTATTTAAGACTTAGGTCAAAGGCCACAGGCTGTTACAGGGTCACGACCTAGATTCGTGTGTCCCAATCTACATCCATAACATTCGACCCATCTACCTTTGAGGAAATCCTACAAAGTTGCTTCGCAGTTGATCAGCAGCACCAATGAACGATTTGAAATGGCTTGTTTTTTTTATAAAAAAATGCGTCTCTAAAGAGGTGTGAAATTTTGAAAAAATGGTGTCATTGGAATGCCACTTTCAGGTTTAAATTAATGTGAACCATTCATGAGTAAGATCAAAATGATCACAAATCATGAACTTGTCGAATATATTGACATTTTTTGTTTTAAGGTGCCTAAACTAAAACTTTCAGCTGTAGTGGAAAGTTTATGATGCCATCATGCCCACAGGTACTTTCTTGCGCAGTGAGAGTCAATCTACCATTTTACTGAAAATGAAGATGATCCAGCAGAGAAAAATGGGTTTTTATTACATACAACGATTGCTCTTTAAAAGCTCTAGCCATTGGTCTATTTTTCAAAAAATTGGACCACTTCCGCCGAAGTTATGGCAAAAAGTCGGTGCGGGTCCTACTTTTCCGCCCCTATCCGTCGATTTAGCAGAAATTAGGAGCGGTATTGTACTGCTCAAACTATACAATATCTTCGAAAAGAAAGAGGTTATTTCGATTTACGCATCTTCTGCTCTCAGAAGACCAGCGAGAGGATGGTTGGCCTCGACTGGCCTCATCGCGGGAGGCTGTGTAGCAAACCCAAAATCACGCTCCCTACGTTTGTTTTGTGTTTGGAGCACCAGGCACACATATGTAAGTGCGCTGCTGTCGATAAAAAACGCTTACTTACAACTGAAAAAGGGCTGGTCATCTGCAACTTTGGCGTCTTCTGAGTAAAATTACCAAGCCACTCTTCTTGGCGCTGTGAAACACAGCCTCAAGTCCAAATCGCTGAAATCGGAAAAGGCTCTCCAGTGTGGAAAGGTACTGCCCATCAACTAGATCTTGTCTGGTCCTGCTATATATCCTCCCCACACTTGAGTACCTTTCTCGTTTATTTTGAGATCATTTTTCAGCTTAAAACCATTTCCATCAGTGTTGGTCACAATGGAAGCTTGTTTGAATTTCCATCTTTCGTCCATCCATCACATTTGCTTTCGCGACAGAGTCATAACTTCCTAACGGCCTACATTAGCCCCCGTCGGGCATATCGTGTAATTCATATTCATGGCATTATGTCCATTGTTGGTCGTGCCTGGAACTAACACCACACATCTCAAAGGCACCACAGGAGTAATGTGATGGATAGTTAATAAAGTGCTATGTGTGCTGCTGTAAGGAACGAACAAAATGGAACCCGGAGTGATGGCACCCTCCCTCACCGTTGATTCTTGAGCGGGCACGTTGTTCCTGACATTGGCATTAACTAAAGAATCATTCGTTCAGAAGATCAAAAACACTTTTCTTGACGAGTTGCCTCGAGGATAGCTGAAACAATTCGCTGTAGTGCTATGTCGTCGAGTGTGCAATCACGTACATATAATCAGTGCATGTTGTTATCGAAATACAGTAAGCCGCGGTCATTGCTCCATGTCTCTGCCGTTGCTCGGCCAAGGCCGTGGCTTGAGAATTCCTTACCGTAGAGCCATAATAGATAACTCGAAGCGTGCTTTCAAACGGGGCTGCTCATCAAAGGAATTGCTAAATTTGATAAATTTGATAAAAATGGCGATGTTTCAAGAAGGACCTCGGTTGCTCCTCATCACGACTGTCGCCGCTGCTCTAGCGAACTACGAAGCTATAAAAATCATAAGCACGATGAGATAACTTTCGATAGTTCAATATCTATTTTATTTTCTTTTTATTTGAAAATTCGCTTTTTTTGAGCTTTGAGTTCTCTAATATTAATTATGTCTCGATACATCAATATAAATAGTGGGATTGTTTTTTATTTTTCCATTTTTATTAAACGGGTTAGGCTTCAGTATTAGTGCAGAAGATACCGTAAAATGAAAAATGCTGGAAAAAATGTGCAAAAATTTTTTCACAACCTATTCACCTTTGTTAGGAGAATTAATTTATTGTTTTCTTTTTGCTTTGAAAAAAGCGAAGAACACTTGATCGCGTGCAGAAAATGCAATTGGAGGTGTTCACAGCTCCTCTGGAAAATGAGGCTCGCATGTCCTGTTGATCTTTGCGGGGACGATGCGTTGCATTGCTATCTGTCGAAACGACGCGGATCTGGTATGCCTGGCAGTAGCACGCACAGAAATGACACGCTATACTATTGTGAGATTATCTTGTTACTCGCGAAGAGTTCCCTTACGCTGTTAAGGAGTCGGGTGTGCTCTTCACAATGCAGTTCACGCCGAGCATCGGCTTCCTATACCTTTAGCCTTATTGAAGCCGTTTCTGTTTTCAGTAAAAACTGCTCGAGATGTCAGCACTAGTAAAGAACGCTTCTATAATTCCAGCAAAAAGCAGTTACGGCAGATTTTCGAAATTTGTCCATCATTACCCCTACTTTCGACTCCACTCGAACGCGAGGAGTGCCAGCGAACACGAATGCTCAGTGAGCGCTTCTTGTTGCCTTCAATAATGTTTTTGGCAATTTGTTGCAAATCTATGCCCGCGACGTTAATTTGTGGCCATTTGAAAGTCTTTTGCTTTCGCTCACATGCCGCCGTCTTTGTCGCTCTCAAGGGGGTGATCGGTTTTCGCTTCGCCTGCCAAGAGCCATCATTGCCTCATTGACGTACTCAGACAGAATCACGCTCTTATTATCGTCGTCGTGTGATTCGGCGAAACGGAACGACATCAGTCATATGTGCATGACGACGCCACTAACCGCACCAGTGGGAGTAATTCGAGCGGATGACTAGAAATTCAAATTCAGATTCCGAGGAGCGAGATCACGAAGACCGGCTGTTTCTTCAGACTTTTTCCCTTGTGCTCTACATCTTCCCTTCAGCCTTTTACTTTCCTCTAACACGGACCTACCTAGAATTTTGAACTCACTTACTCTAATTGCAAAGCCTAAAGTCTGCTAGCTAGATTTAGCAAAGAACCTACTTTGTCCTTATTTTATGGCCAAGCTCTTGGAAGTGGCAATGGCTTGGTCTTGCATTGCTGACGGTTCTAAAGCCACAGCCATTACGAACTACAGCAGAAATGAGTTTTGGTTCAGTGCCAGATCGAGCGCTGACCTGAAGATCACTAAGTCTCCACTGCACTTCGGATTTCATCTCATTTTAACGCAGCTTTAGGGGAAATTCGTACGAAAAGTGAAAGAAGTAGTGAATATGAAAGCCGAGATGCCTAGTAACAGGACAGTGGAGAAAAACGGATTGAAATGGCCAAAAACGCGAGAAATAGGACCTATTCGCACCGTTGATTCTCGATCCGGACGACCTTCCCGTCAAGAGGCGTGTAGTCCGCATAGGTATTCCATTGGCATTTCTAAGACGTAAACATGAAGGGATGTTCGGAAATGCGACAGCATCTATTTTCATGTGGTGAGCTTCAAGCTAAAAGTGAGAAAGCGCGCTGCGATACTTTCAATCGTGCCGATCTCCTTGACCAACGTCACCGTGACCAACCACTAATCACGTCGCCAGGAGGCGGGCTGCCCCAAACCAAGGCGGCTTGCCCTGGCGAGGCCGCCTCGGCCACAGCTTAAAGGAGTGTCTTCCGCGGGGGATTTCGCCATGCATAGGCCTTTCAGACCCGTATTTTTCACTAAATGACTCCTTTTGAGATTCCTTATCACCCACATTACCCCAAACACTGTCTTTGAGCAGCGGTTTATTTCACCTGTACCTGATCAAGCAACTGAGTTGAAAAAACAAGGCTCAAAGGAACCGTTCACGAAAAAAATGAGTTTCTCTGTTACTCATAAATTTATGTTGTGTTAGCCCAGTGAAGGCCGTATGCAAAGTGTCACGCGAAAAAGTGCTAACTGGCTGGGATACATCTCCCCAAAGACCCGGCCGAATGGGCGGGGTCTTCGAGTAAAAGCCCCGCCGCGGTTAGGAACGGAGAGTGGGACTGGCTACGTAACTTTCTGTTCCTACAATGCGTCTCCGATCGCGGCGAACGACGGGACGGAGCTTCTACTCGAAGGCACCGCCCGCCCGGCCGAGACTTTGTGGTGCTGTATCTTAGGCGCATTCACATTTTTCGCGTGAAACTCTGCATGCGGCCCACATTTGGCAAATACAACCAAATTATATGGGAAACGGAAGAGCTCATTTTTCTGTGAACGATTCCTTTAATTTTCGACAATGCTGCACTAGTCGATGCATTATCGAGCACTGTGTTAAAGTTGTTGAATGCGAGCATAAAAGCCTTTCTATTACTACCTGAGAAGGCGCAAGGGATGTAGGGGCAAGTACAATACATGGATTGCTCACCTCACTCGCTCTTGGGATAACCATGAAACGTTTTGAGCCAAAGACAATCGATCCTTTCCATACATCCAGGGCCAGAGGTCAGTGTTTCCGTACCGGACTCTTTTGGGAGGATAAAAACGAAAAACTGCTTCATTTCATCTACCGGAGCTTACGCTGTTCTCCTTTTTTGCCTTTCTCGCTCCTCTGCATCACTAGCCGGGTGGGTAGATGCAGACGGGCGAGGGGCTAACTTAGCCCAAGCGCAAACGCTGTCCCGCTCTACTGGCAACTCCCTCGGTGGGTGCGTGGCAGCGGGATTGGTACTCCTGCGCGATCGTGGTAAGATCCCGAACCGCTCTTTTTCGTTGCGAGTTTCACGCCACACATCACCGCTTCTGAGCTGAAACAGCCGAACGGGAACCTCTTTCGGAGAACATGCCTCCCCAGTTCTCACTCTTTCCTGATACCAGATGGTGCCTCCTTCATTCGTTGATTACAAAAACGTCTTCACATAATTCGCATGACACTATGTAGCATGTTCTCGGATTCATATGTGAATAATCATTTCTTTAAATAGCGCATTGTGAAATGCCCCCGCTCTCATTAGAATGGTACCCTAATTGTTTGTTTTTCCGCAATAGACAATGTGCTGTCAAACTATACCGTCGTCATTCCCCATTTCTAAACTTTTTTCCCTTTCCATAATATGACGAATGACTAGTTTACTAGTTATTTCTCACCACTGCATGCAGTTTGCGGCATATTTGTCATTCCTTTCCATCCATTCACGCTATTCACTCCCATTCACACAATTCCCCCCTTGCAGGGTGTGCCTTATGGGCCAGCAAAGTAGCAGGATTGCCTTTCCAGGGACAATCATAAAATTTTTCAAAGTAAATCTTCGGTAGCCCTTCACTCTTCAAAATTTATGGAATGCTTTCTGAATAGTGAAACGATGTGAATGTAAAATGTCACCGTGGAATTCCAAACGTCTGGCGTTCTGATTTATGCCTCTGCCTTTACCTCGCTTATTATCCAAAATTGTATCCTGTACAATTGCCACCATGGACTGGATTTACTGCTCCCATTTCCCATTTTCCGAATGGTGTCATTTTGAGATTGTTGTTATAGTGGGAATGCCGAGTGGCTACAGTATCCTATAATTTGGAATTCGATAATGGGCTATGCTTCATAGTTCTTTTGATCGTTGAAGCAGCGCGGAATGCAAATGTTCGGCTCGTTCATGGATAATGTCCTATTGTGAAAGGTTAAAGCTGACCAGCTCTTTCTTTAGTCTACTGCATGCCAGTTACTCAAGTAATGTGACTTTCCATATTCGGCTCTTAATAAGTCCTAGAATGTGACTTGTCAGCTCCCAAATTAAACAGAGCATATATTAGAGACAGTTTTAGGGGTAAAGTGGGTGATAAGAAATCCCAAATGGAGTCATGTAGTGATAACCATGGGTCTGAAAGGCTTATGCATGGCGAAATCCCCCGCGGAAGGCGCCCCCTTGAGCTGTGGCGTGGGCGGCCTCGTCAGGGCAAGCCGCCTCGGTTTAGGGCTGCCCGCCTCCAGGCGACGTGATTAGAGGTTGGTTACGGTGAGGTTGGTCAAGGATATCGGCAGGATTGAAAGTATCGCAGCGGGCTTTTTCACTTTTAGCTTGAAGCTCACCACTTGAAAATAGATGCTGTCGCATTTCCGAACATCCCTTCATGTTCACGTCTTGGTAATGCCAATGGAAAACCTATGCGGACTACCCGCCTGTTGACGGAAAGGTCGTCCGCGCCTAGAACCAACGGTGGGAAGAGGTTCTATTACCTGGGTTTTTGGCCATTTCCATCCGTTTTTTCTCCACTCTCCTGTTACTAGGCATCTCGACTTTCATATTCACTACTTCTTTAACTTTTCGTCCGAATTTCCTCTAAAGCTGCCTTTAAGTGAGACGCAGCGCCTCTGACACTGCTCTACCCTTGTCAGCTTGCCTATTCCGCACACTTATCGTTTGTACGACCCTTGTTGATTCCTTTCGGAAAAAATAACACCTCGAATCTTTCGAGCGAGCACTTGCGGGCTCTGGAATCTCGAACTCACCGAAGGGTGGTACAGGTAATGAGAGCCTTGTCATCCTTGGTGGACTATAAGCTGAGGAAATGAAGCTCACTGGCTACAAGTACTGACCGCATAATTTGCTAATTATGTGAGCATGAATCGAGCCCAAAAACCATCGAATAACCTCAGTGTTTACTAACTTGATCCGCTTGTCAAAGCCAACCACTGCAGCTGTCCATCACTGCCAGGAGTGACGTATGGAGGTGCCCGTCCAATAGAAGCGGAAGTCGACTTCCATAGGAATGCTATATGGTTCAAGAAATGCACGTGCTCTTTCTCGAATGTTTTTTCTCTTTTTTACTACCGTATCCATCTCAGAAGGGTAAATTACCTCAAAGTGGCCTCTTTTCGGGCCGGCTCCATACATAGGCAATAGCTTTCGGAAAGTGATGATTGACGGTTATTTCTGAAGGTTTGTACATAACAACAACTTTTATGCTTGCTATTACACTTCACGATTACGCTCGCTCTACTACACGAGAAATGGACAAACCAACGCAGTATAGCAACGATTCTATTTGGCGAATAATGCCTTGTACCCTTCAGAGGGTACAAGGCAAACAAGCATAGATGTAGCTGTGAGAACAACTAGTGAAACTGAAATGATGGTTTATTTCACTCGTTGCGGTGTTTCATGCGCCCAGTCCAATAAAAAGTACAACAATGTCCAGCGCCTCAGCAAATGGTTAGGGATAATGAGGGAAATCAGGATTGGGGCGAGATGTCCTAATTAAAGGAATCGTCCACGAAAAATTTGGTTTCTTTGTTACCCTTATATTTATGTTGTATTTGCATAATAAGGGCCGCATGCGAAGTTTCACGCGAAGAAGTGAGAGTTCGGCTGAGATATAGCTCCTCAAATTCTTGGTCGGGTGGGCGGAACCTCTTAGTAAAAGCCCCATATCGTCGTCCGCCGCGATTGGGAACGGAGATCGGGACTGTTTACGTAACTTTCTGTTCCTACAATGCGTCTACGTCTCGACCGCCGTGGACGATGGGCTGGGCAGTTACTAGGAGGCCCCGCCCACCCGGCCAAGAATTTGGGAGGGCCTGTATCTTAGCCAAATTCCCACTTTTTCGCGTGAAACTTTGCATGCGGCCCATATTAGGCAAATACAACATGAATGTATGGTAACGCAAGAACTCATTTTTCCGCGGACGAATCCTTTGAGTAGAAAGACAATCTGGGAGATGGACTGCGTTGAAAAGTACGCCATGGGGCCTTTATCGCGCTCTCCCTTGGGCGCGTGTCGGTACCGATGGGTGCCGACAACGAAACCTGAGAGGAACGAGACAAATTCGACGTTGCTGTCATGGCTTCCCTCGGCCTCTGCCGTTCGTTCAACAATGCACAGGACGTGAACGATAGTGGATTATAGGGTGGTCCTTCGGGTTCAACAACAAACGTCCATGCCATCGCACCTTCTGCTCCCTCAGCTTCAGCAGAACAGGAGCCGTTTGCATGATCGCTCTCACATCCTCGTTCCTGATCTTATCAAGTCGCGTCCACCCACAGGTCCACATTAACATCTCCTTTACATACACTATTCGGATACATCGTGCCCTTGAGCGTCTTGGAGCACCACCACAATGGATTCCTTTTGGCCACCACCATTTTACCGATGCAGTGTACATTCGGGCTTTGCAGCGTGGTCCACCGTAGCTGCTAGGTCACTTCTAAGGAGCCGGAAGCCTTCTACCCTCTTGATAGTCTCCTAAGTCCGCTACTGGTTCTGGGCATTCTTCGGAGCTTACGAACTTGGTCTTCTTGAGTTGGAGTACGGTTTCTGCCAACCTGTAATGCTATTTCTGCACTTTTGCCTGGAGCTTTTTCGCTAATAGGGCAATCACCGGCGTGCAGGATTTCCTTCAGAGTTCCATCCATGAGTATTTCACCATCGCATTCAAATTGAGGAGGAAGTGGAACGAGCTCATGGCCGATCCTTGATTCATCTCTACCGCGTTATCTACTTGATTTGTCAACCCATACGGAGTGAGAACAGCTGCCTTGGCCACGTCGTACCTATTTCTTATAAGGGCGAACAGTCATTCTAGTACATGAAGTTCTCGCAACTGATTCCACAGTATTGCCCTCGCGAGACGGTAGAAGGCCTATTCGTGGTGGAGGAATGCTAAATAACATGGTCTGCGCATCTCTCGATACTTCTTCAACTCCTGCCTAGCGATGAAGATGGCGTCGGTTGTAGGTTTTATAGGAATGATCCCGTACTGTTTGTAGGAGATGGGAATATGTTTCCTCTGCCCCCAATTGATCAGCCTCTCGTACAGCTTCATGGTATGTGCTATTGAGGAGTATATATACCACAGGGGAAATGGAAAAGATATTTCTCTCTTCGTCTAGAAGATTTTTAGCAGGGTATCATTCCTGGATAGATCTAAATGTTGAACACTTAGCAGTAACTCGAAAACCATGCATACAAAGTGACGACAGAAAAGTTCTTCGGAAAACTTGTTGGCTGCGCGAGCTATGCGAAATTATCGCCTGCGAAGTATGTTCAGTGTGGACATTCGTGGTGTTTAGCGCGCGCTGGGCAATTTGATAGACCCTACGTGTGGAATCTCCTTTAGCTAGCTCTTCCCACAATGAGCAGTGCGCCACACGTCGCAGATTCACGAGGCTTCGATTGATACTTCAGGAGGTCGCAGGAACCAGCGGGAGGATTAGGGTCCGATTTCTCAGGTGTCTAGCCATCTCAACTGGTTTTCCTTTACACTTGCTCTTCACAGCACTTCTGCTATCATGTGGAGCAAACATACGGAATATTTCCTGCTACCCTGCCTCGGAGGAAGGGTTCCAAGTTTATGAGGGACCATAGGATTGACGGAATCAATAACGTCTCTGAACGGTAGTTTTGGCATGATGTCTGCTGGAAACTGAGGGTATTCTCAGGCAGCTCATCTTAACCTTCTCGAACCTTTCCAGCTTCGGCATACCGTATCTCCGAGGTTGTTCTTCCTAAATTAAACTTGCCAGAGGATCCCTTGAGTGAGAAGCATCTATCTCAATGGGGATGATTCAGAAACCCATACATCGATATTAGTTGCATCTTTTCATAGACCATTACCAGAAATCTCAGGTCTTCAGGGAATCACTATGTTCTGATGCACGTTAACCTTCGAAGTCACACGTTTCCAGAAACGCTCGGTGGCGGCTTGTAGTGGGACATGTTCCATCTGATAACCACTACTAGTCAGTCATTGGGTTGGACGTATTATCTGATCTTCTGGACCAAAAATCCTCCATCCATAAACAAATAGCCTGGTGTGCATATGCCATGCGATATAAACGAAATCCGAGATTCATATGAGCAGCAACTAATCGACGCGGCCGGCCAAAGACTCCTCCCAAACTGACTGTGGCACTCGCCATCTTTGCCCCACTTCTCCTACCGACCTCAAGCCTCTTAGATGTAGCTCGTCTTGTCAACAACATGTTTACTTCGTGATAATTGCAGCTCGCAACTATATAAACGCAAACATGCATCTTGGAGCAAACCGTGCTTGCGGGTATGCTAGTTTGGCTGTTCGCACATGGACAAGCGCACATACCTTTGACATATGTGTGTACGGTAGATTTCCTTCCGCCTTGTAGGTTTGTGTATTCATTTTTTTAGAGGACTGGAATTCAAATAAATTCCGATAGAGTTCTTTCCTCCATGGAAACGATACACGCCTGCTGTTTGCCAGGAAGGTTCACATGTTTTTTTTTGCGAAATTCCCCAGAATGTTTTTCAAAGTGTGTTCTTTTCTTATAATACGCTTTTTTCTGGATCTTCGTTGGACGGCCTTATTTGCTGACGGCTTTTCCGTAGCGGTGACTCATGTCCTATAAAGATCATGAAACCTTTTCAGTCATTCTGCTTCTCCGAGTTAAAACTTCTATGTTGGTCATAGGATTCGGATGAGTTCCCTCAGTTTTCCCGGTTAATTCTTAGCACTTCCAGAATCTCTGCTGTCGTAACCAAAATTTGTCGTTGGTGGAAAGGAATTACTGAAATTATTACAGATGAACCCGTGAAAGTAATGTTGACAGCTATTTTATTACTTGATCATAAATCAGTAACCTTCCAGGCCAACCATATTATATTCTTCATTTTTTTGTGGCTTCACTCGGTTATCAACAAGTTAAGAAATTCCGTGACAAAATCAGTTACAAAGGCCGGTCAATTCTAATGGCAGGGTTAGGTTGAGCCAATCGGCTGACAAGTTCGGAAGTTCACCTGATCCGCTCTTCCTATGTTCGCAATACTGTAATCGAAAACTTTTGCTTATATGTAGCTTTCCTATTTTTAACAATTTACTAGTAAAACCATGCTTTTGAGAATTCATAATTCACATTGATGTCGAATTAATGACATCAAAAATTCGAATCAATTTTCAACTTCAATTTTGAATCCAGATTTCATTGTCTTATATTTTATATACTGTTAATCATATATCATGAAAACTTTGATAATATTGGTTTTTGTTTTCACAATTCGAATGAAATAAAAGTTTGAAGTGTCTCATTGCTTGCTTCACCTTTATATCGATGTCTTTACATCGACGTGAAACTTCAGAACGTTCTCAAGAAAATTTTAACATTTCCTATAAAATTTCTTCCTGCGCGGCTTTTTGCAGTCGTACCTCTGGGAAAACATTTGTGTTTTTTGACGGACCGAATTTTTTAAATGCTTACATAAGCGAAAAAAGTACCCAGACTATCTACATCACGTCTGTTTCTTTGGCACTACAAGGAAGCTCTTTTGAAATGTACTTATGAAGCAATTCCTTCAGCAAATAAAAGAGGTCTTGAGTTATCAGAATGTACCAGTGAACTCATGATTGCGCAGTAACACCTGCCAGCACTAATCTTTAACAGAGTGCAGGCAACTGAAAGGTGAGCTGTACTCCCATTTCAGAGGTGTTGTAGTCGTGAGCATTCGCCAAGCACTTCACCCACATAGGATCACTTCGTGCACTTGAAAGGTCGGCATATGCAGTTATATGAAGGCGTGGCAGCTGGTTCCCTAGTCGAGCCTCTATCACCCTATTCCCCGTTGCCGACATAAGTATTAGGTGTATGCAGAATAACAGGCCGGTCATGATAGGCCTTTTTCGGCGCTGTTTCACAGCTCGAGCCAACCTGAATATACCATCTTGTAAGTCAATCTCAGCCCTTTTCAATTCACACTTCCAGTGGTAGCGGCCTTTGATAACAGTTTTTTACAGGCTCTAAAATTCAAAATGGAAAGGTACTGTTTTTGCATGATCGTACTTCATGAGTTTGAAGTGCGTCCTTCCGCGGCCGAAGCCACTTCGAACCTCTGCAGTGTGTGGGGCCAACAGTCCCCTGCCGAAAGAACCGTGCGCCGTTGATTTGCGAGGTTTGCTTCTGGAGACTTTGATCTTCAAGATGAGCCGCATCAAGGGTGCTCACTGTTTGGTGGTGTTGTGAGGGCGTAATCCACTTTAGCCTGCTGCAACCTGATCAGACCATCACAGCAAAGTCCTATTGCCGTGATTTGGTCCTGATGTATCAAAACTTGCAAAAACTATGGCCGACGCTGACAATCAGAGGGGGTCTTATCCTGTTGTAGGATAACGCAAAACCCCACACTTCGCAAGTTACCCGGCAAAAACTGATGCAGTAAGGCATCGAGACTCTCCCTCACCCCCCCCCCCCCTTATTCTCTAGACCTATCCCCAACGGATTACCACTTTTTCCGGATTCTCGATGCAAACCTGCGTCAGAAGGAGTTCGCCGATACGATGCAGGTTGAAAATGCCATCATTGACATTATTAATTCTCGCAACCCAGGATTTTATCACGATGGCATATTTTTTCTATCAGATAATTGTCAATGTTGTGCAGATTCGAATGGTTTTTATTTCGACAAATAAAGTTCTGTCTGAGCGAAGTTATGGCGTTTTGAAGAAAGTGGTCTGTTTTGGCCATTCATTCTGCATACACCTAATAGAAGACAACGAAGGAATTTCACATCTTTCATGGCTCTCAGAAAGAGGAACGCCCTACCCAACATAACCTCCCTTCTTCCGAACCCACATGCTACAAACTTTGGAAATTTAAATTTCATCTTCATAAAAGTACAGACAATAACTCGCTGGTGATACTGTAGGATGAACTCATCGTCGACTCGAAATTTGTCCTTATGTTTATTGTAGCCGATATTGCCGTGCTTAGCGACGCTAGAAACATTCTGAGATTGTCTCGTTGCGAGCAGCTCATTTCATGCATTTGTAGGAATGTCAATGGGTTGCAGCTGCCCTCCTAGCCACGGGGAAAGTCAATAAGTACTTGGTTATGGTTTTTTAATATATCGCTAGCCTCCTCTCCAAGACGAGTGCTTGATGGAACAGCCTGATTTCAGACGGCTTTTAACCTTGTACTGCCCTTTGCATGTGAACGCTACGAAACCTTGGTCTTCGCTAATTGAACGAAGAAGCACATCTTTGTGAGGGTGCATGACAGGAGAGCCGAAGAGTAGAAGAAGATATCCGAAATGCTCATCCGTTATTTTCATCAGATTGTGGGTGTTATTTATTAGTTTTCCATGGTGGGCTGTTGTGGCGACCGTTCATTGCCACGGGCTATGACTGCAGTTCAGCAAAACTTTGCCGCTTCTCAGGCTAAATAATTGGTTAAAGGCTTATGTGCGAGACATACTTACCAATGAGATAATCAACCGGCTTGCGCACCGTTTGTTGAACGAAAAGCTGCTTTTGTTTCTTTTCTGTGTTGAATGGTAGCGGGCTGCATGGCGCATTCACAGGAGTCATCAACTCAGCGCATTACCCACCATCCATCCAATACTGTCTACGACCAGAATTTTTAGTTCACTGAAAATGATCTCCTTTGAGTAAATTTCGTGAAAGGTCTAATCACGATTTCTACGATTCCTTCCTATAGTTTCTATAATTCTGTGATCAGTGATTTCTATCCATCAGCATGCATGACTTTTTGCAATTTTCTTGACTAACACTTGAAGGCACCATTCGCAGTAGTTCGGACGAAAAAAGAAAGTAGTAGTGAATGTGAAAGTCGAGATGCTCAGTAATAGGACAGTTAAGAAAAAACGGATGAAAGTGGCCAAAAACACGAGAAATAGAACCCCCTTTTCACCGCTGATTTTCGACGAGGACCACCTCTCCGTCGAGAGGCGGGTAGTCCGCACGAGTTTTCCATTGGCGCTGCAGTAGCAAGTAGCAAACACGAAGGTATGTTCTGAAATACGACAACTAGTTTCAAGCTAAAACTGAGAAAGCGCCTGCGATATCTTCAACCCTGTCGAATCTCCTTGGCCACTCCCACCCCAGCCAATAGGGAATCACGTCACCCGGAGGCGGGGTCTGTCATCCAAGGTGTCAGCTATACCCGTTGCGCCGTTTTTACAGCTTGGAGGCGCGCATTTTCACCGGGATCCCTCCACAGCTAGCCTTCTTAGACCTATATTTTCATGTGAGCGACTTCTTTTAGGAATTTCTCAATAACCACATTACGCCTAAGGCTATCTTTAGAAAATATATTCACCCCTATCAACAAGCGGCTTTTCTCCCTTAAAGCCAGCGCCATCTGAGATCTATGAATCAGACGCCAGTACGAACTATGAGAAAAGGCTGGGAAAACGTTTTCCAGCTGTTAAGAACGCTGTTGAGAAGTTTTCTAAAACTGTGATTCAGGTATGTAAGGCTGAGGTTATACCTTGCGGATCGTACGATCCGCAGGAACGCAAAACGCAAAATCGCATGATCGCAAACGCACAAATACCGTCCCGGCACTCCCACTCAAAGGAATGGTTCACGGAAAATGAGCTTCTCTGTTAACCTTTATTTATGTCGTATTCGCTTGATAAGGGCCGCATGCATAGACTCGCGCGAAAAATGAGTGTCCGACTGAGATACACTTCTTAAAGTGGCGGACTGGAATCAGTA
Organism: Trichostrongylus colubriformis; assembly: GCA_963978905.1. Classification (NCBI taxonomy): domain Eukaryota; kingdom Metazoa; phylum Nematoda; class Chromadorea; order Rhabditida; family Trichostrongylidae; genus Trichostrongylus; species Trichostrongylus colubriformis. Next base: position 23,684,074 of record OZ022258.1, on the reverse strand, counting down.
TCACTTCAACAACAGAAAGAATGATACACTTATTGTGCTTGCGCAGTCGACTATTTTTCCTGGGATGTATACCGTAAACTCGTTTGGCAGGCTGCAAATTTTCCGCCCTTGTAACACGTCTCTGCTCTTTTGCCTGTCTTCTACCAGTAGAACCACTGTGGGAATAGGATCGTTGTGTTGATCATGGACTGTTCTTAGCATGCTGCTGCAGTATATTCATGCAAATGATTCCCTGACACTGCATGCAAGTCATAATGCGTGTCGCATTCTGGGAGGATTACGTTAGGTCGCATTTATACTTCGCGCCGGCAGGACGTGGCTGCGTTCACAGGCAGCGAGACAGAGTGTCACGGAGGAGGTGTAGAGACGACGCGAGCAATGAGACAGGGTGGCACAGTGAGAACAGCAGAGACACACAGCCAAACCTATCGCAGCATTGCATATGAACGCGACCATACACAAACGCTCTTTCCTTGCTCAGCTTAGTAATTAATACGGAAAGCCGGAATCGCGTTTCATCCTCTGTGTCTCAAAAAAATGTTTATGCCGTGCAGAATGGCAGGATTCTAAGTACTGGTTTGTTCTTGTATGGGACTCTTTGCTACCCCAACACATCTGAGATTGGTTAACCAGCCTAAACACCTTTTGTCATTTAAAGACACCGTAAGAGGCGTTCTCGACCTACGGTACCCTAGTGTAGTTCGGCAATTGCACTTACGACGCCTTGCCGAATCGTCGACTGTGAATTCATTAGATATTTTCTGTCATAAACGCATTTTTACGTAGTTCTTCGCTTATTTCCTTCATTATTTGAATTGTTCGTTTCTGTTTGTTGTTTAGTTGTCAAACATCATCACCTATGAAAAGAATTCCGCCTTCTCTGACCGCTACCAGCAGGCAACTCCACCAACGACGCGTACATTTCGAGGCGTAGCGTGCTAGGATCTCAAAAGCGTCCCAAAGGCGCGTTTTCAGCGCGAGTTTCCTTAAGCAAACGTTATCCATTCTGAGCTCGAATATTCGTTTACAGAGAGTAGTGTTTCCAAATAAGCTAATCCCCTTGCCTTCCTACCGGTTTTTTTAAATGAATTCACGGTTCTCTCACTCAGATCCACCTTGGTACGAGAATCAGCCCTTCAAAGACCTCAGCTCATGTCTTCAGTAGGAGAGGATTAGAAAGTTCTGAGCGCTTTCATCGAGCTAATACCCCGGTATGGGCCATGTGCTCTACTCTGTGTTCGAAGCATTGGAATTGCCTCATTTCAAATCATAATTTCAGTTAAGAGCATACTATGTGCAAGTCAGCAAAGAGTACTGAATACAGTTATTTTCATGGACTTTATTACTATTTATATATAGGTAATGGATACCGTAACCGAAGTTGCCATGACTCTTAGTTTTCGAAAGCATCGTGGTTCTCACGTCTATACATAGTAGAAGCAAGCAATTAGGTAAGTTACCCAGGGTAACGAGTTCAACGAGGAACACATATCATTCGAGACTATGTGATGAATGGTTGCACACTCCCGAAAAGCTGCAAAACGAGAGAGTGTCGTGCCACAGCAAGGCTTTTACCCTCTTTTCAAATTTAGCTTTTCTTGAATCGGCCATCTGCTGAGCGACGTGCAGGTGTTCCGACCAGTGTGCCGAAAGCTCAGATCGGATAAGGTCAGATCACGGGCAACTCATTAAAGGCACATTTCGTGATAATCAGATGGGTCGACTTATCTTCTTGGAACAGTAGATCCTTGGATAACTAGTCAGGCAGCACTTTCTTTCCGTTGCCCCAGTGCATTATCACGGAGCTACACCTGCTCGAACCCACTCCGACACCACTCACTTGAGCTCTCTTATTGGTCAACTGAACAAATGGGCGGCGTCGGAGTGGGCGCGAGCAGGTGTAGCGCCTTGATAGCGCCCCGCGGCGAGCTCAAAAGGTGCAGCCTGACTTGTTACCCAGCGATCTACTGTTCAAAGAACATTCTCTTCAGATTAAAACTTTATATCATAGACTGTTACAGTATCCAGCTTTCATCTTCTTTATACATAGATCTTACCTGCTTCCACTTGGACTGAAAACTGTATTTGATGGGAGATGTCACAACATATTTTTTAATTACAAATATCTAACTTTATTACATATTTGATTTCACAAATGTCTGCATTTATTTTTTTGTCTTCCTCTTGGGCATGAGTAGGCCAGCTGCGTAGCCAAGATTTTAAATAAGTGGTAAATCATCCGTTCAGTGAACCAAACCTACTCATGTATGATCTGACCCCACACTGATCACCGGAACACTTGCCGCATGCCCGCCATCTGCTCAATCTTTTTCAGAGTTTCCAGATTTTTTCAAGAATGACTTCAAATGAAGATTTTCTCATTCATAGTTAGGACTCGAACGTTTACAGTCTTCGTCCAAAGCAGCGCCTCTATCCATTTCGTTAATCCTCCTATCAAGATTTACACACGTGTACTCTCCTCCAAAAGCCATTGAAAACCAACTGTCACATATACGTGGAACTCTCTGCACCTAGGAGCTCGTTCTGTTCCACAAGGGTGGAGAACAGTGCACTCCAGGTATAGAAGAAAATGGCCGCTTTAGTACGACTCCCCCCTACGGCCACCACACACGACCCTCCCCCTTTTTTTGACCTCTACGATACCAATAACTGTTGCCGGATTGCATACTTGCAATACGTTTTTTTTTGCAATACTACAGGGTGGGGCAAAATTACGGAAACTAAATTGGTGCCACCCAAAAACTTTATTTCAGCTTGAACAAAAAAGTCACCATTATCGATTTATTCCCCAGAAAAAACTGAACAAAACCCACTTATTTTTATCCAAAGCAAGCCCATTTACTTCGACACAGGCTCGAAGACGCTCCGGAAACGCTTCGGCCGTGGCGTGGAAGTGGTCTTCGTCCAACTCATCCCATGCTTTCTCCAGTGCTGCCTCCAGAGAATTGAGGTCGCGATGGGGTTTGAGCATGCTTTAGACTCGAGGACGCTCCATACAGAGAAATCGAGTGGGTTGAGGTCCGGTGAACTGGGATGCCGTTCATTAAAAGCGATGGAATCTGGAAAATTTTCCTTGCACCGCTCCTGAACAATCTTGGCCTCGTGAGCAGGGGCATTGTCTTTTCGATAGCACCATTTCTTATATCCAGAGTGCCTCTGGGCCCACAGTAGGACTTCGTTCTTCAAAATGTCCAAATAGTTTTTCCCGTTGACCTTAACTCCTTGTGGACGAAGACCAGCGGTGAACGAAGACCACGCAGATGATCGCGCATCTTCTTGATTTTCGCCTTGGTCGTGATAGAAGTAGGTCTCCCACGTCCTGGTTGGTCGGAAAGGTTTCCCAATTCTGTAAACATTGCGATTGTTTCCGACACAAGACTTCTTGGTACCTTGGACGGCGGGAGATGTCAACCGCTCGGAATCCTTGAAGGTGCAGGTCGATGATGGAAGTCCGGTGAGGGGATGGCCTTGTAATTTTAGATCAAATACGAAATTTTTTGTGCTAGTTAGTAGAGAAGGTTGCGCTGAATCGTATTAAAATTAGCAAGAGTTTTTCAAAGGCGAAAAGCGCCCCCGGGGTCAAAGTTTCCGCGGCCGTGCCTAGTTTCCGTAATTTTGCCCCACCCTGTATATCCTTTCCAGAGGCTAACATATATTTATTTTACTTTTTTTTCACTCGGATCTGCGGTGAATATCCTTTTTTCTGTATGCTTATAAAGAACTAAGACTTTTGTGCTATTGCTGACCTTGGACGGTGCAACCGCCCACCCTCCTACTCGGTCAAATACGACCCCCTGTCACGGTATCCCCTACTCTCGGTGTACCCTGGTGGAGAATCTCTTAATGTTTAGTGGGCTACTGTGATAAACAGAAAGGGCTCCAATGATCCGGGTGGACGTCGAGTAAGTGGTTTTAGCCGGATTTGTGGACACTTCTCGTTCATAATCTGATATCATGTGCGTCTAATAATTAGGCTATGAACGAATGCTAATATTGCTATCGTCTCGATGGCCATTTGCTGTGCTCTTTGGCCTTGCTTGGCCTCGCTATACTATTCCAGGCTTTTCTCTGATGAATACGTATAAGGTAAAGAGTGTTGATGTCGTCATATTAGCACTACCACTATTTCCTGATTCTTCTGAGGATATATGAGTTGGACCGTATTTTTGTATTTGTACTCATCCAATGTGTTTCTATGTAGTGTATTTAGTTGCTAATTTTGCAATATTTGATATGCTATTGGGTTGCTGGACTGTGAGCAAAAGCTCCGGTGTCGGACAGGACTCGAACTCGCACACCATGCTTTTTCGGCATATGTGCTAATCCATTACACTACCGAGACCCCTATCACATTAACACAGCATGGAATGCGGGTTCAAGTCCCGTGCAAGACCAGAGCTTCTGCCCATTACTCAGCAGATTTGTAATAACTTTCGCATCGCGGGCTGCGGCGAAAATCAGCAGCTATCAAAAATCAAAAATCTCAAAATCAGTGTACGTAATCTTTTTACACAAGGGACTGCAAGCACTGATACAAGAAAAGTTGGTATTTTGCAAAGCTGGACAGAGACAGCTCTAAATTCATTCACTTGCCAACTGAACTGGCTAGTACATGAAGAATTTTATCCATGAACCTAGAAGACACTGTCACACCCCCCTTCCCCCCTCCCCTCCGCTCCTTGCCATAAGCAGGCACCTGGACCATATTTCTCTGTAAATTCGTGGAAAAGCAAAGGTGAACAAGCTTAAATGGAATGGCAAATGTCCCTCCTTAAAATTGGCAATTTCATTTAATATCTCTTTACAGTGGGGAAATTGAAGGTCAGACTCTATTGACTCAGTAAAAATTTCCGATCGGTACATAGGAGGCTGTGATTGCAACAGAACACAGCAACATGATGTTACATTTCAGTATCGCTCCTATTCCCAGCGACAATGTACAGTAGCGGTCAAAAATATATGCGGTTTTGGATTCTAACCATAACTTTGGTCGAAGTTTACATTTCTTATTCAATTTTTTTTGTTTTTTGAAGGCAACTGGTACTCATGAAGCAAAGTAGGGTGTAGTGTTGAGATTGGAAAATTTATTCAACTGAAAACTTCAAAAATAGCCAAACTCTCCAAAAATTCAATTGGCCATAAAAAGGTTATAATTCATCGAAACGGGCAGGTGGGCAGAAAATACGGAATGAGGCTGGGACTTTGTTGCACGCTATTTCAAATCTTAGCAGCACTTAGGCACGGAGTTGACCATTTTCAGTGATTTCAGTTGAATAATTTTTTCAACCTTCACACTGTATCCTACTCGGCTGAGACACCTTATTTCATTGAGTAACAGTTGCCTTCAAAACACAAAAAAATTGAGCGAGATATGCAAACACCGAACAAAGTTATGGTCAAAATCCCAAACCGCATATATTTTTGACCGCTACTGTATTTTCATCGTTGTTCTATTCGATTGGACAAGTCCTTGGAAAACTAGGAAGTGCTATCGTATGTATAAAGTAAAAATATGAGGCCTTACTTTGTAATTTCAGCGTAAAATGAGTTTGAGATGCAATACGCTCTTTTTTATTTTTAGCCGGTCGCTGATATAGTTTTTCTTCTTGGATTCTAAGTTCAACATTGGTCACCGTGAAATATACCTCTCTCACATGTACTGAAAACATGAATTGGAATTTCTGAGCCAATGTGGGTTTGGGAGGAGCACGAAAACCTTAAAGGCAGTGATATGGGTAATGTGGGCAACGGGAACTTCTGACGTGGGTCAGGCAAATGAAAGCTAGGTTTCTAAAAGTCTATATGTGGCGAAATTTCTGATGGTGAAGTGTGCCTGCGGGCTTATAAGAGCCGTTTTCTTCAACAAGTACATACCACTTGTTTTAGAGCAGCCCGCCCCTTTTTAGAGCAACCCGCCCCTTTTGGAAATGAACGGCTGGAAGGGGGGACACTTTCGCGGGTTTTTGACTGTTTAATTCGGTTATTTCTTCACTTCCGTACTATTGAGCACCCCGAGATTAATGTCTGATGATTTTTCTATATTTGTTCCGCATCACCCCTATCACTGCCTTTAATCATCATCATGGGCGGGAAATGAACTTGCGATAGATATATTTCGTGCTGTTAGGTACGGGTGGTTCCTTTTTGAGCCACACACAAATCTTTCCTCATACCGCGTCTGCCCCCTCCCTCTTCACATTATCTCAACGCTCGAATATAGAAAATCTCGTTTTCAAGATTACAATTTTCCGATTTGATAGCGATGCTGTCTTCCGCGGTTAATCTGTTCATACGTACCGTAGCCTACTAATTTTTTGAAATTTTTAAATAATTGCTCTCACTCTGTGGCCTTATACTTTAGGTTTTCCATACTGGATGGCAAGATTAACCGCGGAAGACAGCATCGCAAGACAGCAAGACAGGATCAATCTTCAAACTTTTAAATCCGCCTGCTTTTTGCTTCAAATCGCTCGGAATTCCAATACTATTATTCAGATCCGTGTTCATTTCCTGCGGACAACACGCATAACAGCAAAAGATAGGAAGGGTATGGCTGACTCAGAGGATATCTCATCCTGCAAGTCTTGCTGAGTGCCCATAGAATAGCCCTAAGTTCATTTATAATTGTATCCGAAATATTGGAGATAAAATACGGTTATTGTGAGTTGCCGTTCTTCAATTGCTTACTCAGAGTACATTCAATGTATCAATCCAAATTTGCTATATTGAGAGACTCTTGGAACGGAGGAAGCAAGAAGTGTTGAAAGCCAGTTTTTCCTCAGTATCTGCCTTTTTCTATTCAAAGAAGAAGATACCTCCACCCATTCACTCACTCATCGTTTGAACTAGTCTTCCCATTGGATTAGCTGAAGCTCAATCTTGAAACCTAAAACCTATTTTCCACCGATTTAAACCATTTCTTGCTTCTCGCAGTATTCGTGGCATATAAATATCTCGAATCGAGGAGGAATAGTTTTTTCAACAAGCAAAACTTGCTCTGATTTATAATTTTTGTCCTTTTGCTTTTGCGCTCACCATTTTGATCCATTTAGTGTCTTTCATGTGAAGCCGCGTTCATACTCGACGACCGGTTTCCGCTAAGAAAGTGGCCGGAAGTATTCCTCGTAGAGCATTTCAAAATATGCGTTACCAGGCGTCGGTTTGCTTCGACTCTGTCTGTAAATGGACCGTGGCATTTTTAAGCGACTATGTTTTTTTCCACCGCGCGAATGAGTTACTAGCTGTATTTTTGAAGACATCATTAGGGGTAATGCGGTAATAGAGAAATCCCTACAAAAAGTCACTTACATGGTAGTCCTGGGCCTAAGAAGGCTATCTGTGGCGAAATCCCGGTGAAAAAGCGCCCATCCAAGCTGTAGAAACCCTGCAAGGCGCCGCAATCATGCAGCGGTTCCGCCTCTTGGACACAGCGGTCCTGCCTCCCGATGACGTAATTCCCGACTGACTGGGGTGGGAGCGGCCAAAGAGATGAGGCAGGATCGGGGGTTTTGCGGCGCGCTTTCGCAGTTTTAGCTTGAAACTCACTCTAAAAAATAGATGTTGTCGTATTTCCAAACATTCCCTTGTGTTTACTTGGCAAGATGCCAGTGGAAAACTAGATCAGACTACTCCTCTCTTGACGGACAGGTCGTCCGCGCCGAGAATCAACAGTGGAAAGAAGGTCCCATTTCTAGGGTTTTGGGCCATTTCCATCCGTTTTTTCTCCACTATCCTGTTACTAGGCATCTCGACTTTCATATGCACTGTTTCTTTCACTTTTCGTCCGAATTTCCCCTAATGCTTCCTTTAATAATGGCAATGGCCTAAAAGCGTATTTTCCCTTTCTGAGAACCTCATATGTTACTCTGGCTGCCTCCAAGTTCTCTTTACGAGAGAGGCCATTCGAAAAGGAACAAACGATGAGAATGACACTATATTAAGAGCTATCAGTAGGCTTTGTCCTGTGACGAATACAACTCTCTTCGGGTCTCCAAGGCATCAAGCTTGTTCACTCAAATAATTCGCATACCTCTAATAGCTTTCTGTTCAAATATCCATCAACATCCATGTCCCTTGACTTTTTTGTAATGTCAATAGCCATTTGTGAGTTTACGAGGTTTAGAAAAATCCCAAAAAACGTGCGACATGCTATGGTTTCTTTGACAGTCGCAACGTCTCCACACATGGCTTTATGCTCGAAAACTGCTTTATGCTGCTGTTATGATGTACTCGTTATCTTCCTCTTTACAACTGAACCTTCCTTCTCTCCAAATGCTTTCGGAGCGCATCATAATTTAAATGGGGCCGCTGCAATGCTGAATATGGAAATCATTTGGAATATTTCAGAAGGCAGATGAGGTCGGTCAAAACAAAAGAAGCCAAAACAGTCTATATTTCAATTGCTACCGTCAAGCGGGAATGCAGCATCCCTGCAGTGCTTGGCAACCATTCGTTCATGGAAGGAGCATAGGTGTGAAGTCCACAACTTCAGGATTCTGCAAAGAGAAGAGGTCCAGTAGGTCCTGAATGGGTCGCAGGCCGATACAATGACCACTTATCAGGAAGGGTTCGAACTTCCTATGGAAAGTTGAATCGAAGCCCGGTGTATCGAAATAGTTCTGAATGCTGTGGCCCAACTTCCACCACCTCTAGAGCAAGGTGGCTACCACTAACGATAAGCCACGAAAACCGTCAACACCCGCAGGGTTAGCCACACTGATGAGCCACGTCAAGCAAAAAGCCATTAAATCATCGCAAGTAAATTTCGACCGTCCTGACTCGCTTTCCAGCGGTATTTTGCAGTTTTGATTTTCATGTTTGTAACCATTATTCGAAACTCCGGTTGGAGGTGGTGTAGTGACAGGTAGCGCGCACCCCACTCTCACAATGCGGGGATCAAATCCCGCATCTACGCCCGCCAAGGTCAACCAGGCCTTCCATCCCTCCGGGGTCGGCAAATTGGTATCAGACTCGTCTGGGAGGATAACAGCACTGACTTGTACATCGGCTGACCACCGCAAGTCATTGTATAGGCCACATTACATTCACCAGCCACTACGATTCTGAATGGGACTGGAATGCGCGGCGCATCCCAGGAAAGCATTGATTGGAGCCAAAAACTGTGTCCTTCGTCCCTTTTTTTTAGAAACTCCATCTATAGATCTAGATCTCCTTTCAAAATTTCATGGTTATTTGACACTGTTATATGCACCACGAGGGGGCAATGAGAAAAGTCAAAAGCGGGAGCGTGCTCTTTGCACGTAAAAAGGCCGCTTATGGAAAGATAATCTGCGGCGAAACTCACGTTAGCACCCCCTAGGGTTTCTGTCGCGATCTCACCGCGCTTTTCGAGCTGTGGTGCTTCCCCGGATGAGCTGCTGCGAGGGCGAGCAATGCTCTCGACTGCCTAGCATAGTCCCGCCGTCTGCGGGTGCAGATGCTGGGGACGGGGGGGGGGGGGGAGTGAAGAATTGAGAAGGGAGGTCCTACTCCCTGCGTTTTCGACCGTTTCATCCAGTTCTTTCTCATGCTGCTGCACTGTTAAGCGCCTTGACTTCAATAATCTGGCAAAAAATACCGTCTCCGATGTCTTTGAAAAGTGAAATTGTCTTGGTACGCAGACGCTTCGCGAAAGCATTACAAGAGACAAAGAGGATGAAACTCGTCATGTGTGGTCAGTCATTTCATGTGACACTCCTCATTACGACTTAAAAGTGCATCTGAATGCTCATACTATGGATTCAGGCACGCATCTGTATTATTCACTATCTCACCCTCATAGAACGCTTTTTGAATGAAATGAGCTTCTGAAATGGGTTTTGAGCTATCCTGATAAGCATCGCATGCATTCGAAGACAGAGACCATCCTCGGAATTCAAAGCTCCAGATCAGTTTACTGACGGCTGTTAGTCTTAAAAGACGGTTTTTTTTTCAAGCGCTGCGTAGCATTCATAGAAAAAATTTTCTGAGGCTATTGTAACTCAATCATTAGCAGATATTGTGCAGGTTGCTATATTTCGCACAATATAACTGATATATGACGCCTCATTTTGTACCGTGTATCAGGAACCACCAAGGCGCAAAATGAAGAGTTTTTATGTATTTTGGCGCAAAATTCGAACTCCGTAGAAATATATAAGTTGTTTTGCTTTGACTGATTTGTTGTTTGGATTTCACGATCCTAACGGTTTTCTACCCTAGATCCTGATTTTCTCGCTAGAGGCTCATTTTGTACCCGGCGGCAAGGCCTCGCTCCCGATCCTTCTTGGCGCCGCTCATGGGTCCAAGGATTCTCTGCAGCGTATCAATGGTGTTGTTTCCCTTTGGAATTTCTTTTTTTCTGCAGGGAACCCTGCATATGCTCGAATAGCTGCATTCAGAATATCTATTATACATTACACAAAATGATGTATTATGGACTATTACAGTAACTAGCTTACACCCTTGTCATCGATGGTATCTGCTTTCAGTTAGAAATTGTATTTAATGGAAGATAAATGGACCTGACCCTACACTAATCACCGGAACACTTGCAACACACCCTGTGGAATACACAAGAACATAGGCTGTTGAGTTCATCACACAATAAATTTCTGGAAAAAACTTCGATAGCGCATTGTAATTAATAGAGATAAATGGACCTGACCCTACACTAATCACCGGAACACTTGCAACACATCCATTATACATTACACAGGATTAGATTAGAACAAAATTCCTTGCATGAGTCCACATTTCGATGACATTGCCATCCATGATTGGGTGCTACTCTGTCCTATTCTTCCTTGCGCTGTCGAAGCACTCCCCAGCAGTTTATCTTGAAATTAACTCAACAGCGTCTGTTCTTGTGTATTCCACAGGGGTCATCGAAATGTGAACTTATGCAGGAAATTTGGTTCTAATTTAATCCTGCGTAATGTATAATGGGTGTGTTGCAAGTGTTCCGGTGATTAGGGTGTGTTTCAAGTGTTGCGATGATTAGTGTGGGGTCAGGTCTATTTATCTCTATTAAATACAATGCGCTATCGAAGCTTTTCCTCCAGAAATTTATTGTGAGATGAACTCAACAGCCCCTGTTCTCGTGTATTCCACAGGGGTGTGTTGCAAGTGTTCCGGTGATTAGTGTGGGGTCAGATCCTTTCATCTTTCATTAAATGCAATTTCCAACTGAAGGCAGATAGCATCTATGATAAAGGTGGAAGCTGATTACTGTAATAGTCCATAATACAATGTTTTGTGTAATGTATTATGTAATAGATATAGTTCCTTTCTATTTCGCTGCTGAAGAGCTCTTTCCTCCATCTTCGTCAATGCTTCTACGTAATGAACTAATACTATGCCTTTCTCCACAAATTCTAATGTGGAATTTTGGGGTGGTGTGCATAAAAGCCATGTCTATACATACATATTAGCCATCATATACTCATTTGAGAATCGTATTACATTCTGCAAAATTCAATACGCGTTTTTGCTGGATCGGAGCACGTGTTGAGTGCGACTATTCCGAGGCATCTACATAGTTAAACGGGGAAATATTCCATGTAAGGCCCTATTTTACCCGACTCATTCCCTTTCTCAAGCGATGTCGATATTCCTTCCTTGTTTCCCAACGAGCGCATCGCGCAGGGGGTAGAGTGTGAGTGAAGGTTATCACGCACTAGAAAATCGAAAAAAAATTGAAGACCTTGGAACATTATCGCAGCCATCGTCTAATTCACTCATTCAGCCAGACGAGGATCTCCATTTCCCATAATTTGCTCTGTAACTAAATCGCAGTTGTCAGTAGGAGGCACTCTCCTTAAAGAAATCAAAAATTGTTGCACCATAATTACATTCTAATGTATTTACAGTTTCGAAAAGCCTGAAACCTCATGGCTCTATCGCAGACTGACTGAGAAAGCCTTGATTCTCTCGAAAGAGCACATGGTAGCTTTGAGAACTGCACATGAAGTGGAACCCGCTTTTCACCCCATTTATGGCAATGTCGTATTGCCGTTTCTATGAATGCAGCATCCACATGTGTTTCTCGTCCACATGCAAAACCAGCAACAGGCACTGACATAGGGCCTTGATCAGCATTCCATAAAACATCTGAGATTTAGCAGCTGCCTCTCCCACTTCAATCTCGCTTGAGATCGGAGAGTTCTCAGTCCTGACCATTCAAAAAATCTTCGTAATCTTTCGTTCTTACGCATTTTTAATAAGTCTCTCATTCATTTTCTCTCAGTCATTTTTAATAATGACATGTGCCAGAGCCTTTGTGTATACGCCTCTAAATAGCCCATGACTAGACAAGGTGGAGTACCATCAAATATCTGACAACGCTGCAACTAGGTATCTCCGCTTACCTACTTTACAACTGCACTCGCTCATTGTGTTTTTATGGCATCCCACTTCTGGAATTCCGCTACTTTGGCTAGGAAATCCGTGGAAATCCTATGTGAGCTCCTTGTTGCGTTCTCGTATTTCATCAGTAGTGAGTGCGCTACCTGACCTGTGTTGTAGGTTGTCAAGCTAAAGAAAGTAGGACTGAAAAGATAAATTTTAGAACTTGTACCATACCTGAAGGAAGATACCTGAACTGCTGGCTAGCAGGTGCATGGATACACGACATTTCAGTAACGCAAGAACAACAAGCGGACCTTCTTTCAAATGTTTTATTGGAAGCATTAAAACAGAGTTGGAACGGATGAAAGGGATCGAGTCCGCTACTTTCCCGGTCCCCCCTGATTCACGATTTGTCGGCTCTGGTAATTACCCAAATTTAAGCTACTCAAATGACGTCCGTGATTAATTAGGTTTAAGAAATCTACGACAGATTCCACTGAGAAGAAATTTGGTCTTTAAAGGGCTGTTCACCGTGTAGTTAAGAATATCCCAAATCCTTATGTGTAGGATGCGGTCGATGGAGGCTCTATGTATTATCTGGTTAACATCTATGTTATTAGTCTCATTTGCTATCCCCACGCAACAACATTCTTACAAAATCTTTGGGCGCTCATGGAGACATTTTGGCACGTTTCTTACAGCTGCAGAAAAATCTCATTTTGAATGCTAGAAATTCTGATGAGATACCCTTTCTTCCTAAATGATCAAGAATCATGCCCAATTGGAGCGGTGATATCCATTCGTGGTATTCGTTTCGTGATGTTTTTATTCTCTGGATTTCTTCTCTAATAAATCCCCCTCCCCCTCTGAAAATCACTCAATCACTACTTTTACCGTTTCAGTGCCTGATTACACCCTCAGGTGCTGATTGATACAGAACTCGCCAAAATACATTTCTGGCCTTTTTTAGAGCTTTTTCTCCAGAAACCTACAAATATTTTCGAATGTCAACTGCAGAAGTCGTAGAAGTCAATGCTTTAATATGAGTAATTTGTAGACTGCTTCACTGTTACGAGTAAACATAAGCATAAACTGTGACAAGGGTAAACAATGCTCCTTGTGAGGCAAGCAAAAGCTCTGTTGCTACGATCACATTCTGGAGCAGACCGTAGAGATGCCTTGGAGTGCCATCCGACTCTACTGCCGTGGAAGCACTAGGGGCAGATGTGTCAAATCTTTTTTCTCCACTGAGCACCATTATTTAAGGGGAGGCCCCTTAAGTTGGCATTATGTTTTTAAGAGATGGAATCTGGCGATATTACAATAGGAGGTTGAAGCCATTTCCTCTTGTAATTTACGCCAGATTCCACCTTTTGAAAAAGCTTCACAATCCTTCGATAACAATGTTTTGGAACTTAGCCAAATAAACAGATTGCTGAGGTGAGATACATCAGTAGGTTGCTTTCCATCCGACACATCAGATACTGAAACGCAAACATCACTACATCTGGAACTGACGTTTTCTACTGGGAGCAGCCGGCTCACTCGCCGGCTCCATTGGTCGTCTTTCCTTCAAAATCAAGTCCTGGCGTTAATTAAAAATGCAAAAAATTTATTGAGAGTGTATATCAAAAATAAAATGGACTATCAGGATGGACTATTTGTTACATCAACGCCGTTCCTTTATAATCGTAATTATTTGTGAGGGTGAGGTGGAAACATAGCTCACGTATGCCAACGTTGTTCTATCCCAAAGTGAAGGCAAGCTGCACTTTTTGGAAGCTCTTTACCGACTAGTTTTCGGTTGTTCACATACTTTCATGGGTGCTATCGCAATGAGGGTGGGAAGGGAGGGGGGGGGGGGGCATCTTGTAAAAAGTTGGTTATCTTAGCATCCTGGAAAGATCCTTGAGGACAATGTGCACATTCAGGCGGATAATTTGTCTGAGCCTTGATGGAGGAAAGAAGGAGTTCCCCTCTCCCTTTAAGCTTAGGTAAAAATAATGTCCTGCCCATAGTGGAATGCCCTCCCCCGCCATTGCGATAGCACCCTTCATGTATATAGGCTGCCTGGTCCCTGAAGATATACGCTTCCGCAGACCTTCATTTATACTAACAACACAGATGTGCTCAGCTTTGCAGGCAAAGAGAATATTCCCAGGGGTCGTTCTTTTTCGATGACTGTTACAAGTGATTGTTGTAGGATTTCCTTGGCCCGTATTAGAGCTTGCAGCGAGATATAATGTGTTACCCAGCTGCTTCCACTGTGAGAAAACGAAATTTTTCCACCTAGAAGCACGTAGAAACAGCTCATTACGATTATGCATGTTGATTTGTCTGTTCTGTAGTATCTTTTAATTCTTACTGAATTGTTCTGTAAACTTTTTGGAATCGTACCGCCATCTCTGATCACGCTATTGCTACCAAATCCCATTACCGGAGATGCGTCATCTGACTCAGACTTTGACCTCTCAAGAAAATCACTATTTTTAACATGTTGGGTTTTCACTTAGCGGGCGCACGGGACGAAGCGCGCTTATTACGTGATGAGCCACTCGGTACTGCCCGATTTGTCTCACCACATGCACTTGGCCTTGTGTTTTTGTATGAATTTCGTTGAGAAGTGGGTAACTATGACTATGAAGTCTGAAACACACAAATTATTCAGAAGAAAAATGTATTCAATGAATGTTTCAGAAATTCATTCAACATCTTGATAGCTGCCGACATGTGGAACCTTCGAAGGGGATAGGTGTTTAGGAGGACCAATTCAAAAGTCTTAGTTAGGTCAGCAGCCCGAGCTCTGCTCGATTCTACCTTTCCAGCATTTTCTGATTGTTGATTCTGTAACTCTGCGTCTGGATTCCTATTCGATTTTTGATGGTTTACAATTAGTGCAAGAAAGTGATTATAAATGACTAAATCACAGATCAAAGCCATTATTATGCCAAAGTCTCAAAACAATCACCAAAGTCAACGAAGTCGTGAATTTTATATGCTTTAGCTAACTTTCACAGCTGCAGGGCAGCATTGATCGTCTAAGTGTTGAGCTTCGTCTGAGAAGAGATTTCCTTGCCTTGTGTTTATAGTTCATTACCATACATGGGAACGCGCAGTCTCACATGTTTTTTTTTGAATGTCGTATTGCGAGAAAGCCTTCAATTTTGTTTTGCTTTTTCTTTTTTATACGAGTTTCTACTCTTCTGTTCCTTACACATCACGGTTTATGTATGGGAAACCCGGGTGGCGGTCGATTGGTCGAATTTTCGCGCAGCCGCCCGCGGCGAGCGGCGCGGCTAGTGCGAGTCGTGTGCAGCTTTATCTGTTCAAACAACAGCAACAGCAACAACATAGGCGTACTTCCGTAGCTTCCGAACTGCAAGTTTAAAGGTCCTACACGGTACCACGCCATTGCGTCCGGAATTCCAAACGACTCGTACTGACGGCGCCGCGTGTGCGAAGCTGCGAAGCGAAAATTCGACCAATCGACCTCCACCCGGGAAATCCCAAGAAACATGGAATGCAAAACCGACCCAGAAGAGTTGCCAGAAACGTTCCAAGCACTCGGTTAATGGGAGCTCTTTTAAATTTAGTATGGAGAACAATCTAGAAGAGCAGTATGCTTAGAATTGTGAGACCTGAATAAAAACCATCTTTTCTCTGTCTGCTTTAGTGTGCTTTAGACTGTCTGCTTTGATCTGCAGAGGCATGGGGTTACTAGAGGCAACGAACTTTGTTTTCATTTGCCGCTATCTCAGCTTGCCCTTTGATTTCGTTGTTTACCTTACCTGTGCTCCAGCTTCATTTTTGATTGGCCAATGTTAGCTCTACAAAAACGCACGGAGAATTTTACGCTTTTTTTGCTCCGGAATATTCGGACCTACCCCCCCCCCTGAATCAGTGTGTGGTTTTATTTGGATTTTTTTACTCACTGCTTCAAAAGTGATCCTATTCCCATACGAGAAGTAGTCACTTTGCTCTCTTTTCCAAATGAGGGCGTACGGTTGGAGATTCATCCAGGTGGACTTCGTGTGGGAATCCAAATGGAATCCATTTGTGCGCTGATCCTACTTAATACTATGTATGTATTGCGGTATTCCTTCGTTAGGCAAAGGATCAGATGATCATTCAGGAAAGGTGACCGCCTATTTTCCTGAGCATTTGCATGTACAAAGCTGTAGAAGTTTATTTAAAGTTTTTCCGGCATAGGTTAGGGCTCAGAGTGAATGCTCCACAATTTCGGCCCCATCCTAATCGGCCGGTAAATTCACTCGCTATAGACCGCCGTTATTGATGTCGGTCGTGCGTGTTTCTTCGGCCCACTGCGCCATTTCCACTCCCAAGTGGAAATGGCAAACTTTCATCAAGATCTCCCTGCTGCCCTTAATGGACTTAAGAACAGCTGTGCGACTGATCTGTTGTGAACGGCCAGCAACTATTTGTGTGTCAGACCCTGATTAGCCAGTGCATATCACCACGAATATCACGTATAGTGATGCGCGATGGATGGCGAACTTTCATTTCAAATCAAAATGCTTTTAAAGGCTACAGAGACTGTAGTATCGATGTGAAATTCGTGGGGTAATGCATCCAGTTTAACAGAATATTCATAACAGTCAATTTTGCGTTTTTTTTTTCTATCCCAACCGCTCGTGATCATTCGTCGTATGATGTTGTATGGGTATACTTGAGGATCGTCTCTTGTACGCTGGAAACAAATGCTCTCGTGGTCGTCTTTCATGTCAATGTCAATGGATACCATCATTTTCAGTGAATTGATCTGAGATGGCATGTCTTCGTCTCTGATTATTCTGTGCTGTATCGCCAGTATCTGCGCTAGCCAACCTGATCTGAAAGCGAATTTGGTGGCCGATCATTCGCGAAAGACGTTCCGACCTTTTGCTCAAGATGATGCACTTGCTGCGCTCATCGCTGACATTCAACAGGTACTGCTATATTTTGAGCTATATATATTTGAAAGTATTTAATGGTACGATTCGAGGCATTTTGGCGCTATGTGGATACTGAAAAGGAGGGTCATTCAAAGCAGCGCATTTAAATCCGCGTCTAAGAGCAATCA
Organism: Trichostrongylus colubriformis; assembly: GCA_963978905.1. Taxonomy (NCBI): domain Eukaryota; kingdom Metazoa; phylum Nematoda; class Chromadorea; order Rhabditida; family Trichostrongylidae; genus Trichostrongylus; species Trichostrongylus colubriformis. The sequence goes on along the minus strand of OZ022258.1, from coordinate 23,666,646 downwards.
AAAACTCCAGCAAAAGTACGATACGAAGAAACGGCTGTGAACCAGAGCATATGAACTCTCCACGGTCAGACAAGAAAGGTAAAGAACTCCCAGAAATGATATTTCACCCCCTCTCCCTCATCCATATAGCGCAGACCATTACATTAGACATTTTTGGAGAGCAATATTCGAAGGGAATCGGTTTCTGGAAGTAAGGATACATCAACGACACTGGATGCGTGGCAATAACAATGTTTTCTCCTCAGTTATGAGTTATAAGTATTATCAGATTGCATGAAATAACCGAGGGAAATCATCATACCCTGTACTCATTCTTTCAAAATTCAACTAAAATGCACTCTATTCGATCATTCATCTCCTTCTCAGTCTACTTATTCTAATGCAAATGCGCCTACGCCCACGGTCAAGCTAGAGTCGGGGAATCCTCGACGGCAGGCCGTACCACTTAAAGACACCGGTAGAGGTGAATCTGGCAAATTGGGGGATTACGAAAGTAGGGGTGCTCAGCAATATGACAGTAGAGAAAGAACGACATAAAACGGCGAAGAAACCGAAGAATAGGAACCCGAAAATACCCTTTCTCTCTCGTCCTCTGCGTCTCCAGCCGTAGTGGACTGAAGACAGGCCAGAGACTGAACCAACCAGCCGCCATTGTTGTCCCGCCCTCCACGGCGACTCCCCCAAGTGCATAAGCGCATAACGCATAAGACCCCAAGCCGCTTTTTTTTTTGCTGCGATTTTCACCACATGTGTCCTCATCTGAAGTAGAAGGTTCGTTTTCAGAAAACATGTACTCCCAGTTCTCAGCTTTCCCTGACCTCTGCTGGTGCCTTTGAAGGGGGTTTGAAGTCTGTGAGCCAATTTTTAAAAAAATATCAATCGATGGTCATAGTTTATATTATGTAGCACTATGATTAGCAATTGGCGACTTCAATTTTTGGAGAAGACGGCTCGAGCATAGGCACACATAATCTCAGGTGCTTATAGGGTGAGGAAGAAAGGGGGAAGGGGGTGTGGGGTTTTCCAGAAATTTCTGTGTTACACTTGATAAAAGTTCGAATCATTGCTTATAAGTCAAGCCATGAAAATCTGGAAGTTCAATATCCGCTTCTCAATGCTTCTTTCATACTTTGCGGTACCGACGGCAGGGCTGGCTGCGCGTCTGTGCGTCTTCGCCTGTGCCACCCTTCCTCGTTGCCTGCGTCGTCTCTCACCTCCCCGTGCCACACTGCTCGATGCCTGTGAACATAGCCACGCCCTGCCGGCGCTGAGTATGAATGCGGACTAAAGACACCTGGAGGGGCAATTTCGACCTGTGGTTTGGGTTAATTTCGGCGTCCAGTTGGTTTCTTTACACACGGATGCCTTACTAATGCGTGAAATTTTTGGGTTTGCTTTATTATAATCATATTTTTCATCACTTTTTTGCTTATCTCCTTTTTATTGCGTCACTTGTTAATTGTTGTTGTGTGCTTGTATCGGGAGACGAGCGTTAGCATCGTGGATCGCCGCGCGCGGCAAATTTTGGACGACTCCGATAACATGCATATACTTGTATAATCATGTAGATAGCAAACATATACCTGTATGATCGTGTGAAACTAACGGTACTGTTCAACAATCAGCACGCTGTCACCCTCACCCTCCCCCCAATTACAGTAACATCTTTTTTTCGTTTATACAAGCTGTGTAATGGGGGGTATGAGCGTTAGGATCCTGGGTAGCAGCGCGCAGCAATTTTTGGGCGGTTTTTGGGTGAGGTGTGGTACGATGCCCGCGGTTTCGCACTGACGCGTTATTATTTTACCTCTATTGCCGCTTTTTCGAACAGTCCGTTGTCTCTTCTAGTCGGTTTCGCTAATTAAGGTTTATGATTGGGTGTCATCTATTTTAGGTTTTCACCCACCCAACATTTGAACACAGGGCAATGCAACGTATGAGGCGGAGGCGCAACATTGGCGTCCCATTGCAAAGCTGCGTCACGAATACCGTACCACGCCGCGTTGAAGTCGTCCGAAATTCGCCGCGCGCGGCGATCCACGATCCTAACGCACCACACCCGCTTGTATCACATGTGCAACATTATTATGAAAGAAATCAAATTCGCCCCACGCGATACCAAATGACAGTGGCGTCGACTAGCCTGAAGCGTGCAGTTCAAGTTGGTGCAGTTCGAGGTAGAGCGTGCGAAGAAGGCAATAGCGCCCTGAAGTCGCGTTTTTCATCGCAATCTCCGCTACACATTATGTTTTCCGAGTTCAACTATTCGCTTACAGAGGACGATATTTTGTAATGACCCTTCCTTTCTTATCCCCTTCGCAGTGCCTTCGAAAAATAGAGGAAACCCAACATTACGTGAGGCTACGGTAATTATAAAATTGCAGTCAAAGCCAATCGACAAAGGTGAGGTGGCAGAACCATTGCAGAAATTCACGAGCAATTTCATTTCGTCCGCTAGAGAGCAGCTGGAAGATGGGTTGGTTCAATTTTAAAGTAAAAAAAAGCATTATTTTATTGTGATCCTAGTTTATTTATTCACTAACTCGGCGCATTACTTGGTAAGTTATTACTTTCAGCGACGACGAAAACGTTTTCAAGACCCTCTGGTATGACCCCAATTACAAAGTGCATGACTTGTGTGAGAAATCGAATTCTGGAGGACAAACCGGCGAGCTGATATGGTTCGTTGTTTTCACGGCCACGTTTTTTTTTCGAATGACCAATACGACGTCGTCATTGCTCCCCTGGCTCTTCACCTTCTACCAGAAGCCTCTTGTGCTTCAACAACTGGCTCCGTTGGGCCACTCTTGAATACGCCCATCCCTTTTTGCTGAACTCTCCTTAGTGAAGTCTTCCAGCGGCTCGCTCTTATTTACAGAATGGCGCTCTGACCATGCTAGGATGTCCGTCAACCGTATCTCTTGCTTTCCCTGAGATGGTTAGAATATTTCTCCGTTTTCAGCCCTATATCCTTTCTTTAGAAGTACCAATTGTCTTAGCGGAGACACTCTATTAATCAGGACGCGAAAAAGACGGCGGTCGCACTTCTTGGCGTGCGGTCAGTTCGCGAAAGAACCATTGAGGCCACGTTCATTCGGCACGGCATGGCTGCGTGTCTCTGCGTCTCGGCCTCTGCCACTCTGTCTCGTTGCCTGCGTGTTCTCTGCACATCCCCCGTGCCACTCTGCCTTGCTGCCTGTGAACACAGCCATGCCCTGCTTTTGCAAAGTATGAACGCGGCCTAAGACATTAGGTGCGAGGACGTTATTCGCTCAGCTCGATGACTCACTTGAAGGTTTTGACGATAAAGCAGTGCACCTGTCTTATAAGTATGTATAAAATATTTTACTACCTTTTATGACCTATCACGTTGTACTTTTCCTCTGTGCGGAACTGTCTCAACCCCCACTTTCAAACTCGAACCTGAACCATGACATTTTGTCGACTGTTGAAGAAATCAAAGATACTAATCAGAGGGAGATTGAAGAAGAGTCAAAAAAATGACCAAAACTCAAGATGCTAGACTCCCACTCCATCCCATCACTCTGTCATGGGCGAGTTATCGCGCGACGCTTTAGTGTGTATTGATCGGGAGCACGACATTGCGTGTGGCGGCTGTGTGCATCACCTCATTAGAGGAGTACGATCAGCGTAGGGTTTTTGGTAGAGCACTGTTTTTCCAGTGAACACACAGCGCCACACACATTTTCCTAGAGCCCTTACCATTCGTTTAAAGTGACCCTACTTCTTCCTGAATGCGCATATGATCTGTTCTACTTTCCTTATAAGTGAATAGTGTTCCCTTTTCTGGTTGGACATACTCCTTGATAAATGTATTTAACAGGACGGAACCAGGAGATCGCCTGCTCAAAGTGATCGGCAATGGCGTGGTCAAAGACGGCTACAACATGTTCTTAGCACCTGGTCAAGCTCAAGGTATGTCACCAAATTTTTTGCATGTTATGTCAATGTATTTATTCAAGAAAAAGAGCATTTGACCACTTAAAGTCTCGATACGCTTGTGCCTTGGTAAACGAAAGCAGTCCATACTGATCACTGATAAACGGTTCAGCTAACATAATTCTTCGAGTTCCTGAAGACACAAGTAGTGGTAATTTTGATCGTTTTTGGAAACAGATAATATAGGTGCAAAGTAGTTCAGCAGTAGAAAAAGAGCGGATTTAAATGGTAAAAAATCGGAGAAATTGAACCCTCACAGTCGACAACTTGCTTAGGGGCCGCTTGCATCACCGAAAAGGGTTATGGACGGTGAGGAAAGCCAAGCCAGCTTGTCGTAATCTTTGCCTGCTCTCCTCAGCTACTCGGCCATCGGAATCCGTATGTCGCATCCAAACGAAGCCGCGATGCAAACTCTAGGGTGTGCTTTCCAATGAGAGTTTCACCTCTTACACCCCTTAGAATTCACCATTTCATTTACAGAGAGCATGTCCTTCCAGTTCTGTTAGGTTGATCGGAAAGTTTTGATAGGGTTGAGATTTTCTCTATTACTCAGCAAGTAATGCAGGCTAATTAACAATATATTAGGTTGATTCATAATAAATCGGACAAATGGTAGTGATGACTTCTAGAAATCATAACTCAGCAACGAGTTAACGAAAATGGGCGAGCGAGGTACCGTTGGAATGAGTATGAAAAGCTCTCCAAAATACCGTAAAATAATCAGTCCAAAGTAGTTTCATTCCACCACCATGCCGCACGATTTCAAGCCGTCCAGCGACCACATCCGCAACGTCATACTATTTATATCGCTATCTGACCAGGAACCCGCGGATATCGGCAGACGTCTGAAAGAAGTTCACAAGGAGCATGCCTCCGCCAGAAGTACAGTGTACTTGTGGCATTTGAAGTTTGCGTCAGGCGACTATTCCATCGAAGACGAAAACCGCGGTTGGTGGAGAGCACACTGCGTAGAGTACTGGGAGCTGCTCGATGAAGGTACAACAGTATCCGCCGACGTCTACGTTCGTCAATTACGAGAAATGAATGCAAATGTCCAGAGTTCGCTACGGGGGCGGTCACATGTCTACTTCCAGCACGACAACGCGAGACCGCACACTGCAAGATCGACCTAGGCCGAGCTGCTGTCGTACAGTTGGACCGTGCTTCCACACCCACCGTACTCCCCAGACCTGGCCCCTTCAGATTTCCACCTTTTCTCCCACAGCCAACGCCACCTGGACGACCAAGATTTCAAAACTCGTGACGACTTCAAGACGGCACTCGGCAACTTCTTCGACCTCCAGCCTCCGGCCTTCTGGAGCAAGGGCATCCATGATCAGCCTAACCCGTGGCTAGAAGGTCATTGATAAAGATGGAGCATATTTCAAGTGAATCCCAGTTGTCGTTAGAAAGTTGTACAACAATGATTAAAATTTGTCAATTTGTCCGATTTATTATGGATCAACCTAATAATAACCATCGTTAGTTATAACATTGTCCCACCTAAAGAGCAGGTCAGCGGTTTTTTTCTCCCAGAATTAGGAGGATTAGGAGTCAAAGAAGTCACCGACCACTTGTTCAAGGTGACGAATTTTTTTCTGCTAGGAAAGCCTTAGGGGGCCGGAACAGATGGTAATCTGAGGGGGCAGTATCAGGTGAATAGGGTGCATGTGGAACCATGTCCCAACCTAGCTCCTCCAATTTTGCACGGGTCTCTTTACCCATGTGAGGGACCCGGGCAAAATTGGAAAAGCGAGGTTGGGACAAGGTCCACATCCATCCTATTCCCCTATTATTGTCCCTTCAGATTACCACTTGTTCCTGCCTCCTAGGGCTTTCCTAGCAAAAAAAAAACAATCGTCAACTATGACCACCTTGGACAAGTGTCGGTGACTTCTTTGACTCCTAACCCTCCTAATTCTGGGAGAAGAAAATCGCTGACCTGCTCTTTAGGTGGGACAATGTTATAACTAACGATGTTTATTATATTGTTGATTAGCCTGCATTACTTGCTCAGTTGTAAAATAAAATAGAAAAAAATGTCAACCCTATCAAAACTTTCCGATCAACCTAATATTTTCCCTGACAGTGCCATTAGGATACCAGCACGTCAACGCCTCTAATCATGAAACAAAGGATAGAGCTTTAGTTGTCAGTTTAACATGCTATTACATAAGTAGCTTCGTTTTCGTACTTCAGGACGTCGAACGGATGTTCATGTAGCCGTGTACATTGAATCTATGTCATCATTCAAGGCTCAAACCATGGTGAACTCGCTTTGAATGCGATCATGGTTGCAAAGAATTCCTTTTAATTCAAAGAAAATTCAGGATTTCGAAGTAGACATGTATCTGGCCATGGGATGGTTCGACAGACGTTTAGCTCATAATTGTACACATCCTATTCTTGTAACCAGTAAGGTGGGTTTCTGTCATCATTATCTTTCATTACCTCTCAAGCAGGTAAGGCTTTGTATTTGCAGCGCTGATCACAAATGTTTCAGTTGATAGCTGATCGAATGTGGCACCCAGATCTCTATTTTGTGAATTCTAAATTCGCTTACTTACAAGAGGTAACGACGCCTAATCTGATGGTGATCGTCTATCCTGATGGCCTTATCTTCAAATCAATGCGGTATGAAAAATTCTAGATTTCGATTTTTACTACTCTTATTACTTTGTACGAAACCTTTGTAGATCCTTATTACTTTATACGAAACGACACATGCATGTATAATCATCATAAAGATTTCAGATTGGATGTAACGCTCAGTTGTATGATGGACTTGAAACTGTTCCCCATCGACCACCAGGAATGCCCGTTGAAGATTCAGAGCTGTAAGTGATTGGGAAATTTATGGATATGTTACGAGCGCAAACGGTCCTGGAAAGGACCACAATTGGCACGCGCTTTTTGACACAATGCCATACATTCACCTCGGAAAGACGAAGCACATATTTCATAAATATCGAAACCTGATAAAGGAAATCACACAAGGAGTGTTCTAACTTCACTCCCACTTCACATCTTCTCACGTCCCCGATAATAGTGCCAGACGCGTTGTAGGAGCCCACGCCCATTCCTGTAATTGTGCACGAATTTCGGAATCTATTGTTTCAGTTTTCGTAAGCTACCTCAAAATGTAGGGAACATAGGTGAATGTAGAGGTTGCATTTGAAGTGGGACTCATGGAGTAGGAAAATAAATAGTCAAAGAATACCGAAAAAGTGCGTTCACTCCTCATAAAGACACCCAATCGCCCATTAGTCTCCACGGCGCATGGAGCGTAGGGAATTTTTGACTATTTTCCCTTGCTGATTATACACGGACTACTTCAGCCAGTGAAGACAATGGACTTCGATACCGGTGTCTCATAGTGATCATTTGGCCAAAGCACATGATGTGAACAAGAGTTCCTTGGGATGGGATGTCACACCCGTGATAAAAAGAGATAAGCTCCCGGATGGTGTATGTATCCTATATACTGGTGAAGTACGTTAGCGCGCTCTGAAGAGCGATAAGATTCAGACAGCACGAACTAATGCTTGGTATACCTTGCCAACAACAGTGTTGGCGTGTTTTTGAGAGACACATGAGCAGGATATAGAATCTATGAGCTTGAGGTTGAGCTAAGCTATGTGTGGGGTACAGGAAATAAATGGATTATGCGAAGCGTGGGATAGCGCAGTCTGACTAGGAGTGATGTGTGCCACTTACCAGGAAAGGGTTTCAACTTCTAATGGAACTTTGAATGGAGATCAGGTGGATCTATAGGGTCTCGAATGCCGAAAGCCGCAATTGCGAAATAGCGCTCTTAAAGACACCGTAAGGGAGTAATTTTGGCTTACGGTAGAACAGACGTAGTGTGGACGAGTTCAAGTGACCGCCATTGCACAAACTCGCCAATTTGACGCCTTGGCATGGTGCCAAGAGAAGATGTTTCCATTATAAAGTTGTTCATTCCTTTTACCTTCTCCTTTGTTCTTTCTTATACTGTTTCTAGATGTACTTACATGAATGTTAATGTAGTTGGGAATGGCCACTCCACTGCGCTGGGAGTCAGGTGCTACAACTAAAGTTGGCCCGCGGCCGTCTCCTACAGCGGACAACTCGGAACGCCAGTGCGATGATGCGAATGAGGCGCGAATACACACCGCAGCGATGCACTTTTGAGTTCGGGTTTTTTCACCGATTATCGCTTCTAACCTTCTGCGTTCGTTACGAAATGCTCATTTCTTTGTATGTTTCTCTTGTTTCGGACCCCCTTCCGGTTCCTTTAAGCAGATTAGGAGGAGTCGAAGTTTGCGTGAGATAATTCATCGGCAGGACAGTATTTCTTCAGAGGTGCTAATCCTCGTCCAGTGTCGGCCGATGTGGCTTACTGGAGGTGATTTTGCTCCACAAATGGGAGGTGGTGAGTTTGCTCCCCCCTGACCTGAGTTTTTTTACAATCTATGTTTTGGCTTCAGTGAATGCATAAATTAGGTGGGTGTATATCAGCTGCATTTTTGTATACTATGCGCATTAAACTTAGTAAGCAGCACTTAGTATGCAAATATAACGTGTGAGTGACAGACAGGAAGACAGAAAGAGGATGACAGAAAGACTCGAGTTTCCGTGCTTGATTCCTTCAAAATAGCTCTGGCTCAACTTAGAGCTGACCCAAACGTTTACGTCCAGAGTGGACTGTGTATATACGAAGACGGGTGGGGGTCACAAGGTCAAATTTCCGCTTCGCGGCGTGGCACTCGCGGCGCCATCAGTACGACTCGCCGGGGTGACGGTTGGGACACACGAATCTAGGCCGTGACCCTGTGACAGCCTGTGATCTTTGCCCTGTGACATGAATAATTCAGACAATTTGATTATACAACGGAACAGACTTGCAAGGAGGACACGATTTACATAAACAAATTTTCTGAATTATTTATGGCTTAGGTCAAAGGCCACAGGCTGTTACTGGGTCACGGCCTAGATTCGTGTGTCCCAACCTACACCCCGACTCGCCGCATCGATTGCCCTTGGTCGCCCGGCTGAGCGTGACTGCCTCACGTCTGTGCTTCCACTCATGCCACATTGCCTCGCTTGAAGGCTGCCATGCCTTGCTACTGACACTCGCACCCGCCGCGCCGCTCGTCGCGCGCAGCCGCGCGGAAATTCGACCTCGTGACCCCCACCCGAAGACGACAATAGGTACGTACCGCTGAGAAGAGTTTATGCTGACTCCCCCAATTGATACAACAAGACCTGAGTTAAAAACAGGTCATTCTAATTGTCCTCGTAGCATAAACGTTTCTGGGAAATTTTCGATTTCCTTCTTGATATCTTTACTTTTCGCTTTTTTTCAGATGCGTATATTGAGCAGATTGTAAATTTGACATGGCACGTGGCTCCTCCCTATTTTCCCGTTGGTTCAAATGAGGAGATTAAACTCAATGATATGGCTATTACTCGTACTCGCTATGAGAAATGTGCTGGACCGTATCCGATGTTCCGTGGATCAGGTAAACCCTCTGTCACACCACTGAAAGCTGAAGCTCACTCACCATTCTGTCTGACTAGACTTACAATCTATTTCGGAGCGCCTGATAGGGCGTGGCCTACGGACTAAGTTAGAGTGTGTCAAACTTCTCACTTTGCCACACTCTCTCACTCTCGCCATTCATCCATGTCCATAGGCCAAGCTCTATCAGGCGCTTCAAAATGAAGAATAAATGGCATAAGGTGTCATTCTAGTCGCTGAATCCTTATTGTGAAGCATACAGCTCATAGAATACTGAAGCCACGTAAAGAACTTCTATTACCGGTAAAATCAAAACTGTTCCTGTCACTTTGTCACACTGGAAAATACGACATTTTTGCGTGATAGTGCAGAAGATCATTTCGCAAAATTCTCAGGATCGGGCTGGAGCTTCTCCCTTCACTTTACCTTATGAACACGTATTACTCCATAGATTTACCATTCGTTCTATTTTCTAGCGGTTAATAAATTCATTTTACCGTGACGACGTCATTAGGACACATTGAGACGTCAAATTCCTTCGAGTCACAGCCGAAGGAGTTCCCTCAAAAAATGCACGAATTCTTCGCTAATGGCCGTTAATTGATCAAGATGAAGAATACAATTCGAATTGAAGCGATCTGTTGCTATTTCATTGACAAAGTCATATTAATGAAATAACAAATAATCAAACAAATACATTCAGTATCGTGTAACTCGAGGGAGTCAACCTCAGGGACCGCTATCTTCTAGTAGAGTTGGAGCGACATGATTCCTTCTTCGATTTCCTTTCTTACTTCGGGAGGTGAATCTGGAGAAAAAGTAGCCAGTGAATCGTTGAACTGTCTCTTCCACGATTCTCGTTAACAATGCCATGAGTTCAGTGCTTGTTCAGTAATGATGTTTTGCTTTGTTTTAGGAGGTAATGCAAGGAATTCCTCAATGTTCATGGTAATTGCCCACCACCCGCCGGCTTCACCTGTGTTTGTAATTGTAGTGTAGTGCTACCAGCATGTGCTTGGGAGTTGCCGTGCTCTGTCGTCAACTTGTCCAATGCTAGACGAAAAGCTAATTTTTTAATAGGATGTTCTTATAACTCTGAAGAAAGACCAACCTTCTTCTTCATCGTATTTAACTCAAGTATATAGAGGACAGTGATGACGAGAGAAACGGCTACGTCCCCTTTGGGCTCGTGGGGGAAGCCAGATCGGTCGCTTTTTCACCCGCTCCGGTATGAAAACACTTCTGTGTCGTTCAGGGTTGTTCATCAGCGAAGCAACAACCGAAGATGTTTTCTAGGACAGATTATTCCATCACTTCCCCGTGTTTTCATGCGATGTGCTGTTATTTGTTAGCTATCCCCAGTGAGACCCGGTTGCAGACTCCGTCTGCAATATTTCTGGGGCCTTTGGTGGGGAGGACGTCGACTATCGGGCGTATTGGTTAATAGACAGTGAAGCTATACTAGTGGGGGTCGATTGGTCGAATTTTTGCTTCGCGGCGCCGTCAGCACGACTTCCTGCAGTCAGTTGGAATTCTGCTCAGGATGCAGTGGGCTGGTATCGGGAGGGACCTTCAAAGATTGCAGGTTGGAGACTTCGAAACTTCTCATATGTTTTGGTTGGTGCTGTTTCAACGAATAAAACTACAAACAATTCTCGCTCGCCACGGCGGCCGCGCGAAAATTCGACCAATCGACCCTCACCCGAGCTATACGAATCGCAACGCATTAGGCGTAAATAGTCGAGAACGTGAGGATTGTGAACGTGTGTCAGCCCTTACCTAATTCCCCCTAGCTGGTTACACCTTTGATATGCAGTGCGCTCAGCGTGAACAAGGTCTTCATAGGTTCAGTATTTAAGAAATATTGTGCGTTGGGCCACGACGCGCATGGTGCGCGGCTTCGTCCTCAGTAAAGTTAAATTCAGAAATCATAAATTCATCACAAAATTTGATTTGACACTTTCCCAGTGCTGCTTCAAAAAATGCATATGAATGATCAGACTGAGTGAATTGGGAGCTCTCTATGAAATTACGGGTTCCAGAGAAACTTGCGATAAGGACATTCAGCGTGAGAGCTCATTGAGAATTTTTCAAGTTGCTCGACGTGTATTTAACGTTCCCTTCCTCATGCGGTCACATTCGTACCGCCATGTTTCAGCCACTTTCTCGTCCATAGAAACGAGGGTTCTAAATGATATTGCTGAAAGTGAAAATGATATTGCTATTGCTAAAAGAGGGCGGTTACCTGTTGGCCTGCAAATGGCCGAAAGCGTCACGCCCTACCACATTCCAGCTAGTAGGAATATCTGCTCAACCCGCTCTTGGTCAATGCAGAACGCGTATTCAAAGATGCTACTGGGAAGGGAAACGATAAGATGAACAAGTCAACTACCAGCCAATCACCATCGCATATCTCCTTCAATCCACGGTTTGCGGCGAAAACACGATAGCAACATCACGCTACATGTTTTTCCACCGATTATCCGCTTGTTTCTGATTCACCTCTCACTTGCTCTAATGCTACACACTTCGGACTGTTTTACTCACAAAAATTAGGCACAACTGACCGCATGTCAACACTACTTGTATGTGCTGCTGACCATTCTTTATGGCTTCTTGTTTCTTCTTAATATACTACGCTATTCACTTTTAGCGTACTGGAGTTGTATACGAGCGTTTATTGTAATGAAGCGACTCGTCCTCTTCCACATCATTCAAACCTATATCCCTACAGGTGAGCAGAATTTTACAGGATGTTTACCTTGAAATGAATCTTCATTCCACTTCGATATACTTGATATTTGTGCTTGTAGAACATAGTAATAATTGCGCAATGCAAAGCGTTCTCTATAATAAGTTCTAAGGAATGATTCTGTCGTTTCGCCATTTCCAGTTATCGATAAATCAGTACTATTTACATGTTCAAAAATTGCACAAGATTACCTCTCCCAGTGCCCCTTACGCAAGTGATCGGTGATGATAGTAAAGTGGATGTTGGAGGATTGCGCTAGTATAAAAGTAGTTTTAGCTCTATCTTCAGGAGCTGCTTCAGGCTACCACTTTTCACTTTGAATGGACGCCCAAACGAGCGAAACCTCTCGCGACGGGTGTGTACAGTTATGACAATTTCCGCGCGGCGAGCGGCGCCACGGATTTCTTCGCGTGTGATTGTGTACATTGCCACGCTCCCTTCAGAGTTTTACGCCCGAATTCATTATTTCTAAATCAGGATGGTTGTCATGTAATGCTATCGTTTCTTTTACTTTTTATGCCACTAATTTGTCTTTTTAGGGCACAAAAGTTATTGTTTGAGATAATGATGAGATAAAGAGCTATTTCTCAAAAGACCTCCATGGTACCAGACCCTTGCCTCCTGAGCAGAATCCCAACTGACCGCGGCAAGTTGAGCTGACGGCACCGCGAGTGCGACGTCGCAAAGCGAAAATTTGCCATGAGTGTACACACCCTTTCGCGGCGACCACGCGACTGTGCTACTTGCACGATCGCATATTAACAGAATCGTGCCCAGACTTCGCGCAAACCGAAAGCCGTCTGCAAGGTGTGACCGCGGCGCCAGCAAAATTTGTGCCGTGTGTTTGGACACCGTACCATTTCCAAACACAGCATTGACGTGACGGCTCGAGAGGTGCAGGACTGCACAATTGGTGATGATATGAAAACCGATCAATTCTTAAGCTGAGGAGACAATCCTCTACGTCACTCGGCTTGAACTTGTCCCCAGCTTCGATTCTGTCTCTCTATGCTGCATGGTTTCCTTTTATCTGTGGTGTAACTTCAATGAGAGCGAGTGAGCAGAAAATGTGTTGACTTCAAGATCATTCAATTCTCTACTTGCATCCGTTATCCTTATTCTAACTGCTTTTGCTCCACGCAATCTTGCCTTCGAAGCCTCACTGGTTCCCTGATTTAGCTTTTTGTTCCTTTTGGACTCTTGCTTCCCTCCCCGAAGTTCCCCTTTGCAGCTATTTCTCTTCATTGTTTTGGTCGCTTCGACATAGCTAACAAATAAACAAGACAAAAGAATTAGCTGTGAAGCCTCGGGGGTAAAGGAAGCAAGACTCGAAAATGGCAGCAATTTTACTTGCAGTCTAACGAAAATCTCTCATTAGATAGCAGGAGTTCGTTGACATTTGAAACTTCATCGCCATGGACTGTACCAAAGCAACAATTACCTTGTGGAGAAACGTGCTCTGTATTATCTCGATGCCTAAGAATCCTAAGATAAACGCGAATCCCTTTAGGCATGCTGGTTTCAATTTCATGGATGACGTTCTGGCTGGATCCACGGGCATCTCCCGCTCGAATTACGTTGACTATTACTAGTCTCCTAACTCTGACCACCATGAGCAATGGAGCACGGCAAGATCTTCCCCAAGTCAGTCTCACTTTTACTGAATGTAGCCGGCTATGATTCCCAGAACTCATGTTTCAGGTGTCTTACATCAAAGCATTGGACATCTGGTTGACTTTCTCACAAGCCTTGATTTTCTTGGTGTTATTAGAGTATTCATTTGTCAGTTTCTACATCACTCGACGGGTATTTGACTGTCCACATCGGACCTGTTACTTTAAACCACCGAGTAGCTCAAACAACAATCACAAAGAAGCGGTGAGTCACTTCGAATTAATCGACATCCAGAAAGTTGAATTGCATGTATTGAGTTGCAAAATTAATTTCGAAAGCGGACCGCATACTTCAAACTACCATAACTCGGCTTAAACACAAGTTAATTAATCGAAATAAAAACCATCAGAATCTACACACTTTTGCCAACGAACAGGTGATAAATCTAAGCCTTCATTATAAAAACTACTATCACGAGAATCAACTAAGCCAGGGAAGGCACATTCAACATCGTCCAAATTAGTAAATTGTTTTTGACGCAGATGCGAATTGAGGACTCGAAAAATGTGATAGTCTGTGGGGGAAAGGTCGGGAGAATACGCTGGGTGGGGAAGAACTTCTATACCCAAGTGGATAATTTTGCCGAGTGATTTGTGGGATGTCTGGTATTGCGTTGTCCTGCAACAGGATCGACCCTCTTCTATCCACCCCCGCGGACCACAATTTTTGCAACTTCCTATACATTTGCTCCAGATCACAACAGTAAGACTCTGCTGTGACTGGCTGACCAGGTTGCAAGAAACAGTAATGGATTACACCTTTACAACACCACCACACAGTAATCATACCTTTTTAGGGTCAAAGTTGGGTTTAGGAAAAGTTTTTGGAGGAGCATCCTTATCTACCCAGACTAATACCCGCTTCCTGTTAACATAAAGAACCCATTTTTCATCTACAGTTATAATACGGTTTACAAATGGCTCATTTTTATGGCGAACTAGGAGATTAGAGCAGGTGTCGAAACGTGCCAGACGCTGCTCATCGGTCAGGTCACGAGGCACCCACTTCGACATCTTCTTCGCCTGGCTGATTTGCAGCAAATGTCTGGCCATTATACAGTAATGTACGCCCAGGTCTTCTGCTGACGTACGGGTATTCGTCTCCGGATTTGCTTTGACGGCTCTCCCTGAATCTTCATCATTAAGCGATGACCTGCGGCCGCGACCCGACTTCTGTTCGAGGTTAAAATCGCCAGAATTAAATTCTAAACCAGAGCTCCACTGCCCGCTCGCGAAGACAATTTGTCCCAAAAATACTGCTGAGATTACGGGCTGCCCCCGCTGCGGAGTGTCCCAATTTAAATTCGTGAAGCATGTTGACTCGATAGTCGCGTCGGTTCATGATTATTCGCAGCCCTGGAAAAGGCCGGCTGGGATAATTAGAGCGAAATTCATAGAAGTTGTTGAAAGAGCAGAAAAAACCCACTACCAGATGGTATGTTTGACATTTCTCGAGATGGAATAGTTCACGGTAAAATATCCACTTATTTATACATATCTTGGAACCGAAGTTAATCTTGCAACAACCTAATAATTAAAATGCATGAACCAGGGTAAATGAGGCGAAGTGGCTCAAAAAAAGCGATTGTTCTGCACAACGCCATCTAGCTTTTCCTCCACTCACATAAATTCATCCTCCAGTTTCACTCCAATACATTTGCTTCATGTATAGGTGTATTCTGCTCAAACGTTGGAGAAGCATTTCCCGATAGGTCAGCTGAATCCATAGAGGCGCGCGAAAAATACAAAGATTAAGCGACGAGGTTGCGGTCACTCTGACTGCGAGAACCATTTGAATCAGGCAGTTGAATGAAAAAAAAAACAAGAAAAGAACAAGAAATCAGATGGAGGAATCGACTGGGCGTACATATTTTAGCGGACCCCAGTTACTGTCCCGGAAGCGGGTCCTATATTCCGTTTCAGGAGGTAAACCATGCGTCAATGAAATTTCGCCAAAAGACAACCTAGACGAAGATGACCTAGGGTACTGGAAACTCGTCTGCAAACTTCTTTAGTGTTTGTGGATTTTCGCATAAATAAGGCCCTTATTGCTAGGTTCCCTGCAACTTCTATTTCCTTTCTGTAATTAGCTATCCGTCAGCTTAACCATAACCGAAGGCTGGCACTTGTGAATTATTCATCCAGACTTAATGGAGGATGAAATCCCATTATCGTGATGCAATCTTTCACCCTGGTCACCAAAAACTGAGTCGCCGAAAGGCAGAATATGGATATCAACAGTTGAGAGATCGAAGGCAATCCTGTGTAATGCTCTTTCTCCATAAAGAAGAATGAGTAAATTGAGCAGAACCTCTATGCTCAGGGCCAACTGATTTGTGAGCAGAACATTCAGCCCCGGTATTCAAGTAGAACATCCTTCGTTAAAAAAGAAATAACTAAATAGCACTGGTGACCAGGTTTTTGTCTACGATTAGTCCTGGCTTTCAGACCAAGAAAACTGAATGGAAGGGATTTTCCGTGCTTTTCGGCATAAACACTATACGAAGCTAAAGCCTTTACAGACGAGCGTTAATGAAACTTTTTACTTAGCAGGGATCCTCGTCTGGATACACTGTGAAGTGCCGCTATCGAAGCAGAGATAGCAGGACTGATGAGGAGAAAAGTCGGGACAGCCCATCTGCAAACGACGACGAGGATTTTCAGGTAATAGTTGGAAATAGAGTATTTTTGCGAAAGCTTTGCAGGCAGTGGTAGAATCAGATCTCGCAAAAGTCTTTAATCCACTTAACATAAAGGAATTGTGCACGGAAAAATGAGTCTCCTATTACCCATATATTTGGGTTGTATTTGCCTGAAAAGGGCCGCATGCGAAGTTTCAAAAAAGCGCGTTTACAAAAAGTGAGAATCTGGCCAAGACTCAGCTCCTCGACGTGATGGTGGAAGAGGGCGTGGCCTTAGAACAAATGCCTTCCCCGTCGTCCGCAGCGGTTAAAGACTAAGAGCGGGATCGTTTGCGTAACTTTCTGTTCCCATTATGCGTCTCCGACCGCGGCGGATGGGAGGGGGAGGGGGAGGGAGCGTCCGGGTGTATATCGCTAGGACAGAACCGTCGCGTGGCCGAACGCGGCCACGCGACGTTTCTGTCCTAGTGATATACACCCGGGAGCGTCCATTTACTCTGAGACCCCGCCCCTCAGTCACTACTTTAGGAGCTGCATCTTAGGCGGATTCTCACTTTTTCGCGTGGAACTTCGGATGCGGCCCCTATTAGGCAAATTCATCATAAATATATGGATAACAGAAAAACTTATTTTTCCGTGCACGGTTCTTTTGACTCGGTTCTCGCATGTCCATCATCAAAATGACATGCAACTCGTAAGTTCCGGAATGATCCTTGACAGGGTCGCGACAGTTCCGGACTGATCCTTGACAGGGTCGCGACTACCACAGGAAGCCCTTCACTATGTTTTGAACCCTTCCTCCAGTACCGGCGCCAATTGACGCAGACACGTAAAGTATGACCGCGGCCTTAGATAAACTAGCTTTTTAAACCTCCATCTTCAAAACATCTCAACCCATATAAAAGTGCATTGGGATTTGGAGCAGTGCACCCATTACTGAAATGCCCTGTCACCCTTTTCCTCCTATTTCAGGACGATGACCGCATGCGGAATGATGATCCAGAGGCACCTTCATTTGGAGTGGGTTTTGCATCCATAATTTCCTTCGAGATCTTCGGCTTTTGTAGATGTGTCCCCCTATAATATTTCTTGCTACAGTAACTGGTCTGTCCCGTTTCCGTGTACTTATTCATCTGGCTATCCGCTATTTCTCTCCCTAACACTACGAAATGGCGACTCAAATTCATGCGCTGTCACTTTTTAGCGCATTTTTCGAACTTCGCGCAAAAATGTCGTGCAGGACTTTATAATACTGTATGACTGTTCCGCAGGGTGAGAGCACCATCAGAGCATTCCATCCTGTGGAATCTTACTGCGTAGGTTCTGATATTCAACTTGTGACCTCCGCTGCTCCTCTCGTATTTTGCAGATTAGGTTTTACACAAGAGTATGTGTTGAAATTTATTGAAAAAGTCAAAGGTCCATCAGAAAGGATGCGAGTCGTACCATCTAACGCCTCCTCCGCTCTGCTACCTCATTGCTATCATCCCTCCTTGTCACCTTTGTCGTCACCGCACCTGTGTCTGTGTGTGTTGGTGTTTCAGTCATTCGTTTCAGCGTGGAGCGTCACCACTTCCTCCACCTAGACCAACTGAAAATGGCAAGCTGAAATGCGGCTATTCACTCACCAAAGGCCTCACGGCGTGCATGAATCATACAGCGGTTTGTTTTCCTTCTTCATGATCCCTTACCAATTTCTTTTTAGGAACAATGGGCTATTTATTTTATTCTTTTGCTTTCCTGTGTGTGGTACCTCTTATGTTGAAGGCGGAGATTGCGCTGGATATGTGATTCTAGTACCCACATACGCATCGGAGATGGAGATTCTGCTTGTCCGTTTGAGCATTAAAGGCCATACATGCCTAAAACCTCAACGTAAAGCTCGTTCACTTTGAAATCTAAGTTAAGATGCAGGCTTATGCCCTGTCAGTTGAGACATTCCAGGAGGGAGGTCGATCGACAACAAAAGCAATACACTAGTAATAATAGGAAGGTTGAGAAATATGTACATTGCTACCGTAGACGGACATGGCTGATTGGGCAAAAAGAGTAAGACACTATTTGTGTAGCAACCACCCACATCGCAAAGCGTTGCGGTTGAAATTATCTTTGAATTCTCCGATTTATCCAGAAACCTGTACTCGATGGCAGTTTGACCCGAAAAACACGAGTATGACACTGCTTCAGCGCAAAACCGCCAGGCGCCCGCGCTACAGACATGCAGAAATGCCGCCGTCAAATGGGTTGCACCACCGAATTCGCTCAAATTGTCCCTCGAGGGACGATTTGTCCTCCCTAGTAAAAAATATAGCATCCGTTCGACGCTAAACCGCCTGAAGCTCGCGCCACAGACGCCAGCGCTAGAATGAGGTAGACCACCAAACTTGCTGAAAACTCGTCCCGAAAAGTATTTCGACCTCTTGAATAGAACACCATCTGCATGAAAAACAATCAGACACTGTTTAATCTACGATTTGAATGTCATGCTCCATCAACTTTCTTAGTGTTCTCACATGACGTCACAGAAGTATAAAAAATTTCACTTGAGACGCCACATGAATAAAGCTATGTTGGACAATTACACCCCCTCGTTATTCTGTGCTAAGCATGGCTCTAAACGCAATTCGCCATAGCAATCGCATGACGGGATTGACTGAACGCAAATGGTTGAGGAGGTGAAGTTAGTGTCAATCCAGGGTACTGACCCACTGGAGAAAAAGTTCAGACGAGTGTGTTCTCAGAGACATCTTCCTATAAGAGGCGAACCTGGGGCCACAGCAGGGAGATTGCGCTGGTTATGTGATTCTAGTACCTACATACGCAGGGGTCGCATGTAGTGCGAAGGATGTACAATCGTGATAGGCTAGTGCAAGCATAATTACTTGATTGGCTGAATCGAGAGGAGGAGCTTCATGAGTTTATGAGATGTCGCGTGCCGCTACTACATTCACGAGATTGACCTGCAAGTTTGGAGCCCTCCTGGAACCATAAACCTGTGAGATTCATGACGGCAGGATACAGACATTCTACAAGGAATTACAAATTCTTCGATCTCGAACCAGTGTACACGCATAAACGCTTGTATTTCTGTGGGAGGTATTTACAAAATGGTGCCCAAGAAAAAGTATGGGTTGAACTCTAAGCGATATTGTGGCTACATCAGATTCCAACGGCATTGCGAAATCGGAATTCTAAAAGAAGTGCCTTCATTTCTCCGAACACGTCTCGCAGTTTTACTCGTGCTCGGATGCTTTGGCGTCCTGGAGCGTGAGTATGATATACTTACTCCAGAGATCCAACTGCCTCCTGAAACAAGTTTTAGACGAAATCTGTGATCCATTTTATTTTGGCGCCGGCGCCTGTGATACGGGTGTTATGTTCGTATTTAAGGGATCAAAGTTCCTTCACTTACGAGTTTCAAAGCGGAGGATCTTACAACAGTTCTCTTTACCCGCATCAGTTTGCGAGGTGATGGGGCTCTTTTGGATGAATAGTGTAAAATATGGTTTCTGCTGAAGCTTCCCTTTTATGCTGCCTTCATACTCTGCAGCGGGTAAAAATTCAGGGTACTGAGCACTGAAAAAAGCACCAATTGAGGCCAAAAGGCGCATATTTATTTATAAATAATAAACAAATTAAATAAAAAATAATCGTAGATTATTCTTGACAAAAAATTCATTTGCAACCAGAGATGCGATAAGTAGAAGTGTGAAAGGTACAAAGATTATAAAACCTCTTGTCCATCTAAGTTCTCGGAGAAAAGATCAATTTAATGCGATTATACGAGTGATAAACCATCTCATATCAACTCAATATCAGTTTAGTAGATCGATGTGTCACTCCTGTGCTCATAACTATGCGTGACTCGAAAGAACAACATTTACGTAACAGTGACATTGACTCATCGGTTATTGGTTAATTAGCCTATCCACAGAATTCTCTGCCAACACTTATTTACAAGTTAAGGTACCTAACGAATCCCCCTTTGCGTTAATCGAAAATTTGATGAAGAAGAAGCTCGAATGTTTTCCAGTGATTGAAAGGGTGTCTCATGAAATCTGTAGGAGTCCTGAGAGAATGAGAATAAGATAAAATAAGTTTAAGATATTAGATAAGATTTTTGCTTGGACCTTGAAAGGAAATGTGTGATGCCTCGCCAAGGTTGCAAATAATTAATCCTATATTGTTGGACGTACTTGACATTTTGATTTGTATTTTAGTAGAAATACTTTTGCAATGTTCAAACGGTACCAGCACTGGCCCGCAACGGCCTTAGCAGCTAAGGCCAAACAAGCCTCATTTGTAGATATTACGCCCTTCTTTTTTTCATCTCCTGGTTAATAATTAAATTTCCATTTCACCCACAATGTGAATAGAGAGAGCATAGCCCGCGCAATTTCTGCTTTCACACTTATTTGGTATTCATGCTATCTGGCTAGCAACATTAAAAATTTCTGTTCTTGTTCTAGAACTTGCCTTTGTATTGCATCTGCAGTCTTAAAATTATAAATAAAACTATCGAGCAAGTAGTGATACGGTATCAGAAAGAAGTTCTCATTAACTTCGTTTCCATTTGTTACAAAGGAGCAAACGTAGTCTTCGGATGTTTGCTCACATGCGAGTTGCAGTGCGGGCGGGAGAGGCAAGGTTTGCGGCTGCGTGGCTTGGCCCTCGCCGTCTGCATCACTTATCAGCCGCTAGGGATGCAGAAGAAGCGCAAGCGAAGGGGTGGGGTGTAAGATTTCTCGAGTTCATATTTCTTCGGCTACTGTTTGTCTCATTCTTCCTTTCTCTACTGTTGAACTCTCGGCACCTCGACGTTGGTAATCTAAAACTATTCCACAATCTACCAAAAGTGCCCTCAAAGATGTTTAGAAAAGTGTTCCCGAAAAACGGCTTTTGTGCAAGTTCGGTCTTTTTGAGGTCTGACTGTTGTCGAACTCTTTTTTGTGTACATTTGCCTACTTTATCGCTACTATATTAAATCGTATCGTATCACTGTTTGCTTGACAATTTTCCATAGACCACATCTTGGGGGAGGTAGAGAGTACCTACGGACTATGCTGCAAGTTCGTGGCGTCCACGAACTAGTGCATACATAGTTGTTTCACCGATCAGCTGATTTTGGCTCTATTTTCTTGATTTCTGATGCTAACCAGTTATTTTTATCCGCTGTCTCTCCGAAAGGGGTAAGATACAACTTAGTCCAATAACAGCAGAAATTATAGGATTCCTTTAATGACCCCATCGCCTGGCAGCAATGGCCACCAAATAACTCGGGCCTTAACCTGCTCAAATGCTTCATTGAAAACGTCTGGGAGAGCAGAGCTTGAAAGCCTGCGCTACTACTCAAGACTCGACGTGTTCTCTAAAGACACTCAATGGAAAAAAATCAGTGAATTATGGCCGAAATCAGTTTATTGGCGAGTTGACTGTCACACGGTCATTAGCAGGCGCCGTCACACTGGCACGTAGTCTGTAGACACGCCATCTCCATTGCCGAGTTAGGCCGTTTTCATACACTGCGTATGCCAGTTGGTGGCATTCCGTCGCCACCTTCACAAGCAACAAGGCAGAATGGCATGGCCGGAGATGCAGAGACGGTGCAACTACGCCCTGCCGCCGGCACTGCAGAGTATGAAAGCGGTCTTATGGACCGTACCAGCGATTGTGTGTAGACCGACTCTAGCATCGAACAGTACTGATCTGAATAAAATCGCTGAAACAGTATAAAACTGCCATAAAGCGCTTGTGTCACTCTACTTTACGTTCTCTAGTTATGTGGAGCAGCTTTAATAGCGGAAAACACTCGAGTGTGGTTCGAAAGAGAGGCCGAAAATACCGTGAGTGTCAACGGTAGCTGGTTCTGAACCCAAACTGCATGATTTCTTCATGATCACTCTAACAAATCTTGCACTGTCATCAAAATGCATGTTCTAATTGCTTATTCAGTCTTTTCTACATGCTCGTCATCCAGAATTCATGTCAGTTGTGACGCCTATTTGTCGCTCCTCTGCTACTGACATTAGTTCTGGAATCAACAACATGTAACACCTACTTAATAGTTTTCTGTCCAAAAAACGTAACATCTCCTATCTAGTAGAGAGAAATGTGATCGCATGAATATGCAGATGTGTCAGTGACGACGATAACTTCATGCGATGCTGTGTCGAACTTCACCGAACACTTGGGACATTTTTCATTTTTCATTTTTCATTTTTCACACAATACTTTTCAGGCTCTCATGTCAGCTACACCTCACGCCGCTCACATCTATAGCAAGTTTGATTTCACGAAACCCTGCCAAAGATGTGCATTGCAAAATGAACACACAGCTCGGAAGATTGATCGATGTAAGTCTAATTTTTCTGTCATCAAGATTGCTAACAATTTACACGACGCGGTCGGCGACGCATAGTGGGATCAGAAAGTTACGTAAGCAGTCCCACTCTTCGTCTCTGGCCGCGGCGGACGACGGTGCGGGCACCTACTCTGCGGCCCCGCCCCCTCGGTCACCACTTTGAGGAGCTGTTTCTTAGTCGAATTCTCACTTTTTCGCGTGAAACTTCGGGCTCAATTCCTTCAATGACTCAATCGCCTCGCAGCAATGACCACTAAGTAGCTCGGGCCTTAACCTGCTCAAATACTTGATTGCGCTGCCCTTCACGACGATGTGTTCTCTGAGGACACTCGAGATACTGACGAAAGCATGGTACGATTTCCTCGACAATCACCTGTGCACCGTGGCAAATGCTTCACCCCGCTGTCTTCGGGCTATCGCACCGGCTTGTACGGGCTCATTGAAAACTCTTAATTGAAAACCTACACTTCGAGCAGAATTCCTTTTAACTTCTTACTTTTGCCTTGACAAGGCTTTGTTACGCGTGAACTTTTCCCCTCTTTGTAAGGTTGCCTTCGTACTATGCGGCGCTGCACTGGCAGGGCGCGGCCACTTTCGTACTCCTCGCTTTGCTGGCACCATACTGCGTTGACGGCGGCGGTTAACACCGCAGAGACCTGAAGCAGCCACGCCCTCTTGAGGACAGCATCGTGAAGAATAAGGTCTCCACAAGGTATGAAAGCGGCTTAATAATGTTTCTTGTTCGTAGGATGTTTGAAGACACCGGTAGGGGTAAGAAGAAAGTGAGAACTGTAAACGCTCGGGAAAAAAATTTTCCACCTCAGAAGATGTTATGTGTAACGAAACTCGCATTGAAAAAGCGCGGCTTGGGTCCTATGACGATTCCGCGGCACGGCGGGTGTTCTGCGGTCCTGCAGGCGGGCGAGTTCCCAGCGAAGGAGCGGCAACTTTAGCGGCCGGCTGATCTCGCCTCCAGTCCGTCTGCAATCTACCCCTGACTAGTGACGCAGAGAGGCGCGAAAGAGGAGATTGTTGGGTTCTTACTCCTCGGGCTATCGCCGTTTATTTCGTTCCTTTTCTACTGTTACACGGATATGTACCCTAATGTCAGGATGCCGCACGATGGCGAGCGGCGTGCGACACAGTGTGTGCGAGCTATGCGCGTCGCGGTAGTTGGGTCTCAAAACGATTACAACGTAATGCTAGGAGTGCGATACGCAGTTGACTTCTAATCGCTTCGGGACCCAACAATTTAGCTCGTCCGCATTGCTTCGCTTGCGACATTCCGCAGTGCGGCATCTTGACATTAAGGTACACATCCCTGTTACACTGCTGAGCACCCCTTCTTTAATATTATACAGTTTACCAAATTTACGTCTCCCAGTGTCCTTAAGTAGAAGTCGTCACGCGCGACCTATGTTCGCGTCTTTAAAGGCACATTCCGCGCTCGCTGATGGGTGGAGTAACAGTTGACTCTACATTGGTTGTCAGGCGCCGGGGGCGGATTGACCGCGCCCCACTGCAGCCAGTAGGGCGCGGAGAGAACCCCTCCCAGCCGTCGACAACCAATGGAGAGTCAGCTGTCACTCCACCCATCAGCGAGGGCGGAATGTGCCTTTAACCAAGTAATTAAAAAACCGATAATGATTTTTACTCAACTTGTGGTCATTACCTATCATATCATTTCATGAAGGAGTTAGACAGCGGCTCCCAAAGAGGAATGAGGAAGTGGATCACAGCGATTTTTAAGTTATCGGAATCAGCCAACATTTTTGGACAAGAAACTGCTTGCAATGTTCGAGCATATGTCAGTCATACCAGCATAGGCGAAGTCAAGGGTAAACGAAATAGCAATCTGCCTAATTACTCGAGCGGCGCTATACCGGTAATGTGAAACGGGCACTCGCAGACAAATCTGACTGATGCTTTTCTTAGCTGCTTCTGTACTAGGTTCTGGATGAGGCTACTCGAGCATCTTCAATCAAATATTCCACACATTATTATGTTTCAGACAGCCGTTGGATATTTCCGATGACATTTTCAATATTTTGCATTTTGTATTGGCTCTATTTCACTTGGAGGAGCTCCACGGACGACACAAGACGTTAATAACATTGTCATAAATGATACATTGTGTAAAGAACAGATTTCCAAACAATATTGTTGTTGCTATACATTGCTTTCATACAGATTTGTTATAAAAGTTATCACTGATTTCACATTGATTTTCACGCATCCAGCTAAAATCAACTGCTACTCAGGTTTGAAACACGTCGATTTGCCGAATTCACTGATGATTTGATGAGTGTATCTTTCGAGGAGTTGCGCACAGTTGCTCTCCCAATCGACAGATTGAAAGATTTACGACGTCAGTTACAATACATATAACTCGTCGGTGAACTGACGTGATCCTCCCATCGGTTTCATTTCAGTTACGGATCAAAAATAGTCTTAGCCTTCCCAGAAATGAAACTTTCGAAGGATACGGCCGTGTTTACACTTTGAGGTACCGGCGGCAGGGAGTAGCTGTGTCGTCTCTGCACCTCCCCCGTGCCACTCTGCCTCACTGCCTGTGAACGCAGCCACCCCCTGCAGGCGCAACGTATGAAAATGGCCTAGGGGACGGTGGGTGAACAAGTTCTTTGTGATAGCAGGAGGGGGAAGGGCCTCGATTTACCTTTTAAGGTGCAGCTGTGGGATACTCTCATTTTCTACTAGATCAGCGAGGGAAGTCCAAAAAGAGGTTTAGAATTAAAATTGTATCAATGAAGCACAAATTTCATCTATACAGCTTCCCTTCTCACAAGTGATGCAGATGAGCATGACTACTTCTGAAGGCAGCGTGCCACATATCTATAAGTAAAACAGTAAGCCAGAGCAGAGAATGATGAGAGTTCTACCTTGTACAATACTGGAAGAAACGAAGAAGCCAACGCCACGAACATCAAACATTGGTCGAATTCGTTATGTGCGTAGCGTGCGGTGACACATGGTGACACGCCGCCGTGTTTGCTAGTTTCTATGATCCATGCCCTAGACTCTGAGCTGCCCTCAGATCGAACAACGCATTCTCATAGTAAACACTGCCCATTCGGGGCACGGTCCACTCACGGCGGAAGTGCCATGTCCACAACTCATCTTCGCTTTGGACCTAGCTGCTCCCACATCTGAGCCACTTAGAAAGAGAATTAGAGTCCCACCATTCTGAACTTGCACGGAGCCTCTATGACGAACTGGAATCGAACACGAAACTTCGCTGTGAGCTCTGCCCATTCGGAAGAAGTCATGCCCAGCACGAGCATATTTCTTCGGGAAACTCATAGCCGGCCTCATCCCAACTTTTCCTCACGTTTGGATTTTGCAAATGAATAAAGAAATTTTCACCTGATTCCCGAATATTTCACTGCACTCCCCGCCGCGGATGGTGCTCAATTTTGTTTGAGTGCGCTACATTCCTTCACTCATGCACTAGCTATTCCACACTTGATCTCACCTTTGCAACTTGTTCTTCAGTGGTTCCGAATTTCGTGACATACGGAAGGTGAGACAGAAAGGCAGATTAAACCCTTTGTACGCCCACATCCTAGATTCCCCCCGCGCCTGTGCCTTTTAGGCTTTGGTTGAATGATCTCTTTGCTTCTTCACCCACTACTTAGCCCATTATTGACCCGACTTATTTGTACAGGGGGTGCCAAAAAAAGTAATTTTGCCCACGGCTCACATCTGCCCTTTATACAAAACATAGGAAAACGTAAGAGATAAAAGTAGTGGGGCAAAATATTCCCGAAGTGTTCCTCTATAAGCGCGAACAAGCTGTGGCTCCCTACATTCACCTCTATAGAAATATGGAGCTTTCATTCGGCGCAGTCGGGCTTCGAAGTACCTACAGTATCAAGGTTCGCTTAAAACAGTGAAGCCAGGCTCCGTGGTAGGTCTTTTGTGGGAGGCTTCCTGAGGATTGGCCCTCCGGTTCATGGAAGTCACAGAGCCCCAGCTGCTTGGACAAGGCTGCTATGATCCGAAGTATCATTTTCATGCCTCAAATCTGCCTCCGGAGGGGTTTCAGTGGTAAGGGCACGTTTTGGCTCTTGAAACGAAGGGTGCTGGGAACCCGTAAAAACGGAATGTTGGGACCTCAGCAAGGTTGTGAACGAGGGCGACGAAATTTCGGATTTTGCCTAGTTGAGGTGACACATCTCGTTCACTCTTTCCTAGCTTCCGTTCCTGCTCGTGCAGAAGGCTGCCACGGAGCATAGTGATAGAGTGAGGTCTGCTCTTGAATTTGGGGATGAAAATACCTCAACAGAATTTGGTGTAGTCCGACTAAAGTGGGTCGAAAGTGGACGAGACAAAATTACTTTTTTTGGCACCCCCTGTATAAGGTTGACCTTCAGATAGTTTCGAATTTCGTGACAGACAGACTACGCCGACTAGGCTAGTCCAACTAGAGAGTGGGAATTTTGAACAAAACACTCGCTAGCACCTTTAACTCGCACCTCCTTCGCATCTTGTGACGGTTCAGAGGATTTTGTTATAAGGCAATGCGAGGAGTGAGAAAGACAGGGAATGTGTATTCATCGAGTAAATAAAGCAGATTTTTACGACTTGCTTGGTACGTTGAAAAAGAAGCGGATGATGCCCTCTATCTTGTGGTGCCGTTGACCCTGTGGATCACAAGTACGGGCGCTCGTATAGAACGTCGTCTCAGACAACAAGACGAGGATGTGCTGGGATCGTCGTAATAGACGACGATACACCTCTCTCGCCCTACCTAGCACCTTGGCATGCTGGATGAACTCATCTGTTGATTGTTCTGCCTGTTGCTCCTCTCGACAGTGACTGTTTCTTCGAAGCATACGGAGCACCTCCAGAATAATTGCAGAAAGTTCAAACTGTAGAAGTTATCCCGAGCATTGGTCACGAAGATGACCTGCGTTTCCAACGTTGGTGTGATATGCAGGAGCTACCAAAAAAGTAATTTTGCTTACGGCTCACATCCGCCATATGCAGAACATAGGGAAACGAAAAAGATAAAAGTAGTGGGGCAAAATACTCCCGCATTGTTCCTTTACAAACAGGAGCAGGCTGAGACTCACTACTTTCATCTTCATCAAAATACGGAGCCTTCAGTCGGCGCAGTCGGGCTTCAGAGCACCGGCGCAGTCGGGCTTTAGAGCACCCACGGTATCATGGTCCGCTTAAAAGTGGATCCAGGTTCCGTGACAGGTCTTTTGTGGGAAGCTTCCTAGGGATTGGCCCTTCGATTCATGGGAGTCACAGAGCACTTGCCGCTCGGCCAACGCTGCTATGATCTGAAGTGTCATTTTTCATACCTCAAACCCCCTCCGCAGGGTTTTCGGTGGTCACGGCACGTTTGGTTCCAGGA
The DNA here is from genome assembly GCA_963978905.1 of Trichostrongylus colubriformis. NCBI lineage: Eukaryota > Metazoa > Nematoda > Chromadorea > Rhabditida > Trichostrongylidae > Trichostrongylus > Trichostrongylus colubriformis. Next base: position 23,638,369 of record OZ022258.1, on the reverse strand, counting down.
AACGAAGGAAGCTGGGAGCCTGGAAGAACGGAATATCCAAGAACACCACCCGGTGTGAATCCCCTCAGGTACCCAGAGTGAACGGACCTTAGCAAGTGTGTGAACGAGAGTGACGAACTCCGGATTTTGCCGCGTTGAGGTGACACATGATGCTCGCGCGGAATAAGCTCCCAATCCTGTTCGTGTAGAAGGCTCTTACGGAGCTTATTAATAGAGTGAGGTCTGATATCAAATTTGGGAATGGAAATAATTCGTCAGAATTTGCCGAAGTTCGACAAATAGTGTTGAAAGTGAAGGAGATAAAATTATTATTGGGTCATTCCATAAGTAGTGTCGTTTTTTTTTCAAGTATAAATCTTTCCTATGAAATCATAAGTTTTTGCAGCATGTCATACATCATTTAAAAGAGGTTTTCCTGCTCTACAAGGTGACATTTTTAGTTTCTGAGTATGTTAGAATGAGGTCGAGATTTAGGCTGGGGAAGAGGTAGGTGCAGCCGACAAAAATTGGCCAAACTGGCAATCAATCGAAACACTATATTTCACTTTAGGAAAATCAGCCAGTCACGTGTCGCGTACTTAGTCCTGACCTCTTCTACAAGTTCCAATATTTAGCTGACCAAGAAGTCGTGCCGTTCTTTTTCTAATATCTTTTTTTCGGAAGCACCCACACTTAGTCAAAATGAAATTTTTTCTTTCAAACCCCTTGCTTAGAGTTGTTTTATGAACCACTTCGAAGAACTCTTTCTGCTATATAGAAAACATCTTTCTATTTTGTTCCGGCTGCGATTCAGATTGAGTTTCATTACCATGAGATAGTGGTCCAGTTGACATTTTTCACAATTTATTTTTTCCATGAGAAAGTTAAGGAATGCGATCAGTGATATTTCCGTGTTCCTAGCCACCACCTGTTCTTAACATTTCATCATTCTTCCAACAGATTTGTTGAGAAAATTTACTTGCCTTGGTTCGAAGGAATTGTCTAAAATCACCGAGTTGTGGCGGAAAAACTAAATGTGGAAAAAGAGCGACGTGACTTTCCAAGCAACCGACTGGTGGAACTTGCAGAAGAGGTCGGGGCTAAGTACGGAATACATGATTGGTTAGTTTTCCTCAAGTAAGATATAATGTTTTAATTGATTGCCGGTTTGGCTAATTTTTGTCTGCTGGACCTACCCCTTCGCCAGCCTAAATTTCGGCGCCATTCTAACATACTCAGAAACTGAAAACGTCATTTTGTAGAGCAGGAAGTTCTCTTCCGAATGATATATAATATGCTGCGAAAACTCGTATTTTATGGCAAAAATTTTGGCGTGAAAAAAAAACGACACTACTTATGGAATGACCCAATATTTTTAGCACCCCCTGTACAGGAAATTGGCACAACGAATTTTCTTCACCAATTACTAAAGCTTCCATTTAGAGAGTAAGACGGCATCCTAATCCCTAACATCGTCACCCGTTTCAAGTATAGGCGTCAGTTATCCCGGTACGATTCAAATTAAACAAGGTTGACGTCATTCTGGGGCCAAACGGCGCCTGTACGCGAAATGAATGTACTTGTTCAGAACGCTGATTCCTACATATATGGTATTTTCAGTGCCACAGTGTTTGCCAACCGACGCCACTATCGCTTGAGTTTGAAGGAGAGGGGCACCCAGGCAACGTGTTCAAGCAAAATTGTAAAATTTGGACATACTAGGGCTCTAAACGAATGACATATTGGTGATCAACATATCGGATTGTCCCGATAAGGAAGTTTTTTTTTGTATTTTGTGATTATGGTTAAGTGACTGAGTCCATCATCAACGACCGTCAGAATACCAGGAACGTTGTCTATTTCGAGCGTAACTTCAACATATTCACAGAAGTGACAGTTACTCGCTTCGTTTCCAAAAGTCCCCATCTTCCGTTTCTCTCTTCGCAATAAAATCGCTGTCACCCGCCGGCCGCACGCTCACAAAAGAACCGGTCTTCGCTCCCCTCACATCACACTTCAAACAGGCAAACCCGTAATGTTCAGCAATTCAGTCACGTTGATTCAACCCTTATTTACGGATTATTTTTAGTTGGAAGATGGAGGATCATGTCACTCACATGTCTGTCCCACCATCCATGAGGTCCATCATTATCCTAGCTACTCAAGCCGCTATCTCAAGTCGCTCCTTCGGGGAAAATTCGCTCGAGAAAATGTTGGACAGGGACAAGATCAATCAGTTTTTTGAAATCATTGCAACAAATTATACAGCTCTGGTAAAGCTACAAATTAGTGGTCCGAACTAGTGAATCTCTTCGGAATGCGCCATGCAACAGTTTTCATTGAAAATCTTATAGTTAGAGGTACATAGAGCGCCTTCGGTTTTGTAGGATTTGCATGCAACCCGATCTTATGGATGAGGTGTTCAGCTTCTCGAACAAGACTGGTTTCAGTCGTAAAAGCTGGCGAGATAGAGGTGTCGCATGGTTCACGTGGGATCTTGTGAAAGAACAGCGTTTCCTCGTTCAGTCAACAAATTCGCCAGCTTTACGGGTCTTCACTTGTGTTGGGGGCTATGGTACCCCCTCGACAGTGAAGATAACACCATAACTGTGAGCGCCCCGGTAACAGAGTCGTTCCCGTCACGGTTCACTACCGCAGAGAGTGTAAAATGACATCACTGAAGTGTCTACTCATGTTTGTGATCAGAATACACCATAGTTCCCAGAAATATGGATCTAGAACAATGGCAAAATGAGTCACCAAGCTATAACGAGGCTTTTTCACTGTTTAACGTCACTCGTTGTTCATGTGATCAAAATTCTACGCAAACCATGCAATCGGGGGCTTACCCTCCAAAAACGACAAACATAGTTGTTCTGCCCCAAACATAAGCCACCCAAAAAAACTCGCTGAAATATACTGTAGTAGTTGAGGAATATTTTTCGTCTACCCTTTTAACATTGTAGATACTGTTGCAACATTGCCCTCCATAGGTCCATAGCTCACCCTCAACACTCAGAACACCAGTGTCATTCTCATTCTATAATATTTAAAGGAGAAGGCATGCCGCACTATGTCGGTTAAGTAATCAAAGAACAGATATCGCGATCTCTGTTGTCCGGCACCCTCCCATGCAATAAACAACACACAAGTGAGCTTTGGTCTCTTGTTCCCATGATGTAAAGGATTGGTGCGTCCACATGTGTGAAGAGCCACCACTTCAGTGAAGACCCTGAAACTTGGATCTACTTTGTTTCACGAAGTAGACAAATGAACGATATTCAGTGGTTATTCCATAGACGGAAGTGCGAGAAGCTCTGAAAGCATTCATGGATGATCATTGGTCACACTGTCTCAGATAAACAGAAAAAGCTGCTATGGCGTCACTTATGAAATGACTTACGCCTAAATAAGAGGGTTAGGTCTACCGTCTCTCGAAGTTTAGTCTCGGGACTGGACATTGATAAATGGGAAGCAATTTGATGCTGAAGCATGGTGTGACAAACATTTCAGAGAAAACTGTTGAGAAATTAAAAGACCGGGATGGCAGCCTGAGAAAAAATTAAGTCATTTCATCTTTTTTTCCTTCTTTTTGGGTTTCAGCATAGTTGCAGGTGATCCCAAAGAGTTTATTTGCGAATAAAAGCATGTATAAATTCAGGACCCTTGTTGCCCGATGGTAAGTGCAGAAATTGCGACGTGAATAGCTGCAGTAGCGATTGATCGGTTCAAGGCCGCATGCAACGACCGTCTATCGATCGGCAGTGATGATTAAATGTGCATTGGCCGAAAGCACTCGATTGTCGAGTGTCAGTGACTCATAGGGGTTGGTTATTGTGAAGTTAATTATGTAGTAAAGTTGGATATTTGTCACTTAAATGATGAAGTTAGAGCATTTCCCATTAAATACAATTTCTGACTGAAAGCAGATTTTTTCTGACTCTATGACGAATGTGGGAGCTGTTTACTGTAACAGTCCATAATACAATGTTCTAGTCTAACTGCTTACGTTGTTTCCATAGTGAATCACCCAATACAATGTTCTAGTCTTACTGCTTACGTTGTTTCCATAGTGAATCACCCTCCACACAAACTGGTGACCGGACCTCCTGGAACACTGGTCGGAGCACTTGCACGCCACCCCAAATCATAGTGTAAGACGGGCACCAAGAGGGTGATGTGCAAATCACTAAGAAAACTTGTCAACTAATAAAAGAAATTGAAACGAAAAAAAAACTGTGTCGATGAGGAAGACTAAGTGAATGTCTAAAAAGATTGGCAAATCTAACCATTTTGCAAGCTTTTTTATAGGAGTGGCCCATTTTTCATCAGTCTCTTGGGCTATGACTCACAAACTGAAAGAGGATCCCTATATTTGCCCGAGGCCAGCTGCTTTAGTAAATAGTTGAGCCACTACTGGTCGTTCCACAAGTTTTCAGCAATCTGATTAAGAAGGAAATCTGCAAATAATCAGCTAGCTATGACATCGAGGGTAATACCACAAAGGGCCTAAGAACTCTCAGAAAACTATGCGGACTAAAAACTGTCAGAATTCAATGGTACTCAACGCTTTCGGATCTAGAATTTGTAAGGTGTTAAACTAATTGATAATATTATCACGAGAGTGATTGGGACGAGTCTTACTAAGGCAATTTCAATATTGGAGGAATTGGTCGGTGTTAAAAACGGATGAAGATATGATGGATTGGGAGGATCGTGGAATCAGTGGAAGATCGATCCGCATCCCATCCCTTCACGGTTCGGCAATTACCATTTTTTTACGAATTATTTTTTAATTCCACGGATTCCAAATTTAGGAAGATTGTTTCATTCCGAAGAACGATAGCACTTTGCCACTGGTTGCCACCGTTTTTACGAATACATTTCGTAATGGTTGTATGGGCAAAGCTTGGTGCTCGTTATGTAATCATTCGACGAAAATATTTCGTAATGGTGTACGGAATGTGTCTAACCGTTTTGTGTTAGTTTATTTCGCAACTCATCGGTCATATAAAAGTCGCGTCAAGCTAATTGTTCCTGTTTCGCGCTTCTACTTTAACATATCTGTGGATTTGCTTTGTGTGGAAATTGTTCTCACGATTTCTCATGTGCTATTTTTTTTTATACGATAACGTTTGGGGATCATAAGTTGGTAGGCACACCAAGAGGTGACTGCATAATTGCTAATTGCTTGTGGCGCTTTATGGCGCTATTAGACGGGTATGATTCCTTTGCTATGAACAACTCAAGTGTACCCTTAGGTTATAATCATACTCAATCTAGATAATGAAATACAGTTAATACGTGACATTTCAACGGATACGTGAATGATGTCCCGAATGAGTCACACATCACACCGCTGATTTCTCACGCATTCATCGATAAATCTGCAAGTGCAAAGGTAACTGATCAAATTAGGTAAAAAGGTAGAAAAAGGTAAGAGGATACTGTGCAAAGGTAAAAAAATTGAAATAAACACATTTCATATAAATCAGACTTTTCTAATGTCTTTTCCCTCGCAATCACTTCGACAAATTTACGTTGTTCATGACTATAGGTTAATCGGAAAAAGTACTGTACAGTTTTATACTCCGTGAATGCAGTCTAATCGGAAAAAGTACTGTACTTTCATGTCCTGTACCTCAGTCATGGGTTTAGTCAAGGCTGGGCATTCCTTACTGCAAAAATGAACATTAATCTTTCTTCTAGAAGCTTCGAAGAAGTGATACGCGCGAATTGAACGTCTTAGGGCCGCACTATAAGGGGGAATCTACGGCGTTTGACAAAGATGTGTTTTTGCATGTTTTTTTTATTTGCGTACTGCTTTTTTTCTTTTCCTCGTGCTTCCTCATGCTAAACATTGCCAATCTAACCAAATGAACTGCATTCGTTCCCGCTCTCATCTGTTCATATAACCACAATTTCGAAATGCCCCCTCCCTGATCCCCTCCACATCTGTCCGTCGTAGTCATTTCGCGAGGAGGCCGCGTCTCCCTGCCAACGCCGATCGATACGCGACGGGGCCGCCTGACGTCAACGTGTCAGGCCGAACCCCCGTCAGCTGAACAACTCGTGACTGCCCACGAGGGCTGAGTCGATGCCCGAATTAGTCGCGACATTGAGAAGCAGTGGAGGCGTGCGTCGTGGGTTGATCATTGGAATTTCGATGAGACATAGTGAAAATGGACAGGGATATTTCGTTGGAATGCAGTGGGATGATGAATTACTTGAGGAGAGTCCCGATCTTTCAGCTGAGCCTACCTAAAATGGAAAAATACTACGATTGTGAGGCATGGAGTGGCTCCCGGGGCTGCGCATCTGATCCTCAACTAAAACGATCCAGTGAAAGTGAGGGTCATCGAAATGATCGAGTGAATCGATGAACACTATGTGAATCTAGGGGGGGGGGGGGTAGTGTCGGGGCATGGTTTTAACTGCTTCGGAAAAGATGAACAGAATGAACCACCTGTGACTTCGTTTTCTCCTATCCTCAACTAAAAGTCAGATAGTTTGAGTTACACAGTCATATCGTGGTTTGAAAATGGAAGCTCGTAGTCTGCATCAGAACCAAGCAATAGAAAAAGACTTTTTCGACGTTTTGATGGGAGAAGAGATGAGCTACGCTGTACTACCTTTTCCTTTTCGGTAATGCCCAAGTGGAATTAGGGCTGAGCCTTGCAGCTAGAAAAGATCCGAGTCAGATTGTCTCTTTTCATAGTGATGCCAAAACGCCACTCTGATGAAACTCGGTGAAAACAGGAGAGAACGGGTGTTTTTTTGATCATTCGAAACCCACAAGGAACTTAATGGAGCATCTACGTTCTTCATTTCTTTCCAAAAAGAATGAAATGGCAGGGGTTCATACCGATTTTTTTCACCGTTGAGGATAGACATAATTTGCGAATAATCTTCTGAATGCCGTGAGAATTTTTGTAATGAAATCTCGATCCTAGCTGTGACCTGGTTCCTTTGGAATTTTGGTAAAAGAGCTCCTCGAGTTGTGAGCTCCAAAATTTTGGATGTCACCGATAATGTCACAGTTTCTTACATGTCGCTTCTGCAGTTGTTTCAACTGGTTTCATATGGTTGTTCTTGTGTTCATGGTTTACATTATACTAGCTCACCAAAGCATAAACTTAAAGGAAAACCACAACCCAAGGAAACTTAAAGGCTACAAGCCACAATTCAACAGCAGACTTTAGTTAGCTTTCCCTCGCAAGTTTGGGCATATCCATATGAGTGTAGCAACCCTGTCGTCCTGGGGAAATCAGTCTACTTTGATACATCCTCGAATCAGGGTTAGAAGAGTCTTATGTTTCACACACTCAACAGCAAGTCTGTAAGCCTATCCCCTAGAAATCTGCACACATACCTCACCATCCTCTAAATATCGACAGCACCGAAAATCCAGGGTTATCTTTAGAAGGACGATATCAACAAAACCATTCAGGGAAGCGTTTAAGCAGCCGAGTGACCGTAGAGACCAATCCTGTACAATTCTTACTTCAGCAGGAAGCACAGTAATAAGTAACAATTTCCAGTTCCAGTATCCGTTTTATCCACGGCCTCCGCTGGCCCTCTTCGGGTCGCCCGCCAGCCCGGCCCGATCGATAGATTTTCGAAAAGCGATAGCGGTAAGCGTCGCGTGCGCGTGCTTTCGCAACCTTCGTCATTTTATCGACTTTAGTCAGTGCCTTTCGATAGATAAACATTTTTCATCCAGTACGACAGAAAATTGTTTTACTTCATAGATTTATCGCGGAGATCTTTTCAGTTTCGCAGTAGCTATCAAGTAGGGCGGTCTAATCAATGTGCGCGCTCATTTTGCGCGGTTGAGCTCGCACGCGGCGCGGTCACCCATATAACAGGAGGCGTGGCTGCCTCCATCCGCCATTCCTTCTCATTGCTGTGTTCGTGCGGCCGACGGTGTTTGGTTCGTCTCGTCCGTACGTTTATCGTCTATTACCATTACCGATTCAATTTGAAGATGCATTTCAACGGCTATCCATCGTCTCCAAGCTCCTCTTCTGGCGAGGACGAATGCGTTCCTATGGAAACGTCGCCGACGAAGTTGCTGGCGATTGCGATTCAGAAGCGACGTGCGTTGTTTGGAAGGAAGGAGCGTGACTACCGACTCGAGCTGCTGCAGACCGGATTCATCCAGTCTCTGTGTAAGCATTTGGGTGAGCGTAGAGCTCGTCGCCGCAAACGCGGCGGTAAGCGAAGCGTTAGGGAAAACAAGGGTGTTGAGTCCTTTGGGACTCCAATTACTCGCGTTGAACCTATCGTTCAGAATTCTAATGATGGTGAGCCACCCAGCAAGCAGATCTGTCGAGACGACGAGCAGGATCCATTTGGTCTCGATGACTTCTTTGTTCGTGTCTATGGACGTTCGGTGATCATTAGAGGTTAATCAGTGTGCTTTAGTGAGACATTTTTGTATTTGTAGTGTTCCATTTGTCCAGCTTCAGATCAGAAATGTGTACCTCAGCGATTGAGCCACTCCATGAACCAACATGTGCGGCGATCGCGCTATGGATGACTGGTCAAGTGTTATGTTATTATTTGTTCCCATCTAGTACGCAAATATATCACTTCAGATCGTTTCTCGTACGGGTAGTGCCAGATGGGTATCTGTATATATTGTTGTATGTGTTCGAATAAATTGTATTCAGTGATAACGTTTTATAGACATCGTGCTAGGAACAGGCAAGAAGACGCGGCCTTTGTTTGCAGCAGGCTGACACGTGCTTAGGATTGTTGAAACTTCATTTTGTCTGAAAGGGAAGAAATGAGTTGGTTTCAGTATGGTTCAGCTTGGCTAGCGATCGATTTGTGGCCGTGGGAGAATGCAGTTGTCAGCAGTTTGTTCCCAATCCTATAGCTGGCTTTCGGTCGGTTTAAACTTGCCCTATTTGGCGGTTTAAACTATTTACAGATACCAGACATTCAGCAGACGATGTGATGAAACACAATTTTGTGAGCGGTTTTGTCCGTATGTCGCATCCTGACATGGCGAAGTGTTGTGTCGATGAACGCACAGAAATGTCTTGTCGCCAGGCGAGTTGAGTGATTAGAATAAGGCTTAAAGTATAAGTAAATGTGTTAGTGGAAAATGAATGATAATTTAGGGTCCAGGTAACCAGTGTAGAAGAAAATTAAAATAGTCGGTCAATGAGTGGTGGGCAGAAAGTCGCGAATTTTGCCAAGTGGTCATATACGTATGAGAGGTGTGCGGGGTTGTGGAGCGATATCAAAAGATTTTGTAAAACTATTGGAGAGGCGTGGATCAATGAAACCGTCGGGAGAGTTGGGTACCAGTCAGGTTTCGTCCTTGCCCGTCATGCACATGATAGCAGTTGATACTAGTGAAGCAACGGTAATTCCTTTTATACATTTACGATTATTGGGGACCAATAAAGTCGGGGGGGGGGGGAGGGTGACGCAACTTTGCATCGACGTTTCACCCACGTCAAAGCTTCTTTCCCTCCCTAGGTTTAGGTTAAAGCGGATGAGACCTATGCTTTGACAATGATCTGTTATGTGGAAGGAGGAGATATCAATTTTAGCCTTAGTCTAGGGAGGGTAAGGAGTTTCGACGTCGGAAAAGCTGTGTCTCCCCCGACTTTATTTGACCATTATTGTAAAGGATGATAGTAAGTGATCTGCGATACTAATGTATGTTTCTGGCCCATGTAATACCTTCGTACATAGCATTTCGGAGCACTTGCTAGGTTTAGCCTACGGACTAGAGTGGGAGTGCATTAAACACACACACCCTGCCACACACACCCTCGCCACTCAGGTGACGCCTTGTTGAGCGCTCCGAAATGGACTGTGCTCTGCACTATCCAATCGGAAAATCATTAGGCCCGAGGCCGCCGTCAGACTTCGCGATTTTGCAGTCTAGCGGTGTCGCGGCTCCGCGAAACTGCATCAGTGCTCAAAGTCACAAAAACGCAAAAGCGCCAAGTCTCACGGAGACAAGGAGGGAAGAGGAAACTGTCATCAATCAGGGGATTAGACTTCATCATTTGTATGATAACGTTACATAAGTCGCATGTAACAGCACTAGATGCATCAGTACTCATTCACCCTCAATTTTGTATAGAAAGCATTATCGCGACGTACAGCATTGGAGGAACCTGAAAAGTCTAAGCATGTAAAATCACACGATGAGTCGACTATACTCGAACACTTGGTAGAGGGAGTCGTTTACATTTTGACATGTAACTTAAAGATTCGTTTAACATCATCACAGGTCCTTGCTACGTTCCCGCCGATGCGCTTCGTCGTCTACTTCAGACTTGAATGACTGGCGAGCGAAAATTTTTATTGATTTGCTGTTTGCTGTGGGAGGGAGGGAGGTGCTCCCCGAAAACTCTTTCTGTTGAAGATGTACGAAATGACACGCTGAGTCGTAGGATCCGCGCCAATGAAATCGTTGCTATACTCAAACACAAGGATTGGTAGAGGGAGTCGTTTACATTTTGACATGTGTCTTAAAGATTCGTTTAACATCATCACAGGTCCTTGCTACGTTCCCGCCGATGCGCTTCGTCGTCTACTTCAGACTTGAATGCCTGGCGAGCGAAAATTTTTATTGATTTGCTGTTTGCTGTGGGAGGGAGGGAGGTGCTCCCCCGAAAACTCTTTCTGTTGAAGATGTACGAAATGACATGATGAGTCGTAGGATCCGCGCCAATGAAATCGTTGCTATACTCAAACACAAGGATTGGTAGAGGGAGTCGTTTACATTTTGACATGTAACTTAAAGATTCGTTTAACATCATCACAGGTCCTTGCTACGTTCCCGCCGATGCGCTTCGTCGTCTACTTCAGACTTGAATGCCTGGCGAGCGAAAATTTTTATTTTGCTGTGGGAGGGAGGGAGGTGCTCCCCGAAAACTCTTTCTGTTGAAGATGTACGAAATGACATGATGAGTCGTAGGATCCGCGCCAATGAAATCGTTGCTATACTCGAACACAAGGATTGGTAGAGGGAGTCGTTTACATTTTGACATGTGTCTTAAAGATTCGTTTAACATCATCACAGGTCCTTGCTACGTTCCCGCCGATGCGCTTCGTCGTCTACTTCAGACTTGAATGCCTGGCGAGCGAAAATTTTTATTGATTTGCTGTGGGAGGGAGGGAGGTGCTCCCCGAAAACTCTTTCTGTTGAAGATGTACGAAATGACATGATGAGTCGTAGGATCCGCGCCAATGAAATCGTTGCTATACCCGAACACAAGGATTGGTAGAGGGAGTCGTTTACATTTTGACATGTGTCTTAAAGATTCGTTTAACATCATCACAGGTCCTTGCTACGTTCCCGCCGATGCGCTTCGTCGTCTACTTCAGACTTGAATGCCTGGCGAGCGAAAATTTTTATTGATTTGCTGTTTGTTGTGGGAGGGAGGGAGGTGCTCCCCGAAAATTCTTTCTGTTAAAGATGTACGAAATGACATGATGAGTCGTAGGATACGCGCCAATGAAATCGTTGCTATACTCGAACACAAGGATTGGTAGAGGGAGTCGTTTACATTTTGACATGTGTCTTAAAGATTCGTTTAACATCATCACAGGTCCTTGCTACGTTCCCGCCGATGCGCTTCGTCGTCTACTTCAGACTTGAATGCCTGGCGAGCGAAAATTTTTATTTTGCTGTGGGAGGGAGGGAGGTGCTCCCCGAAAACTCTTTCTGTTGAAGATGTACGAAATGGCATGATGAGTCGTGGGATCCGCGCCAATGAAATCGTTGCTATACTCGAACACAAGGATTGGTAGAGGGAGTCGTTTACATTTTGACATGTGTCTCAAAGATTCGTTTAACATCATCACAGGTCCTTGCTACGTTCCCGCCGATGCGCTTCGTCGTCTACTTCAGACTTGAATGCCTGGCGAGCGAAAAGTTTTATTTTGCTGTGGGAGGGAGGGAGGTGCTCCCCGAAAACTCTTTCTGTTGAAGATGTACGAAATGACACGATGAGTCGTAGGATCCGCGCCAATGAAATCGTTGCTATACTCGAACACAAGGATTGGTAGAGGGAGTCCTTTACATTTTGACATGTGTCTTAAAGATTCGTTTAACATCATCACAGGTCCTTGCTACGTTCCCGCCGATGCGCTTCGTCGTCTACTTCAGACTTGAATGCCTGGCGAGCGAAAATTTTTATTGATTTGCTGTTTGCTGTGGGAGGGAGGGAGGTGCTCCCCGAAAACTCTTTCTGTTGAAGATGTACGAAATGGCATGATGAGTCGTGGGATCCGCGCCAATGAAATCGTTGCTATACTCGAACACAAGGATTGGTAGAGGGAGTCGTTTACATTTTGACATGTGTCTCAAAGATTCGTTTAACATCATCACAGGTCCTTGCTACGTTCCCGCCGATGCGCTTCGTCGTCTACTTCAGACTTGAATGCCTGGCGAGCGAAAAGTTTTATTTTGCTGTGGGAGGGAGGGAGGTGCTCCCCGAAAACTCTTTCTGTTGAAGATGTACGAAATGACATGATGAGTCGTAGGATCCGCGCCAATGAAATCGTTGCTATACTCGAACACAAGGATTGGTAGAGGGAGTCGTTTACATTTTGACATGTGTCTTAAAGATTCGTTTAACATCATCACAGGTCCTTGCTACGTTCCCGCCGATGCGCTTCGTCGTCTACTTCAGACTTGAATGCCTGGCGAGCGAAAATTTTTATTGATTTGCTGTTTGCTGTGGGAGGGAGGGAGGTGCTCCCCGAAAACTCTTTCTGTTGAAGATGTACGAAATGACACGATGAGTCGTAGGATCCGCGCCAATGAAATCGTTGCTATACTCGAACACAAGGATTGGTAGAGGGAGTCGTTTACATTTTGACATGTGTCTTAAAGATTCGTTTAACATCATCACAGGTCCTTGCTACGTTCCCGCCGATGCGCTTCGTCGTCTACTTCAGACTTGAATGAATGGCGAGCGAAAATTTTTATTGATTTGCTGTTTGTTGTGGGAGGGAGGGAGGTGCTCCCCGAAAATTCTTTCTGTTAAAGATGTACGAAATGACATGATGAGTCGTAGGATACGCGCCAATGAAATCGTTGCTATACTCGAACACAAGGATTGGTAGAGGGAGTCGTTTACATTTTGATATGTGTCTTAAAGATTCGTTTAACATCATCACAGGTCCTTGCTACGTTCCCGCCGATGCGCTTCGTCGTCTACTTCAGACTTGAATGCCTGGCGAGCGAAAATTTTTATTGATTTGCTGTTTGCTGTGGGAGGGAGCGAGGTGCTCCCCGAAAACTCTTTCTGTTGAAGATGTACGAAATGACATGATGAGTCGTAGGATCCGCGCCAATGAAATCGTTGCTATACTCGAACACAAGGATTGGTAGAGGGAGTCGTTTACATTTTGATATGTGTCTTAAAGATTCGTTTAACATCATCACAGGTCCTTGCTACGTTCCCGCCGATGCGCTTCGTCGTCTACTTCAGACTTGAATGCCTGGCGAGCGAAAATTTTTATTGATTTGCTGTTTGCTGTGGGAGGGAGGGAGGTGCTCCCCGAAAACTCTTTCTGTTGAAGATGTACGAAATGACACGATGAGTCGTAGGATCCGCGCCAATGAAATCGTTGCTATACTCGAACACAAGGATTGGTAGAGGGAGTCGTTTACATTTTGACATGTGTCTTAAAGATTCGTTTAACATCATCACAGGTCCTTGCTACGTTCCCGCCGATGCGCTTCGTCGTCTACTTCAGACTTGAATGCCTGGCGAGCGAAAATTTTTATTGATTTGCTGTTTGTTGTGGGAGGGAGGGAGGTGCTCCCCGAAAATTCTTTCTGTTAAAGATGTACGAAATGACATGATGAGTCGTAGGATACGCGCCAATGAAATCGTTGCTATACTCGAACACAAGGATTGGTAGAGGGAGTCGTTTACATTTTGACATGTGTCTTAAAGATTCGTTTAACATCATCACAGGTCCTTGCTACGTTCCCGCCGATGCGCTTCGTCGTCTACTTCAGACTTGAATGCCTGGCGAGCGAAAATTTTTATTTTGCTGTGGGAGGGAGGGAGGTGCTCCCCGAAAACTCTTTCTGTTGAAGATGTACGAAATGACATGATGAGTCGTAGGATCCGCGCCAATGAAATCGTTGCTATACTCGAACACAAGGATTGGTAGAGGGAGTCGTTTACATTTTGACATGTGTCTTAAAGATTCGTTTAACATCATCACAGGTCCTTGCTACGTTCCCGCCGATGCGCTTCGTCGTCTACTTCAGACTTGAATGCCTGGCGAGCGAAAATTTTTATTGATTTGCTGTGGGAGGGAGGGAGGTGCTCCCCGAAAACTCTTTCTGTTGAAGATGTACGAAATGACACGATGAGTCGTAGGATCCGCGCCAATGAAATCGTTGCTATACTCGAACACAAGGATTGGTAGAGGGAGTCGTTTACATTTTGACATGTGTCTCAAAGATTCGTTTAACATCATCACAGGTCCTTGCTACGTTCCCGCCGATGCGCTTCGTCGTCTACTTCAGACTTGAATGCCTGGCGAGCGAAAAGTTTTATTTTGCTGTGGGAGGGAGGGAGGTGCTCCCCGAAAACTCTTTCTGTTGAAGATGTACGAAATGACATGATGAGTCGTAGGATCCGCGCCAATGAAATCGTTGCTATACTCGAACACAAGGATTGGTAGAGGGAGTCGTTTACATTTTGACATGTGTCTTAAAGATTCGTTTAACATCATCACAGGTCCTTGCTACGTTCCCGCCGATGCGCTTCGTCGTCTACTTCAGACTTGAATGCCTGGCGAGCGAAAATTTTTATTGATTTGCTGTGGGAGGGAGGGAGGTGCTCCCCGAAAACTCTTTCTGTTGAAGATGTACGAAATGACACGATGAGTCGTAGGATCCGCGCCAATGAAATCGTTGCTATACTCGAACACAAGGATTGGTAGAGGGAGTCGTTTACATTTTGACATGTGTCTTAAAGATTCGTTTAACATCATCACAGGTCCTTGCTACGTTCCCGCCGATGCGCTTCGTCGTCTACTTCAGACTTGAATGCCTGGCGAGCGAAAATTTTTATTGATTTGCTGTTTGTTGTGGGAGGGAGGGAGGTGCTCCCCGAAAACTCTTTCTGTTGAAGATGTACGAAATGACACGATGAGTCGTAGGATCCGCGCCAATGAAATCGTTGCTATACTCGAACACAAGGATTGGTAGAGGGAGTCGTTTACATTTTGACATGTGTCTTAAAGATTCGTTTAACATCATCACAGGTCCTTGCTACGTTCCCGCCGATGCGCTTCGTCGTCTACTTCAGACTTGAATGCCTGGCGAGCGAAAATTTTTATTGATTTGCTGTTTGCTGTGGGAGGGAGGGAGGTGCTCCCCGAAAACTCTTTCTGTTGAAGATGTACGAAATGACACGATGAGTCGTAGGATCCGCGCCAATGAAATCGTTGCTATACTCGAACACAAGGATTGGTAGAGGGAGTCGTTTACATTTTGACATGTGTCTTAAAGATTCGTTTAACATCATCACAGGTCCTTGCTACGTTCCCGCCGATGCGCTTCGTCGTCTACTTCAGACTTGAATGCCTGGCGAGCGAAAATTTTTATTGATTTGCTGTTTGTTGTGGGAGGGAGGGAGGTGCTCCCCGAAAATTCTTTCTGTTAAAGATGTACGAAATGACACGATGAGTCGTAGGATCCGCGCCAATGAAATCGTTGCTATACTCGAACACAAGGATTGGTAGAGGGAGTCGTTTACATTTTGACATGTGTCTTAAAGATTCGTTTAACATCATCACAGGTCCTTGCTACGTTCCCGCCGATGCGCTTCGTCGTCTACTTCAGACTTGAATGCCTGGCGAGCGAAAATTTTTATTGATTTGCTGTGGGAGGGAGGGAGGTGCTCCCCGAAAACTCTTTCTGTTGAAGATGTACGAAATGACACGATGAGTCGTAGGATCCGCGCCAATGAAATCGTTGCTATACTCGAACACAAGGATTGGTAGAGGGAGTCGTTTACATTTTGACATGTGTCTTAAAGATTCGTTTAACATCATCACAGGTCCTTGCTACGTTCCCGCCGATGCGCTTCGTCGTCTACTTCAGACTTGAATGCCTGGCGAGCGAAAATTTTTATTGATTTGCTGTGGGAGGGAGGGAGGTGCTCCCCGAAAACTCTTTCTGTTGAAGATGTACGAAATGACATGATGAGTCGTAGGATCCGCGCCAATGAAATCGTTGCTATACTCGAACACAAGGATTGGTAGAGGGAGTCGTTTACATTTTGACATGTGTCTTAAAGATTCGTTTAACATCATCACAGGTCCTTGCTACGTTCCCGCCGATGCGCTTCGTCGTCTACTTCAGACTTGAATGCCTGGCGAGCGAAAAGTTTTATTTTGCTGTGGGAGGGAGGGAGGTGCTCCCCGAAAACTCTTTCTGTTGAAGATGTACGAAATGACATGATGAGTCGTAGGATCCGCGCCAATGAAATCGTTGCTATACTCGAACACAAGGATTGGTAGAGGGAGTCGTTTACATTTTGACATGTGTCTTAAAGATTCGTTTAACATCATCACAGGTCCTTGCTACGTTCCCGCCGATGCGCTTCGTCGTCTACTTCAGACTTGAATGCCTGGCGAGCGAAAATTTTTATTGATTTGCTGTGGGAGGGAGGGAGGTGCTCCCCGAAAACTCTTTCTGTTGAAGATGTACGAAATGACACGATGAGTCGTAGGATCCGCGCCAATGAAATCGTTGCTATACTCGAACACAAGGATTGGTAGAGGGAGTCGTTTACATTTTGACATGTGTCTTAAAGATTCGTTTAACATCATCACAGGTCCTTGCTACGTTCCCGCCGATGCGCTTCGTCGTCTACTTCAGACTTGAATGCCTGGCGAGCGAAAATTTTTATTTTGCTGTGGGAGGGAGGGAGGTGCTCCCCGAAAACTCTTTCTGTTAAAGATGTACGAAATGACACGATGAGTCGTAGGATCCGCGCCAATGAAATCGTTGCTATACTCGAACACAAGGATTGGTAGAGGGAGTCGTTTACATTTTGACATGTGTCTTAAAGATTCGTTTAACATCATCACAGGTCCTTGCTACGTTCCCGCCGATGCGCTTCGTCGTCTACTTCAGACTTGAATGCCTGGCGAGCGAAAATTTTTATTGATTTGCTGTTTGTTGTGGGAGGGAGGGAGGTGCTCCCCGAAAATTCTTTCTGTTAAAGATGTACGAAATGACATGATGAGTCGTAGGATACGCGCCAATGAAATCGTTGCTATACTCGAACACAAGGATTGGTAGAGGGAGTCGTTTACATTTTGACATGTGTCTTAAAGATTCGTTTAACATCATCACAGGTCCTTGCTACGTTCCCGCCGATGCGCTTCGTCGTCTACTTCAGACTTGAATGCCTGGCGAGCGAAAATTTTTATTGATTTGCTGTGGGAGGGAGGGAGGTGCTCCCCGAAAACTCTTTCTGTTGAAGATGTACGAAATGACACGATGAGTCGTAGGATCCGCGCCAATGAAATCGTTGCTATACTCGAACACAAGGATTGGTAGAGGGAGTCGTTTACATTTTGACATGTGTCTCAAAGATTCGTTTAACATCATCACAGGTCCTTGCTACGTTCCCGCCGATGCGCTTCGTCGTCTACTTCAGACTTGAATGCCTGGCGAGCGAAAAGTTTTATTTTGCTGTGGGAGGGAGGGAGGTGCTCCCCGAAAACTCTTTCTGTTGAAGATGTACGAAATGACATGATGAGTCGTAGGATCCGCGCCAATGAAATCGTTGCTATACTCGAACACAAGGATTGGTAGAGGGAGTCGTTTACATTTTGACATGTGTCTTAAAGATTCGTTTAACATCATCACAGGTCCTTGCTACGTTCCCGCCGATGCGCTTCGTCGTCTACTTCAGACTTGAATGCCTGGCGAGCGAAAATTTTTATTGATTTGCTGTGGGAGGGAGGGAGGTGCTCCCCGAAAACTCTTTCTGTTGAAGATGTACGAAATGACATGATGAGTCGTAGGATCCGCGCCAATGAAATCGTTGCTATACTCGAACACAAGGATTGGTAGAGGGAGTCGTTTACATTTTGACATGTGTCTTAAAGATTCGTTTAACATCATCACAGGTCCTTGCTACGTTCCCGCCGATGCGCTTCGTCGTCTACTTCAGACTTGAATGCCTGGCGAGCGAAAATTTTTATTGATTTGCTGTGGGAGGGAGGGAGGTGCTCCCCGAAAACTCTTTCTGTTGAAGATGTACGAAATGACATGATGAGTCGTAGGATCCGCGCCAATGAAATCGTTGCTATACTCGAACACAAGGATTGGTAGAGGGAGTCGTTTACATTTTGACATGTGTCTTAAAGATTCGTTTAACATCATCACAGGTCCTTGCTACGTTCCCGCCGATGCGCTTCGTCGTCTACTTCAGACTTGAATGCCTGGCGAGCGAAAATTTTTATTGATTTGCTGTGGGAGGGAGGGAGGTGCTCCCCGAAAACTCTTTCTGTTGAAGATGTACGAAATGACACGATGAGTCGTAGGATCCGCGCCAATGAAATCGTTGCTATACTCGAACACAAGGATTGGTAGAGGGAGTCGTTTACATTTTGACATGTGTCTTAAAGATTCGTTTAACATCATCACAGGTCCTTGCTACGTTCCCGCCGATGCGCTTCGTCGTCTACTTCAGACTTGAATGCCTGGCGAGCGAAAATTTTTATTTTGCTGTGGGAGGGAGGGAGGTGCTCCCCGAAAACTCTTTCTGTTAAAGATGTACGAAATGACACGATGAGTCGTAGGATCCGCGCCAATGAAATCGTTGCTATACTCGAACACAAGGATTGGTAGAGGGAGTCGTTTACATTTTGACATGTGTCTTAAAGATTCGTTTAACATCATCACAGGTCCTTGCTACGTTCCCGCCGATGCGCTTCGTCGTCTACTTCAGACTTGAATGCCTGGCGAGCGAAAATTTTTATTGATTTGCTGTTTGTTGTGGGAGGGAGGGAGGTGCTCCCCGAAAATTCTTTCTGTTAAAGATGTACGAAATGACATGATGAGTCGTAGGATACGCGCCAATGAAATCGTTGCTATACTCGAACACAAGGATTGGTAGAGGGAGTCGTTTACATTTTGACATGTGTCTTAAAGATTCGTTTAACATCATCACAGGTCCTTGCTACGTTCCCGCCGATGCGCTTCGTCGTCTACTTCAGACTTGAATGCCTGGCGAGCGAAAATTTTTATTGATTTGCTGTGGGAGGGAGGGAGGTGCTCCCCGAAAACTCTTTCTGTTGAAGATGTACGAAATGACACGATGAGTCGTAGGATCCGCGCCAATGAAATCGTTGCTATACTCGAACACAAGGATTGGTAGAGGGAGTCGTTTACATTTTGACATGTGTCTCAAAGATTCGTTTAACATCATCACAGGTCCTTGCTACGTTCCCGCCGATGCGCTTCGTCGTCTACTTCAGACTTGAATGCCTGGCGAGCGAAAAGTTTTATTTTGCTGTGGGAGGGAGGGAGGTGCTCCCCGAAAACTCTTTCTGTTGAAGATGTACGAAATGACATGATGAGTCGTAGGATCCGCGCCAATGAAATCGTTGCTATACTCGAACACAAGGATTGGTAGAGGGAGTCGTTTACATTTTGACATGTGTCTTAAAGATTCGTTTAACATCATCACAGGTCCTTGCTACGTTCCCGCCGATGCGCTTCGTCGTCTACTTCAGACTTGAATGCCTGGCGAGCGAAAATTTTTATTGATTTGCTGTGGGAGGGAGGGAGGTGCTCCCCGAAAACTCTTTCTGTTGAAGATGTACGAAATGACATGATGAGTCGTAGGATCCGCGCCAATGAAATCGTTGCTATACTCGAACACAAGGATTGGTAGAGGGAGTCGTTTACATTTTGACATGTGTCTTAAAGATTCGTTTAACATCATCACAGGTCCTTGCTACGTTCCCGCCGATGCGCTTCGTCGTCTACTTCAGACTTGAATGCCTGGCGAGCGAAAATTTTTATTGATTTGCTGTGGGAGGGAGGGAGGTGCTCCCCGAAAACTCTTTCTGTTGAAGATGTACGAAATGACACGATGAGTCGTAGGATCCGCGCCAATGAAATCGTTGCTATACTCGAACACAAGGATTGGTAGAGGGAGTCGTTTACATTTTGACATGTGTCTTAAAGATTCGTTTAACATCATCACAGGTCCTTGCTACGTTCCCGCCGATGCGCTTCGTCGTCTACTTCAGACTTCAATGCCTGGCGAGCGAAAATTTTTATTGATTTGCTGTTTGCTGTGGGAGGGAGGGAGGTGCTCCCCGAAAACTCTTTCTGTTGAAGATGTACGAAATGGCATGATGAGTCGTGGGATCCGCGCCAATGAAATCGTTGCTATACTCGAACACAAGGATTGGTAGAGGGAGTCGTTTACATTTTGACATGTGTCTCAAAGATTCGTTTAACATCATCACAGGTCCTTGCTACGTTCCCGCCGATGCGCTTCGTCGTCTACTTCAGACTTGAATGCCTGGCGAGCGAAAATTTTTATTGATTTGCTGTGGGAGGGAGGGAGGTGCTCCCCGAAAACTCTTTCTGTTGAAGATGTACGAAATGACACGATGAGTCGTAGGATCCGCGCCAATGAAATCGTTGCTATACTCGAACACAAGGATTGGTAGAGGGAGTCGTTTACATTTTGACATGTGTCTTAAAGATTCGTTTAACATCATCACAGGTCCTTGCTACGTTCCCGCCGATGCGCTTCGTCGTCTACTTCAGACTTGAATGCCTGGCGAGCGAAAATTTTTATTTTGCTGTGGGAGGGAGGGAGGTGCTCCCCGAAAACTCTTTCTGTTAAAGATGTACGAAATGACACGATGAGTCGTAGGATCCGCGCCAATGAAATCGTTGCTATACTCGAACACAAGGATTGGTAGAGGGAGTCGTTTACATTTTGACATGTGTCTTAAAGATTCGTTTAACATCATCACAGGTCCTTGCTACGTTCCCGCCGATGCGCTTCGTCGTCTACTTCAGACTTGAATGCCTGGCGAGCGAAAATTTTTATTGATTTGCTGTTTGCTGTGGGAGGGAGGGAGGTGCTCCCCGAAAACTCTTTCTGTTGAAGATGTACGAAATGGCATGATGAGTCGTAGGATACGCGCCAATGAAATCGTTGCTATACTCGAACACAAGGATTGGTAGAGGGAGTCGTTTACATTTTGACATGTGTCTTAAAGATTCGTTTAACATCATCACAGGTCCTTGCTACGTTCCCGCCGATGCGCTTCGTCGTCTACTTCAGACTTGAATGCCTGGCGAGCGAAAATTTTTATTTTGCTGTGGGAGGGAGGGAGGTGCTCCCCGAAAACTCTTTCTGTTGAAGATGTACGAAATGACATGATGAGTCGTAGGATCCGCGCCAATGAAATCGTTGCTATACTCGAACACAAGGATTGGTAGAGGGAGTCGTTTACATTTTGACATGTGTCTTAAAGATTCGTTTAACATCATCACAGGTCCTTGCTACGTTCCCGCCGATGCGCTTCGTCGTCTACTTCAGACTTGAATGCCTGGCGAGCGAAAATTTTTATTGATTTGCTGTGGGAGGGAGGGAGGTGCTCCCCGAAAACTCTTTCTGTTGAAGATGTACGAAATGACACGATGAGTCGTAGGATCCGCGCCAATGAAATCGTTGCTATACTCGAACACAAGGATTGGTAGAGGGAGTCGTTTACATTTTGACATGTGTCTTAAAGATTCGTTTAACATCATCACAGGTCCTTGCTACGTTCCCGCCGATGCGCTTCGTCGTCTACTTCAGACTTGAATGCCTGGCGAGCGAAAATTTTTATTGATTTGCTGTGGGAGGGAGGGAGGTGCTCCCCGAAAACTCTTTCTGTTGAAGATGTACGAAATGACACGATGAGTCGTAGGATCCGCGCCAATGAAATCGTTGCTATACTCGAACACAAGGATTGGTAGAGGGAGTCGTTTACATTTTGACATGTGTCTTAAAGATTCGTTTAACATCATCACAGGTCCTTGCTACGTTCCCGCCGATGCGCTTCGTCGTCTACTTCAGACTTGAATGCCTGGCGAGCGAAAAGTTTTATTTTGCTGTGGGAGGGAGGGAGGTGCTCCCCGAAAACTCTTTCTGTTATAGATGTACGAAATGACACGATGAGTCGTAGGATCCGCGCCAATGAAATCGTTGCTATACTCGAACACAAGGATTGGTAGAGGGAGTCGTTTACATTTTGACATGTGTCTTAAAGATTCGTTTAACATCATCACAGGTCCTTGCTACGTTCCCGCCGATGCGCTTCGTCGTCTACTTCAGACTTGAATGCCTGGCGAGCGAAAATTTTTATTGATTTGCTGTTTGCTGTGGGAGGGAGGGAGGTGCTCCCCGAAAACTCTTTCTGTTGAAGATGTACGAAATGGCATGATGAGTCGTAGGATCCGCGCCAATGAAATCGTTGCTATACTCGAACACAAGGATTGGTAGAGGGAGTCGTTTACATTTTGACATGTGTCTCAAAGATTCGTTTAACATCATCACAGGTCCTTGCTACGTTCCCGCCGATGCGCTTCGTCGTCTACTTCAGACTTGAATGCCTGGCGAGCGAAAAGTTTTATTTTGCTGTGGGAGGGAGGGAGGTGCTCCCCGAAAACTCTTTCTGTTATAGATGTACGAAATGACACGATGAGTCGTAGGATCCGCGCCAATGAAATCGTTGCTATGCTCGAACACAAGGATTGGTAGAGGGAGTCGTTTACATTTTGACATGTGTCTTAAAGATTCGTTTAACATCATCACAGGTCCTTGCTACGCTCACGCTGATGCCCTTTCTCGTCTTGCAAAATTATCCATAGGATTGCTTGCTTCGCACTTTAATGAAGGGCCACGGTAACTGCCAATTTTGGTGAACCATCGTTTTTCCAGACTTCGTTTAGGAACTGCTTTACAATGACAGTGGTCGCTCAAGTGCTCTTACTGCTTCTTGTACTGTTGGGTATTGTCGCGTAGAAGATGGTTTTGCGATTCGGCGCGTTCATGTGATGCTGGACCAAGAACTCATTGGCAAAAGAAATTATTCGCTGAAGATGTCGCGTTACTCGAAAAGACCATGGTCTCATTGCGACGAAAGGAGTCGTCCGCTCAAAACGTCGCGTTACTCGAAAGCTAGAAGTTGATGCGAAGTATCGTCCTCTTCTTGCAAGCTGTCCTTGGAATTGCCGGCTTCCTTCGCACATTAATGAAGGGCCACGGTAACTGCCAGTTTTAGTGAACAAGTTTCTCCAAACTTTGTTTAGGAACTCCTTTACAATGGCAATGGCTCCAAGTGCTCTCACTGCGTCTTGTACTCTTGGGTATTCTCGTGTAGACGATGGTTTTGCGATTTGGCGCGGTCTTTTGATGCTGGGACAAAAGGACTTATCACATTGGGACAAAAGAAATCATCCGCTTAAAACGTCACGTTGCTCGAAAGCTAGAAGTTGATGCAAAGAATAATCCTCATCTTGCAAACTATCCGAAGAATCGTCTGCTTCCATCGCACTATTCAATGAAGGGCCACGGTAACTGCCAGTTTTAGTGAACCATTGTTTTTTCCAAACTTCGTTTAGGAACTACTTTACAATGAGTGGTCGCTCAAGTGCTCTTGCTGCGTTCCGTGCTATTCAGTAATTTTGTGTAGAAGATGGTTTTGCAATTTGGCGCGGTCGTTTGATGCTGGAACAGAAGGAACATGATCTCATTGAGACAAAAGAAATCATCCGCTCAAACATCGCGTTACTCGAAATCTAGATGTTGATGCAAAGAATCCTCTTCTTGCCAGCTGTCCATAGAATCGTCTGATTTCATCGCACTATTCAGTGAAAGGTCACGGTAACAGCCAGTTTTAGTGAACAAGTTTCTTCAAACTTCGTTTAGGAACTCCTTTACAATGACAATGGCTCCAAATGCTCTCTGCGTCTTGTTCTGTTGCGTATCTTCGCGTAGAAAATGGTTTTGCAACTTCGCGCTCATTGACTAAAGAAATTATTCGATCAAGATGTCGCGTTACTGGAACGGACCATGATCTTATGGGACGAAAAAAATCATTCGCTCAAAACCTCGCGTTACTCGATAGCTAGAAGTTGATGCAGAGAATCCTTCTCTTCTTGCGAGCTGTCCGAAGAATCGTCTGATTTCATCGCACTTTAATGAAAGGCCACGGTAACAGCCAGTTTTAGTGAACAAGTTTCTTCAAACATCGTTTAGGAACTCCTTTACAATGGCAATGGCTCCAAGTGCTCTTACTGCGTCTTGTACTGTTGGGTATTGTCGCGTAGAAGATGGTTTTGCGATTCGGCGCGTTCATGTGATGCTGGACCAAGAACTCATTGGCAAAAGAAATTATACGCTGAAGATGTCGCGTTACCCGAAAGGACCATGGTCTCATTGGGACGAAAGGAGTCATCCGCTCAAAACATCGCGTTACTCGAAAGCTAGAAGTTGATGCGAAGGATCGTCCTCTTCTTGCAAGCTGTCCATGGAATTGCCTGCTTCCATCGTACTTCAATGAAGGGCCACGGTAATTGCACGTTTTAGTGAACAAGTTTCTACAGACTTCGTTTAGGAACCGCTTTACAATGACAATGGCTCCAAATGCTCTGTGCGTCTTGTACTGTCGCGTATTTTCGCGTAGAAGATGGTTTTGCAACTTCGCGCTCATTGACTAAAGAAATTATTCGATCAAGATGTCGCGTTACTGGAACGGACCATGATCTTATGGGACGAAAAAAAATCATTCGCTCAAAACGTCGCCTTACTCGATAGCTAGAAGTTGATGCAAAGAATCCTTCTCTTCTTGCGAGCTGTCCGAAGAATCGTCTGATTCCATCGCACTTTAATGAAAGGCCACGGTAACAGCCAGTTTTAGTGAACAAGTTTCTTCAAACATCGTTTAGGAACTCCTTTACAATGGCAATGGCTCCAAGTGCTCTTACTGCGTCTTGTACTGTTGGGTATTGTCGCGTAGAAGATGGTTTTGCGATTCGGCGCGTTCATGTGATGCTGGACCAAGATTGGCAAAAGAAATTATACGCTGAAGATGTCGCGTTACCCGCAAGGACCATGATCTCATTGGGACGAAAGGAGTCATCCGCTCAAAACGTCGCGTTACTCGAAAGCTAGAAGTTGATGCGAAGGATCGTCCTCTTCTTGCAAGCTGTCCATGGAGTTGCCTGCTTCCATCGTACTTCAATGAAGGGCCACGGTAACTGCCAGTTTTAGTGAACAAGTTTCTTCAAACTTCGTTTAGGAACTCCTTTACAATGACAATGGCTCCAAATGCTCTCTGCGTCTTGTTCTGTTGCGTATTTTCGCGTAGAAGATGGTTTTGCAACTTCGCGCTCATTGACTAAAGAAATTATTCGATCAAGATGTCGCGTTACTGGAACGGACCATGATCTTATGGGACGAAAAAAAATCATTCGCTCAAAACGTCGCCTTACTCGATAGCTAGAAGTTGATGCAAAGAATCCTTCTCTTCTTGCGAGCTGTCCGAAGAATCGTCTGATTCCATCGCACTTTAATGAAAGGCCACGGTAACAGCCAGTTTTAGTGAACAAGTTTCTTCAAACATCGTTTAGGAACTCCTTTACAATGGCAATGGCTCCAAGTGCTCTTACTGCGTCTTGTACTGTTGGGTATTGTCGCGTAGAAGATGGTTTTGCGATTCGGCGCGTTCATGTGATGCTGGACCAAGAACTCATTGGCAAAAGAAATTATACGCTGAAGATGTCGCGTTACCCGAAAGGACCATGGTCTCATTGGGACGAAAGGAGTCATCCGCTCAAAACGTCGCGTTACTCGAAAGCTAGAAGTTGATGCGAAGGATCGTCCTCTTCTTGCAAGCTGTCCATGGAATTGCCTGCTTCCATCGTACTTCAATGAAGGGCCACGGTAACTGCACGTTTTAGTGAACAAGTTTCTTCAGACTTCGTTTAGGAACCGCTTTACAATGACAATGGCTCCAAATGCTCTGTGCGTCTTGTACTGTCGCGTATTTTCGCGTAGAAGATGGTTTTGCAACTTCGCTCTCATTGACTAAAGAAATTATTCGCTCAAGATGTCGCGTTACTCGAAAAGACCGTGATCTCATTGGGACGAAAGAAATCATCCGCTCAAAACGTCGTTTCACTCGAAAGCTAGAAGTTGTTGCGAAGAATCCTTCTCTTCTTCCAAGCTGTCCATGGAATTGCCTGTTTCCATCGCACTTTAATGAAAGGCCACGGTAATTGCCAATTTTAGTGAACAAGTTTCTTCAAACTTCGTTTAGGAACTCCTTTACAATGGCAGTGGCTCCAAGTGCTCTTACTGCGTCTTGTACTGTTGGGTATTGTCGCGTAGAAGATGGTTTTGCATTCGGCGCATTCATGATGCTGGATCATGAACTCATTGGCAAAAGAAATTATTCGCAGATGTCGCGTTACTCGAAAGGCTCAAAACGTCGCGTTACTCGAAAGCTAGAAGTTGATGCGAAGAATAATCCTCATCTTGCAAACTATACGAAGAATCGTCTGCCTCCATCGCACTATTCAATGAAGGGCCACGGTAAATGCCAGTTTTAGTGAACAAGTTTCTTCAAACTTTGTTTAGGAACTCCTTTACAATGACAATGGCTCCAAGTGCTCTCACTGCGTCTTGTACTCTTGGGGTATTCTCGTGTAGACGATGGTTTTGCGATTTGGCGCGGTCTTTTGATGCTGGGACAAAAGGACTATTATCACATTGGGACAAAAGAAATCATCCGCTCAAAACGTCGAGTTACTCGAAAGCTAGAAGTTGATTCGAAGAATCTCACTCGAAAGCTAGAAGTTGTTGCGAAGAATCCTCCTCTTCTTGCAAGCTGTCCATGGAATTGCCTGCTTCCATCGCACTTTAATGAAAGGCCACGGTAATTGCCAATTTTAGTGAACATGTTTCTTCAAACTTTGTTTAGGAACTCCTTTACAATGACAATGGCTCCAAGTGCTCTCACTGCGTCTTGTACTCTTGGGGTATTCTCGTGTAGACGATGGTTTTGCGATTTGGCGCGGTCTTTTGATGCTGGGACAAAAGGACTATTATCACATTGGGACAAAAGAAATCATCCGCTCAAAACGTCGAGTTACTCGAAAGCTAGAAGTTGATGCGAAGAATCTCACTCGAAAGCTAGAAGTTGTTGCGAAGAATCCTCCTCTTCTTGCAAGCTGCATGGAATTGCCTGCTTCCATCGCACTTTAATGAAAGGCCATGGTAATTGCCAATTTTAGTGAACAAGTTTCTTCAAACTTCGTTTAGGAACTCCTTTACAATGGCAATGGCTCCAAGTGCTCTTACTGCGTCTTGTACTGTTGGGTATTGTCGCGTAGAAGATGGTTTTGCATTCAGCGCGTTCATGATGCTGGATCATGAACTCATTGGCAAAAGAAATTATTCGCAGATGTCGCGTTACTCGAAAGGACCATGGTCTCATTGGGACGAAAGGAGTGATCCGCTCAAAACGTCGCGTTACTCGAAAGCTAGAAGTTGATGCGAAGAATAATCCTCATCTTGCAAACTATCCGAAGAATCGTCTGCCTCCATCGCACTATTCAATGAACGGCCACGGTAAATGCCAGTTTTAGTGAACAAGTTTCTCTAAACTTTGTTTAGGAACTCCTTTACAATGACAATGGCTCCAAGTGCTCTCACTGCGTCTTGTACTCTTGGGGTATTCTCATGTAGACGATGGTTTTGCGATTTGGCGCGGCCTTTTGATGCTGGGACAAAAGGACTATTATCACATTGGGACAAAAGAAATCATCCGCTCAAAACGTCGCGTTACTCGAAAGCTAGAATAGCACTGAATTACGTTAGTTCATATTTAACTCTTATTATGTGAGACAGAAAAAAAGTTGATGCGAAGAATAATCCTCATCTTGCAAACTATCCGAAGAATCGTCTGCCTCCATCGCACTATTCAATGAAGGGCCACGGTAAATGCCAGTTTTAGTGAACAAGTTTCTTCAAACTTTGTTTAGGAACTGCTTTACAATGAGTAGTCGCTCAGTGCTCTTGCTGCGTTTCGTGCTGTTGAGTATTGTTGTGTAAAAGATGGTTTTGCAATCTGGCGCGGTCGTGTGATGCTGGGACAAAAGGACTATTATCATATTGGGACAAAAGAAATCATCCGCTCAAAACGTCACGTTGCTCGAAAGCTAGAAGTTGATGCAAAGAATCCTCCTCATCTTGCAAACTATCCGAAGAAGCGTCTGCTTCCATCGCACTTTAATGAAGGGCCACGGTAACTGCCAGTTTTAGTGAACAGGTTTCTTCAAACTTTGTTTAGGAACTCCTTTACAATGGCAATGGCCCCAAGTGCTCTTACTGCGTCTTGTCTCTTGGGTATTTTCGTGTAGAAGATGGTTTTGCAATTTGGCGCGGTCGTGTGATGCTGGGACAGAAGGACCATGATCTCATTGGGACTAAAGAAATCATCCGCTCACGCGTCACTCGAAAACTATTAGAAGTTGGTGCAAAGGATCCACTGATCTTGCAGGACTTCTACAGTTCTGTTACCGTTATGCCTTCTTCATCATGCCTTCAGTGGACGTCTTCGCAAATTTGCACCTGTATATGAATCCGGTAATACCAGCGTCGATGAAAGTTCTCTCTCAGTGCAATTCAGGAACTCAGGGGTTTCATAGACAGACCTACCGTATCTTTTATACGTTTTAAACTGTTAACGTTTCCTCTAAATGTGTAGAAATTACTTTATTGTGTATTGGTCCCTGTACCTGTGAATGCACTAGAGGCAAAAGTTGTCTTTGGAGTGGTCCTCACGCAAATTCAGAGCACCGTTGCTGTGTGCTTAGTTCACGCTTGTATGGAACGATTACTCGGAGGTGGCTTGCTGCTATTGCTTTCTCTTTCACATCGTTATAGTTCCGTGAACTTTTTGCCACTTGGCGTTTATATTATAAATGCAGAGTTTGCGAAGAATTTGCGCACCGTTTAACATTCTCATATATTATTTGTTGATGGTGGAAAATGAGATTTGGCTGCTAGTTACTGG
Organism: Trichostrongylus colubriformis; assembly: GCA_963978905.1. NCBI lineage: Eukaryota > Metazoa > Nematoda > Chromadorea > Rhabditida > Trichostrongylidae > Trichostrongylus > Trichostrongylus colubriformis. Next base: position 23,609,260 of record OZ022258.1, on the reverse strand, counting down.
TGATGCTTACATATATTCTTTATTGCTGGCGGTGTTGTGATATCGTTGACGAGATTTTTTGGTGGACGAAAGGCTAAAATTACTATGTCGTGATTCTTTCATCATTATATTTTGAAGTTCGAGTGGTCTCGTTTACATGGCTATGCTTTATTATTCTACAGTGGTACTCGATGGCGCATATTGGCAATTCCACTTGTCTACGTTCGTGGTATATCCCTTGTTGAGTAGAACGGTTGTGCGAGAGGTTCTAATGCTTGACTGGCCCTAGTTTTCGAACGGTTATCATACGTTATGATAGCCAGTTTTGCATATGTGGATCGAATGTTTTCCGCATGGTCCTCGTTGTTCTTATTTGCTGATTAGGAGGGTTCAGTGTTGTAAGTGGCATTGGATTGTATTGTATGGCATACTACTTCTGTATTGCGTTAATTGTTTTGTATAAGATGACCTCGTGCTTCTGTGGATAGTCTGGTTGTATGCGCATGGAATATTTCTGATTCATGGAGCTATGGATGATGTTACCTACTAATGTAGCTCATCTGCGAGTTTGTGTTTATTTCGCATTTGCTGGTGATTAAGGACAGTGTTTGTGTGCTAGCTGAACTAGGGTGGGTGCCTCGCCTTTTATTTACAGTTATTTTACAGTTACTGTTGAGACGGTTTTGCTTGTTGAAGCATCGAGTGATTGCGTGGTTTTGTCTTTCAATGTGGCTCTGATAACTGGTAGATAGCGCACGACTGTTTTACATGAGTGTTTCTGTTCCAGCTAGTCAAGTTTAGCACAAAAGGAGAGGTGGTTGTGGTCATACACTGGCATTCCATGTTATTTACGTTGTCAAGCTCGTGCTGCCTCGTCGTTTATCAGTGTTGTCAGTGGAAGCGATGTTAAACAGCTTCGTATATTCAAGCTAATTCAGTACGTTGCGCCTCTCAGCCCGATAATCTGCAGTGCCTTCGTTTTTTGTACTGATCATGGTATTTTTAATCGCTTTCGATCCATTTTCAATTTCTTTCTTATAATTGTTCTAATTCGGTTCGGATGTTTTTCATCTCCAAGTCATGATGTTAGTTTTACATTTAAAAATTGCGCTGAAATTGGATCCCATTTTCGTCTTATCGATCTTTTTGCCTAAAACTATCTGCCTCTTGAGTCGATTGAAGTGGATGGGTGGGAGGAAGTGTTTTTGAATCGCATAGTTTCAGTACATTTTTGTAGCTGTTTTGATAATTGTTCAAAGAAAAAAAAGAAAGAAAAAGAAGTGGGCGGGAGGGAGGATATTCTTTTCCAAAACATTTTTATATTTATGTGCAGTGATTGCAGTAACCATGCGCTTGTTCCGCAATTAGTTTTCTTAAGTATGCGATATGCTAAAGATGCGCAAGAACGTGAATCAAGTGATATGCGACAACTTCAAGTGGAATTTTTGGAGCTCCGTATCAAGTTCCTGATTGGATGTTGGGTGTGTTTGGAAAGCTCGTTATCGAATCGCACCGATTTATCCAGTTGTCCACAATTAAGCGTGAGTTCATTCAGGAGTACGAGAAATGATGGCTGATCACTGATCCGTTAATATTGCAGGCAGCACGGTCAAGCTCTGCCATCTATATCAGTGGCATCGGTTGATGAATTCTAAAGAAACGGAAACGCGCAGGGAGATGTGGATTAGGAAGTAAAATCTGGTTGAAATAAAGTATTCTCCGAGAAGATGTGGATAAATAAATTGTGAACGTGATTTTTAAAGGTGCCGATTTTCTTTTCAACGTGTGCTCGTACACTGTACAGTTGAAAGATAGAACTAGAATGGTTTGCATTGGTTCAACTTTTACTAGGTGTATCCGGAATTTCTCTCACTCAACAGCCATTCCCATACCTCCGACACTACATCTTCAAACCATTGGTAAATCTTTCGAGTGCATGCTAGAGTTCACTGGTTCGTCGCCTGGGCGAACGTTTGAAAGCACAGAAATAATGAAGACAAAGGGGATGGCTGTTGGATAGGGTGAAGGGGGAAGTGAAGGCGAAGCATACATGAGTTCAACCGCATTAGGAGGTGACAGAGCGCCGCTGTGTCGAAACAACGGATGCATTCGTACTTCGCGTTACCTGTAATGGTGGCAACGATGTGATAAACATGTGCCCCTTGACCATGGCGGAACTCGAACGATGCGCTCTGTTTCAAGGCCACATTCATACTTTTCGCTAGTAGGACGTAGTTGCGTTTTTAGACAGCGAGGAAGAGTGGCACGGAAAAGATGCAGAGGCGACGCAGGCAGTGGGACAGGGTGGACAGTCAGCCACGCACTGCCGCTGGCGCCGCGAAGTATGAACGCGGCCACACAAGGCCGAACCGTTGTGCCGTGTGGTGATGGTGGCGAGAGCCTGCGCTAATCTGTGGAGAAGGGGCGCTATCTTGCCACAGTTGTGCACTCTGCTACAGAGTGCGCCAAAATTACGTGCACGGGTTGTGGTGCTTGATCCATCTATTTTTTGCAGAGATGAGGGATCAAATGGCTAGCAAACTTTTGATTTGGTTCCCTTCTATCATCATTTGAAATCACAGTCATCAGCTTCCGTATCTCACAAAATGGTTGACTCTCATTCCCTCCGATTAGCGACCATCGAGTATCAGCGTAAGCGGTTGATTTGGGAGCGCCATCCCGATGTTATCTGCGATGAGAAACTTTCCACGGTGAAGTCGAGCTTCAACCGGCAGAATGATCGTGTGCTTTACACATTCACTGAAGAGGCTAACGACAAAAGGAGAACAGAAGAACATTCTGGTTATTCAAGAAAATCATGGTGAGAGTCACCATTACCTACGGAGCCAAGTCATCACAACTCATTTTTATCCAGGAAGATACCAAAATCAACACAGAAGTTCACTTGTAAAACGTATTGAAGAACATCTTGGTGCCTTGGCCCTGATCCATTCATGTTTCAGCAGGATCTGGCCCATTCATGTTTCAGCAGGATTCAGCACCACCTCATATATCAACGGTGACATAGCAATGGTGTCTAAACAACCTCCTAAGCTATGTCAGTGGTCAGGATTGGCCATGGAATGGTTCCGATCTGAATCCGCTGGACTAATCTGCATGGTCCTACTTGGAGAGCAAGGCCTGCTCGAAGCAACACCACAGCAACATGGTCGAAGCCTTGAAGAAAGACCTACTGAAAGCTCGCGATGAAATCTCCCCGGAGAACTTGCGTGCCACGGTGGACGACTTTCCATCTTGTCTTAGGGCCTGCATCCGTGCCAAAGGAGGACATTTTGACTTTTAGTCATCTATTTGCTGTCAAAAAAAAACTGTCCGCAACTCCTTGTTTACTTGTTTTTACAACGGTGGATATCTGCGCACGTAATTTTGGCGCACCCTGTATATAACGCCAAGAATCGCACCATGTATTTGCGTGGGATCTTGCCACCATCTCATTCTGAGTATGATTAGGTCAAGTTCTATAAGGCCGCTTCCATACTTTGCGCACCGACGCCGTCACGCGCGTGCCTGCGTCACGCGCGTGCCTGCGTCACGCGCGTGACGGCGTCGGTGCGCAAAGTATGGAAGCGGCCTAACAGTGTGTCGCTGGAGTGCTGTCAGGGTTGGCTCATGACTTTGTCGCAGTCAACGCCGGTGCCAGCGCCGGTACTGCAGTGTATGAATATGTGCTTAGAGGTGTGTTTCGTCGCTTCGACAGCAAGCCTTCTGGCGAAAAGCTCGAAGGCCACGTTTTTATAGTGTCCTCAGTGTGGTATGACAATTTCCATTTTATTTTATGTCTTGAAGTATACATCTGCTATACGCGGCTTAATTTTTCCGCGGACAGGGTGACTGGAAACTGCCGGGTGCGCCACTGGTCAACCCCTGGCGTTCGGCAAACGACACGATAAGTCCTAGCCGGAAGCGTCGTAACAGTCGGGCAATGGACGATGCCCTACACCTGTTTGAGTCGTAATCGCCGTAGTCGCGCATCCATGGCGTCACTCGAGACTGAACAAATTTTCTATCTTAACATCATCAAAGGCACTATCCGCAATAATCTCACCAGCTATTTACCCTGCCGCAGCCGATAGACCCCCGGGTAACTAGCGCGGCTGCACCCTTAGAGCGGCGCCACGAGCCTGAGACCCCGCTCACCACTTGGCGACCCCACCCGGCAGTAGACGGTTCTTTTTCTAACGTGGCATTTACGTGGGCCTGTGGTTCATGCGATAATATAAGATAAAGAAGAAGTTTCATTGGTAAAGGTATCAGATAAAAGGTTCGCGAAGGCCTATTACTGAAGGGTGTGTAGCGGTATGGAATTTTTTATTACAAGAGAACTGGCTATACATATTTATTACATAACATACATAATACTAAAACAGGGGATAGAAAGGGGGGAAGATGAGGGAAAGCACACGACGGGCTATGGTCAGGCGACCATCACGACTGCCCTCTGTTCACCTCCGTTGACCTCTGCCAGCTGCTGCGCCGTGGGTGGCACGTGCGGGGCACTTGGGTGGCCTCGCTACTCACGGTTCGGACCCGACAAAGGATACGTTCACATGAGGAAGCAAGTGATATCTCAGGATTCCTTATGTTACCATCCAAGGAGAAGTGATATAGAGGCTTGTTTTCACGCGGTAATCTCGCACAAAGCCAGATGTCAGGAGGCCTCATTTTTGCCATTTTTGAGGGCTTCTTTCGAAATTTTGTTTCTCGATTTGTTCTCTAGCACCTCTAATTTTATGATACAGCACTTGAACCTATTCAATGTAATCGCTGAAAGTGCCTTTAATGGTCTCATGTATACACCGACATGGCCGTTCTATTTTCCTTACTCTGCCCTGCTATATTAGAACGCTTCGTCTGTCTGTCCGTCCATCCCTTTGTCCGTCCGCCTCTTTGTACGTCTGTCGCGATTAGGTATTGTATGAAAAACGATCTGTGGAGATGGGAACAAGTGTGGTAAAGGGCAGGGCATGGGACAGGAAGTCAAAAACACCTACAGGCCAAGTTAAGCTCCGCCCACGGGGGCGTGGCGTGACCTAGAATGTTCCGCTTTCAAACCGAAAATTTTTAATTGGGTTCCGATATAACATAAACGTGGGGGAAAGGTGGACAAAGGTCAGGAGTTTTTTAAAGTCATGAAAGATGCGTGGGCACAATGGGCGGAGCACTGAAACACTCTGTTCTAATGGAAAAAAAGCAATTTCGATCGACTCACTGACGTACGTGGTGTTTTGCGCACAGTGGTGTGGCCAGTCTGTCTGTCTTATGTCCATCCGTCCGTCCGTCCCTACATCTGTCACGAAAGCAGGTATTTAATGAAAAACGACCCGTGGAAATGGGGACAAGTGTGGTATGAGTAGGGCATGGGACAAGAAGTAAAGACCACTCAAGGACTAGGTAAGACGTGGAAGAAAGGTGAATCAAGGTCAGGGATAAGTTTAAATCATGAAAGAGGTATAGACACAGTGGGCGGAGCATTTGTGGTAGTGGGCAGAGCTTGGACGTTACATGAAAGGCGACCTGGAGAGTAGGGACAAGTTTGGGATGGTTAGGACATGAGACAAAAAATAGAGAGCAAACATGGACCCGATTATGCTCCGGCTTCTGTGGGCGGAGCGTGCATTGTAACGTTCGGTCTTGGATCAAAAATTCTTTGCTCGATTCGAAAATGGTCCAAACGTGAGGAAAGACGGGCCTATGGTCAACCATGTGTACCCATGAAACAGGCCCGGGCACAGTATAACTCGGTTCAAATGCAGCCTAAAGACTAGGAAAAAATGGTAGAAATGACCTATATCCCAGTATTCCAAACACACAGTGAGTGGAAACCCATCCACAGTGGTTGGAGCATGTAGTTGATCGTGTGGGGCACACTGAAAAACTGCAGTCCGTTTCAAGCGTGGTTTAGAGACAGAAGAAAAACGAAAGTGGTTGATAGTAGGTCGGGCTATGGAAGAAAAAGGTTTCAACGGTGAGCGGAGCTTGGACGTTACTTGAAAAACAACCGTAAAGATGGGGACATGTATGGGATTGGTAGGACATGGGACACCGCCCACGGTAGGCGGAGCGTGCTTTGGAACGTTACGTTTTCCTACCGAAAATTGTTAATTGTGTTCCAATATGACCCTAACATGGGGAAAAGACAGATCAAGGTGAGCGGTGAGTTTTTAAAAGTCATGAGAGAGGCCTGGGCATAGTGAGTTGAGCGTGTTATAATCTGTGAGTAAAATTTATAGCAAAAATCAATCCTGATCGACCCACTGACGCCCATGGTATTACGGGCACAATAGTGTGCCCCAGCTAACTGGTAGTCCATAACGCACTCACATGGTCCAAAAAAGTCGGTCCGCGTGGCCATGTGCCGCACATGGAGTTGCACGATTTTGAGAGAGCAGTGACAGCCTCTGCGTATTATGTGTTAACGAGAACCTACACTTCCAACATTCCCGAAGAGCGGTTAGCGGCAGACTACAAATGGTTGTCGTGACCATCGGAAATCCACGACAGCAACCGATGACAGTGGAGGTCAAAGGGACAAAACACAGTGTTAGCCAGTTCTGCAGGTACCTAATTGTTATAAGCAGTCTAGGTTGAAGTGAGCTCAATCGACTCATGAGTTTTTGTGAGCGCAAAGCTTTTCAAGAGTCTTTTAAGAGAGACTGAAAACCGGAGCTAATGTGGCTTGGGAGTGGGAGAACTCATCGTTGCGCTGGCGTACTTAACCTCAAACCATCCTACAGACTACAGCTCTTATACTCACGTGGATATTTTGAACTCACCTTATTTGACGGAGTTATGGGTTCTCACAAATTGCGGCAGGAGCCAAGGCGAAAATGCGCCGGACACCGAGTCTGTGAAGCAGCTCTCTCTCGACTACAGCCCATTCCGGAGCGTTTGATAGGGCGTGGCCTACTGACTTGGGTGAGTGGCGAGAGTGAGAGTACGTGGCGGGGAGAAAGAGTTTGATACACTCTCATCCACGTCCGTAGGCCACGCCTTGTCAGGCGTCTGTCAGGCTCAGGACTAAACAATTCGACGACTCTGCAGCTCAGAGGCACCAGTAGGGGTGAAGAAAACTTGGATCTGGGAGTACCTGTTCTCTGAAACGGACCTTCTACCTCAGAAAAGGTCACATGTGCTGAAAATCGCATTGAAAAACGCGGTTTGGGGTCCTATGGCGACCCCGCTGCTCGACATGCCGCCATGCGGTCATGCGCCCGCGCCAGTTGCCATCGAGGACGGGACAACGATCGCGGCCGGCTGGTTCAGACTCTGGCCCGCCTTCAGTCCACTCCGGCTGGTGACGCAGAGGACGAGAGAGAAGGCGGGTTTTCGGGTTCCTATTCCTTGGTTTTTTCGCAGTTTCATGTCGTTCTTTCTCTGCTATTATATTGCTGAGCACTTCTACTTTCGTAATCCCCCAATTTGCCAAATTTACCCGGTGCTTTTAGGCCTGGTCGCCGAAACGCAGACCAGAACACTGTCTAAAGTTGCAGTAGCAACCGTTCTCCCTAGGACACCACTGCGGAATCGCCCTCTGTCTTATCAACTGACCGTTTTTCTCTTTTGATTGCTATGCTTTGCTTCGCAACCTTTCCATTCCTTCCATGTTTTACTTGCTTACGGTTGCTCTTGTGTGTTTGGTGAATGCTGTAGTGGCTTATTCTATGTACGAAAGCAGAACAACTTGTGCGAAAGACAGAAAGGCAGGTTGACTTTCGACAACTACAAAGTTGAGAGCTGCAGGTTCCTATCATAAAGTAATGTCAGGGTGTGAGAAATCAATAGAGTCAGTATGGATTAGGCGGGGAAGTGACTTCACGCTGCATGTGCATGTTCGCGCAAGCACTGTTAGTTCGCGTAAAAACATACATACATTGCGTATATTCATTGCGGAGCGTTTGATAGGGCGTGGCTTACGGACATGGGTGAGAATGTTTCAAACTCTCTCACTCCGCCACGCTCACTCTTACACTCGCCACACACTCATTCTCACCCCTCAGGTCACGTCCTATCTAGCGCTGCCAAATGGACTGTAGCACGCTTCCACAACTTCGTTTCTACGGCAGATAATGACAGATTTTTCATAAAAAGGGAGGGAGATATGATTTATAGCGTGAGCCTAGGGAGGGGAAGGCCGTCAGCGTGGCTGCAACAACTTCGGGGTTAATGCGGTTGGGGGGTAGGTGAGATGAGGAGGAACGCGAATTCTCGTTCAATGACTGAATGGTAGCGTATCGCACACCATTGCTCAAAAACGTTAAGACAGAACAAAAATTGCCAAAAGAATGTAGGTTATAGCCTTACAAGGGAAGGATACCTTGTCGAAGTGTCCATTCACAGTAAAACACATCACTCAACGCGCTTTGGGACCCTGATATAAGATGTGTATTCAAAATCTTGCACACGCGTAACATCCTGGGCGTCAGTAGGACGATAGGGATAGTACACATACCTCTCCTCCCGTTTGGGCCGGTCTCCGATCGCTTCACGTATGTTTAAGATGGCTTCGACATTGGTCATTTCTACCTATTTTTTCCTGGAGGCTGCGTTGGGACCGAGAAAGGAACTTTTGTTGCACGGACCGCCCACTTAGGATGCGCCACGCTCAGTGTGCCCAGGCCTCTTTCATTACTTTCAGAAGCTCATGGCTAACCCTAACCGATCTTTTCCCCAGTTTGGACCATTTTGAACCAAGCGACTTATTTTCGGTCTGAATGCGGAATGTCCCAGAGCACGCTTCGCCCATCGTGGACGGAGCTTAATTTGATCTATGAGTACTTTTTACTCCTTGTCCCATGCCCTACCCATCCCAACTTGTCCCAATTTCCACACAGACAAAGCGTTCTATATAAAGTGGGATCACTGCTTACCTCATAGCCAACCTCGATTTTTCGAAATTGAGGCAAAAACTTGGATGGCTCAAAATTTGCACAAAGGGGTAATCCGATCTCCTGAGCGCAAATATCATAATCACTTTAGCAACAGAAGCTAGTTCGTGCGTCATGGGAGTCTGCTCATATAAGCAAGTTGGATCACATAATTTTCTCTTGAAGGCAAGGTGAGTAAGGGTCGAGGAAGAAGAGTATAGTGGTTATCGTAAATGACGACATTTTTGAAGATGTTCCCTAAACATAAGAGAGAAAGGCAAAAGAAAACTATCTTTATAGGAATCTCATCCATGGTCCCACCCCACGCGAATCGCCACCGCTACCATGCTGCTGCTTTGCACTTCACTTGTATTCATCGGCTGCGTGGGCGAGGAACACTTATAGATTTGGAAGTGGTGCATTTAGACAAGTCCCCATAACTCCACTCAGAATATCGTTTGGGGAATACAGATTCAAAATCAGCGTCTGAAAGCGCCTATAGTGATGGATTTTCCCTTGCAAGCGACTCCTTCGTTCTTGTATTACTGCTTTGTTAGCTGGGAGATTGACAGAGCTCCGAGTGAGGGCACGCTCCATGCGCACGGAACATGTTTCATCCACGCGGAGCCCTCTTCCATTGCCCAGGCTTGAAGCATATTCCGCGCTCGCTATGGGTGGAGTAACCAATTGACTCTCCATTGGTTGTCAGCGGTTGGGAGGCGGTCTCTCCACGCCTCATTGCAGGCAATAGGGCGAGGAGAGACCGCCTTCGAACCGCCGACAACCAATTGAGAGTCAATTGGTTACTCCACCCATAGCGAGCGCGGAATATGCCTTTAAAGGCAGCATTAGGGGAAAGTCGGACGAGAAGTAAAAGAAATAGTGCATATGAAAGTCGAGATGCCTAGTAACAGGACAGTGAAGAAGCAACGGATGGAAATGGCAAAAAACCCGAGAAACAGGACCCCTTTCCCACCGTTGATTCTCTACCCAGACGACCTTCCCGTCAAGAGGCGGGTAGTCTAATCTAGTTTCCCATTGGCATGTTGCCAAGTAAACACAAGGGAATGTTTGCAAATACGACAACATTTATTTTTTAGAGTGAGCTTCAAGCTAAAACTGCGAAAGCGCGCCGCAAAACATTCGATTCCGCCGCATCTTCTTGACCGCTCCCACTCCAGTCAATCGGGAATTACGTCATCGGGAGGCGGGACCGCTGTGTCCAAGAGGCGGAACCGCTGCATGGTTGCTGCGTTTTGCAGGGTTTCTACAGCTTGGAGAGCGCTTTTTCACCGGGATTTCGCCACAGATAGCCTTCTTAGGCCCAGGACTAAAATTCGTATCCCTCTCTCACCTAAAGGCACCAGTACGGGTAAGGAAATCTGAGATCTGGGAGTAGATATTCTCTGTAACGAACCTTCCACTTCAGCAGAGGTCACATGTGGTGAAAATTGCATGAAAAAACGCGGCTTGGGATCTTATAACTACCCCGCAGCTCGGCATGTCGTTATGCGGTTATGCGGCCGGGAGGAGTCGCCGTGGAGGAGCGGGTTAATAATCGCGGCGGGCTGGTTCAGACTCTGGCCTGTCTTCAGTCCACTCCGGCTAGAAAGGCAGGAGACGAGAGAAAGAAGGGAATTTTCGGGTCAATATTTCTCGGTTTTTGGCCGTTTTATGTCGCTCTTTCTCTACTGTTATATTGCTGAGCATCTCTACTTTCGCAATCCCCCAATTTGCCGAATTTACCCCTACCTGTGTCTTTCATGGAGGAGCATCTGACATCATCTGCTGTAGAGAAGACGTGGACTTTGGCACGTTTTTACGTGTATGTGAGATAGGGACTAAAACGTGCAGTTGCTTCTCCCCCGATCCACATTGTCCCCAACTTTCATTAAAAAAGTTTTGTTCAGGAAAATGGGTGCGATCGCAATGGGAAGGAAATCCCACTACAGGCATTTTTTTTCCTGAGCCTATAGACCATCACTAAGGCTCAGGCAAAAATATACGCCTTAGTGGGTAGGTTGACCCCTTGAGGATCTCTCCAAGTTACCTGATGCACAATTTTTTATAAGATGTCTCCCACATTGGTATAGCACCGAAGAGTGGTTTACTCACACAGAGCTTATTTTCCCTCCCCATGCCTGGGATAAAACGAAGGATGGCAAACGGACAAATGTGTGGAGAGAAGATTCACCGCGACGCGCGAGCTCGGATGCGTCATTGGACCCAGACTTTCTACCGTTTCGTCGCGCTGTCTGCGAGAGAAAGCATGTTGTCAAGTGCACGCAGAGTGCACTACGCATGATTAGTTGAGGCGCCAACATTGAGCGCACTGTGTAGTTTGGTCTAAAATGGAGGGAGGCTATGGGGGAGGGTAAAGAAGGGGTAAGCGACGGTCGTTACCGTGACGGGGTACCCAACCGCAGCTTTTTGATGAGATGTGAGAGTGCTGTCGCGTAGGCGTTCTTCTTTTCGGTTCACCCGCTTTTGGGGGAACAATGGTCGCAATCTACTTTAGTGAATCAGACCCAGTAACGTTTTCTGGCGACACTCACATTAGCCCCACGTCGCCTGCCTTCCTTTGCAATGCGCGCGAAGCGTGCGCGAGTCCTGGCTCGCCGTTTCAGCGGTTTGCATGTGAGCGAGGACCTGATGTGCTACTCACGAAGTGTCTTGCCCAGTGACATAACGAGCCCTAGAGCTATTTCATGATTTACAACATTTGATAAGATAAATATCCCATTAGTCTTCAATATTGTGCTTTCCATTGTTCCCAGACTCATGATTATCTGAATGCTCAACAACAATTCGACTTCGAAGTATTTATTCAAAAAACCCAAAAGAACCCTCAAAAGTCTCAAAAGTTTTCTTTAAGTATTTTGCAATATTTCGGTACCATTTTCAGACCTGGAACAGGAGAAATTAGCTCAGTTATATGATACACGTTGTACGCCAGTAGCTTATGGCTTAAAATTTTTTTGGCGTGACGCACCCTGCCAGAAACGTATGGAGTGGAAAATGATCAACTCACCCGATCGCACCCTTAAATAGTCTGGGACGCTATATGACTGACTCTGAAATTGATATGATAAAGACCATGCAGTAAGATGTTATCAAGATTGATAACATTGATCAAGTGAAGATGTGTAGAATGTCACGTAATTCGTCCCTACTATCTATTTCTGGTGATAACCGCTTGATTAATACTGGAAACCTTTAAAAAGAAGCGGTTATCACCAGAAATAAATAGTAAGGACGAACTACGTTACGTTCTACACATCTTCACTTGATCAAAGTGATCGTTCTCGGTGACTGCATGGTCTTTCTCATATCAAGTATAGTGTCAGTCACACAGCGTCTCGGACTATTTAAGAGTGCGACCGGGTGAGTTGGGGAGACGGGCGTTTGGCTCGTCCGGGCTGGCACGCGACGATTTGCGCGGCAAAGTGCGCGACACCGCGTCTCTCCGCGGCGTCTTTGACTGGAGCGTGAATTCTCAGTCGTGCTTATTGAGATCAAGATACCAACGGGGTTTTGACGAGAAAGGGCTTTTCCTTCCTCTCATCAGTGTTTGTAAGTTGAGCCCCCGAGTGTGATGTTCGTATTCGTAACGTTCTTATATTCTCACTTGGATTATTCTCATCAGAAACTTGAATTGAAAAGTTTGATGACAATGTGATAAAACTTGCTTTTTTCCTTTTGGTGTTGGTCAAAAAGTGCACTTGCAGTAGAGCCGTGCTAAACTGTTCACAAGCATGTAATGTTGCTTGATTACTTCATTCCCTACCTCTCTCAATTCTAAGTAACTTTGTCGATCATTATGTCCATATGATGCAATCTACTTAATTTCTTTTCCGTTGCTGAAGTGATGAACACTTTGTATGTTCAAATATACTTGCATGTGATGTCATCAAAAAATAGGAAAGAAGCGGATCTCACCACATTGTCATCGAACTTTTCAAAACGATGCTCCCAAAAAGAAGAATAAGTGATTTGCTGGTAATATGAGGGTATTAATCAAATAGAAGTGTTACACAAGAAAAGCTCATCCTATAAATACTACTGAAAAGAAGGAGAAGCTTGTGTCCAAAAGATTTCTGACCACTTTAGCCTTTACCCGTTATAACATGTTTGCGCCCCAACCAACGACGCCGAGGTCGGCCGCGTCGCCGCGCAAATTGCCGCGTGCCAGCCCGGACGAGCCAAAGGCCACCCACCCGGTGAGTTGATCACTTTCTGCTACGTATGTTTTTGGCAGGGTGGGTCACGCCAAAAAACTGAGAGGTGTCGTAAGCTATTGTCAAGCAACATCTGTCATACATCTGAGCTAATCTACTGTTTCAGGCCTGGAGTAGGTACACCGATAGCGCAAAATACTCCAAAATTTTTGAAGTCTTTTGAGGGATTTTTGAGTTTCTTGAATAAGTATTTTGGAGTGTCAATTGTTGTTGAGTATCCTATTAGCACTTTTGTCAAGCAAAGAAGATTATATTTAGGTATCCAAAAAGCGATCACGTAATCATTCTGTGCTAAATGCATAGGTAGCGTTCCAATCCTTCTGTAAGCATGCTAACGTGCACCACGGCGAACGCACGCTAGCTTGCTTATAGGAGCGACAGGTCCTCTTTAAACGCATTCGTCCGTTTACCGACTCTGGAATAAAACTCACATTCTCCTGGCTGTTCTTGTCATGTCTCTACGGGTTGGTGAGAACAGTGCGCAACACGCTGTCATTGTGTTGAAGAACGTGAAGTCGCGTCTCTTCCGCGACCTACATTGACCCGATCAGTATTTCAGATCAAGGACAGCACAAAAATTGAAGAAAACTCTTCATGATAGAATATTCCTAAGATTGATTGAATCTTCATTCCTGAATACTATTGAATTTGTACGAAGTCGATGAAATCTTTATTTTGTCCTATGCATGTCAACATCCTCATTTCGCACAATGCTTCCAATCTTCTGTAAGTGCTTCGGAGACGAAAGGATCCGACACAGGGAACTACAACTCATGGCGCGTAAAAGTCAAGTGCATCGAGTAAAACTACTATGAACAGTTCATACTTCTCATTTACACTGTTTCCAGTTTTTAATGATGGCACCCAATGCTTTTGAGCCATCCAGCTTTGAGCTATAGCTATTCATCGAAATTCACGAGAAATAACTACTTCTGTACATGTAATCGGGATGAGAGTACTTGCACTTTAGTTTCAGAAGATGCTACTGTGATCACTGCAACCCACCGGAGGTACAAATATGTGTCCTTCGACTGAGTGCGATTTACTGGCAAACGTCAAATCAAGAAAGTTAACACCTCCCCACATGTTGTACAAGGTTATGACAATTGAATCTTGTTTATGTAGAGATGAAGGCTCGATTTTCTATTATCTTTATTGATGACGTTTCGGGCATAACTCCTTCTTCAAATCAGCTGAATATTAATACTAACAACATCACAACATGAGTGCAATGGTACTAAACAATCAAAACTACCAACCAAGTCCTATAGCGCGACAATATGCCGCTACTGCGAGGACGGGAAGGGAGGGCGGAAGGACAGTTCTTAGGGATGTCGACTAGAAATGACGGAGATGATAGCATATCCTTTATATAGGCAAGGATAGTGACAGATCTTCATTTTGTCGTGAAAGTCACCATTCCTCACATATCACATTGTTTACATTGGTATCAACCTCATTGCCATTTTCATTTCCTCCCTACTGTTGATCGGTGGTTTACACTGTTTGATTTCCATTGCTTCCCTTATCTTCCTTTCGACCGGGTCTATTAGGTTCTTCTGACAATGGTGACTTGTAGCTGTGGCGGTACTTCTTGGGTGTGTTTGAGTGTGTGGTGTTTTGAGAATGGATTCTCTGAATAGCTTCGAGGGCTACGCACGGCTCTTATATGTTCTTCCATTCTTTTATAGAAAGGTCTTCCTGTCTCTCCTATATAGAAATCATGACAAGAGAAGCATTCTACTTTATATCCAACACACTTCAGCTGACACACCTCGTGGTCAGTCGTACAGACCGTGCAGTTCGATCTTCCACACTGATTCTCGTAAGGTCGTGATGATGTCAATATGCGCCGCAATGTAGGAGGTGGCCGGAACACCAAATTTATTGGAAGTCCCGACCGCTTCACAACGCGGTTAACATCAAACGCTAAGGGGTCACTGATGAAGGGCATTACCAGAGGAGAACCACAAGGTAATCACCTAGTCTCCAGCCACGATCTTGTTGTAGCCTATACCCATTCCGCCGCAATATTTCGCTCACTTCTGTCTCCACTACGTCGGAGTTCACGGTGGTCAGTTCGCATGATGCAGTTATCATGTGGCGAATGACGTTCGCCTTCATGTAGTGAGGATGGCAACTTCGTGCGTGAATAATTATGTTGTGAGATGCCGGTTTCCTGTACCACACCTACCTTGCTGTTGACGTGACCATCGGAAATCTTGATCTTCGTGTTCAGGAAAGGTAAATAACCATCTTCTGATGGCTCCTCAGCCGTCAACTTTATGGACTCGCACCGTGAATTGAGTTTCCCAAATGTATTCCGTAGTGCTGTTCGTGATCTTGCGACAATGCATATGTCATCGATATATCGACCAAAATACAGCACTCCCATCCACAAAGCTGACCGTTCAATGCTATCCATTAAAATAATCGCCAGTAACGGCGCCAATCTACTTCCCATAGCCAATCCTCTGGTCTGCTTGTGGCACCGATTTCGAAAACGGAATATGTTCACGTCCACTACGTTTCGCAGGAGCTCTTCAATCTCTTCGACGCATGGACGAAAAAGCTGGAGGTGGTGATAGTGCAGACGTAGAAGGTGTACACAGGCCTCTACAGCTCTTTGGATGTCAACATTCGTATACAGTGCCACAACGTCAAAGCTTTGATATTGTAGACGAGGTTTACCGTTCAAATTGCACTGTCTCAATTGCTCCAGGAATTGGTTCACATTCTTCGTGGTGCGGAACATATGAAAGCAGTGGGCAGAGAATCCGCTGGAGGAACCTACTGATTCGGTCAGTCGGGCTTCCACACTACGATACTATTGGTCTCGTTTTAATTGATGTTATGTCGACAGAGTTTTCTTCTCGTACCAACCTATGCGTTTTGACCAGCTGATAATAAGTTGGTACAATAGCCTTATTCGGAGTGATGCAGTTCCTTCTCTTTTTCACATAGGCAAGGGCATGTTCTAAACTCCAGCCATACTCTTTGCTTCGACATCAATCGGATCATAGTATTCCTTTCCAACTTCGGGCCAAGTACTCTTGTTACCACTTCCTCTAGTTTGGGACATTCTCTTTTGTACTGCTCTATTGTTACCACTTCATAGGTCTTGGTATCCGATAAGGCAATTTCACTGAAAGAGATGTCTCCTTCACGCGACATAACAACAAATCCACCGCATTTGTCTCAAACCGAAAACCGTAAAGACCTCCTCAAATCAATCGCATTCCTGAGGCGTGCTCGTTCTGTTGTTGTCATGTTGTCTGGAGCTTGAGGTTTCTGTGGTTGTTGAACACCTGTAGGAGGTCCAGTTTGAGTGTGGTCACTTTTGAAACAAAATCGGTGTCATATTGCGGTACGTGGATATCTTTCCGTGGACATGGCATATCTCTTCGCAAACATTCTTCAGATGTTGGAACTGTGGGACCCAATTGATTTTTTCAGCTTTGGCTATACCAATACTTATGCACCACTGCAATGATGTCATTCCTCAGTTTCTCGGAAAACTTCGGTTTTGGGCAAAGTTAGGCTCGAGATTCAACATTGCTTCTACTATCCACAAATTCGCTATGGATGATCATCGACGTGATGGAAGAGAACTGCGAATTGGGATTGGTGGTACTGTTCGCTGCCTCAATCGGTTGAACTTTTGTCCTAGCCTCTGCTGGGCTGCTAACCTTAGTCGCTCGCAAGAAGCTCTGTGACAGTCCCAAACTTTGCCAACAGTCCTCATTCACTCCTTGTCTTAGTAAAACTTTTCTTCGTTTTCGCCAAGATAGTGTGCGGAGTGCGGTGAAACAACTACAATGTTGCTTATTGGACGCCGCTATCGCAGAGCATCGACGACTTAGAAGTAATTGTATCCAGAACATTGTTCATCAAAAAGTTTTACTAAGACAAGGAGTGAATGAGGACGGTTGGCAAAGTTTGGGGCTGTCACAGAGCTTCTTGCGAGCGGCTAAGGTTAGCAACCCAGCAGAGGCTAGGACAAAAGTTCAACCGATTGAGGCAGCGAACAGTACCACCAATCCCAATTCGCAGTTCTCTTCCATCACGTCGATGATCATCCATAGCGAATTTGTGGATAGTAGAAGCAATGTTGAATCTCGAGCCTAACTTCTGCCCAAAACCGAAGTTTTCCGAGAAACTGAGGAATGACATCATTGCAGTGGTGCATAAGTATTGGTATGGCCAAAGCTGAAAAAATCAATTGGGTCCCACAGTTCCAACATCTGAAGAATGTTTGCGAAGAGATATGCCATGTCCACGGAAAGATATCCACGTACCGCAACATGACACCGATTTTGTTTCAAAAGTAACCACGCTCAAACCAAACCTCCTAAAAGTATTCGACAACCACAGCCTGCAAGCTCCAGACAACATGACAACCACAGAACGAGCGGGTCTCAGGAAAGCGATTGATTTGAGGAGGTCTTTACGGTTTTCGGTTGGAGACAAAGGCGGTGAAATTGCCTTATCGGATACCACAACCTATGAAGTGGTAACAATAGAACAGTACAAAAGAGAATGTCACAAACTAGAGGAAGTAGTAGCAAGAGTACTTGGCCCGAGGTTGGAAAGGAATACTATGGTCCGATTGATGTCGAAGCATGCTACTGTACCAACTTATTACCAGCTGGTCAAAACGCATAGGTTGGTACGAGAAGAAAACTCTGTCGACATAACATCAATTAAAACGAGACCAATAGTAGCGTAGTGTGGAAGCCCGACTGACCGAATCAGTAGGTTCCTCCAGCGGATTCTA